>CM036316.1:35909259-36374830 GCA_020567845.1 Rhododendron henanense subsp. lingbaoense | reverse complement strand
AACCGGATTTTAAAAAAAAAGGATTAAAAAAATCCGGTTAGTATAGTATAAATATTAAAAGGTTTATGTTTTTACACAAGTTATGGGCACGCGCGCATACACACGAGGTCGGCGGTTTGATTCTCAGGAGGAGCAAGGTTATTTCGCACGCCATGCGGGCGCCATGTAGACTGCCACATAGGCGCCACGCAGGCGCCATGTCAGCACCACATGGGCGACATGTGGCTGTCACGTGAGTGCCACGTGGAGGCTTACGTCACACACTGGTTGGTTTAAAAAAAAAGAAAATTGCCTTTAGCAACGGTTATAAGCGTTGCAAACGAAACCGTTAGTAAACAAAAATCTGTACCAACGCTCGTCAAAACCTTCGCTATGCCTCTACAGCAACGGTTCTCCAACCGTTGGTATAGCCTAAATGGGTCTCTAATGACGGTTTTTCGGTTTTTTGGCGACGCTTTCGACCACCACTAGAGAACGGACCGACGATTATAGAAAGTGGAGGTAAAAGTGTAATAATGATATTTCCTTAATAAATTGGAAATTTAAAAAAGAACGAGGGTGTAAGAAATAGTACTGTAGTAGTATATTTGGTCTTAGTTATTCTGATAGAGAGTCTTGCAAATTTATAAGTAAGTATTCTAGAATATTTAGGTTCTTTGTAATATTCGCTTGCTCATAAAGACTATAATTAGTTTTAAATTTTATAGCTTCTTTTTTCTTTAATTATTTCCTATGTGTAGGATTTCTTCTATTGTAGTTTGAGTTGTAACCCTCATAACAAATTAGTTTTTTAATATAAACATTGAATGAGTCTAGAGAGAGTTTCTGTAGCCTCTCTTGTTTGTGATTGTCCTGGTTGCATGTTGTTCATTATAAATTCATACGCATCTTGCATTTAAATTCTTTAAGAATGTGTTCGTTTTTTGTTCCAAAATCCAATTTTTTTTCTCTAACACACGGTCTCCCATAAGTTTTTTCTTCTATTATTAATCTCATATACCTTCCTATCTCTTTTCACTCATTATCCAAAAAACTTCCCTCAACACTTAAACCGAACAAACTATTAGATTCCCAAACCTTGAAATTTCAAAATCTTGTTCTTCATCGTTCGGCCTCCGCATTTACAAAATCCTGGTTCCGTCCGTGATTTGAAAGGAGTACATATTTGAGTAGCACGAATGCATGCATGGTGGGTTGTGGATAGAGATGGAGCTGAGAGGCTGAGCCCTGAGTAGGACTGCAAACGAGCCGAGCCGAGTTTTGCCCTGCTCGAGCTCGGCTCGCAAGTATTTACATTGGCTCGAGCTCGGCTCGAAAATATTTTGTTCGGCTCGAGCTCGGCTCGCTCGAGCTCGAAAAGTGAACTGCTGGAAGCACTGAGCGGGCAGAAGGGGTGCTCTCCCATTTTATAATGGAACTTGCTTGGCCATTTGTTTGAGTAGGCTATGTGGGACTAGGAGAAGAGTGAGGGTTTTGCTTGTGTTTCCGTCTGGAAATTTTCTTCCGTCCCACATCGGAAATTTTGTAGTTCAAGGGACATCGGAAATTTTGTAGTTCAAGAGGCGTCCCCCTTCCTTACAAATTGATCACAGTGACTCTGAGATCCACAGCTGGCCACTTTTCCTTGGCCAATAATTCCTTGGCTGATATCAAAAGCCGTGGAAAATGATAGAGTTTTGCCATGTATAAAAATACATATACATATGTAAAATAATAAAACATAATAATAAAATATATTTTTGGCGTGGCTCGCGAGCCGATTCGAGCCGAGCTTTAATTGGCTCGTGCTTGGCTCGTTAAGGAAATGAGCCACTAAATTAGGCTCGAGCTTGTTCGTTTATGTTGCGAGTCGAGTTCGAATGAGCTATTATCGAGCCGGGCCGCGAGCGGCTCGGCTCATTTGCAGCCCTAGCCCTGAGTGCGATTTGGCAGCAGATCGATCGAGCACTGCCATGCCATAAATGGGAGGGGACAGTTGATCCGATCCTCATCTCATCAAAATACGTACTAGTTTGCCACCAACTGGCCACATCAATACTGCCAATGGATAATGGATGATCGATGAAGAGGATAATTTCTCCGTCCCGATTTGTTTGTTCCATTTCCACAAATGTACTGCCGCTTAAGAAAAGTCAGTTCAAATGGAAAAGATTATGTCTTTTTTAACTTTGGTGTATATATATATTTTTTATACTTTTGTGAATCTTTATCAAGATAAACAGTGTGATCGATGTTAAAATCTGACCCAAATATAGTAGTAAGAACTAAGAAAAAATAATCAAGTAGAATGCACTAAAAAGTCTCCAAAAAGTTCGGCCAAAGGTGGCCTAACACCCGCATTAATTGGTCGGCGCGCGTCGCCGTCCACTCAATGTTTTTTGTCCACGGGTAATTCAATCTATTTTATCTAAAAAGAACTGGATTATCTCGAATCAGCTCGATGGACTGGACGGGGCCTATATACTTCGGATCCTTTTGAGGTCATTTTCATTTTGACACTCCATCTATATTACAATACATAACGGTTTGCAAAATGTCTATCTCACAACTGTCCTACGTGGCACATTGAAAGGCTCTGATTAAATAAAGGGTTTGAGGATTAAAATTCAATCTATCCAAGGGTTATCTTTTGTCTAGGTTCAAAATTTGAAAACCCATTATTTTTCTCCCTTAATTTCCGATCCTTTCCTTTTTCTATGGCAAAAAATATGAAAATTTGTTTTCTTTCTTACTTCCCCCTCTCCTCTCCTTTTCTTCTCCTCTTTTCTCTCACTGATTTCTCAACTTCTGTTGCTGTAATATTGGTATATACACCGGTTAACTTGAATCAGCACAAAATTTCAACTACAAAAAAAAAAACAATAGCTCAAGTATATCCACAGGTTAACTTAAATCAGCACAAAATAGCTATTGTTTTTTTGTAGTTGGAATTTTGCGAGTGGGACGTTGGCCTTCAAGAATCTAGATAGACAAAACTGGTGAGCCATGCCTTCAGGCACGGGCATGCACTAGTATAGATTACATATTAGAACTCGTCAAGAACTCCTTTTCCTTTCTTTTTTTTTTAACATAACTCGTTAAGAACTTATCCCACATCAAAAATCAAATTGATCGTACATATTTTGATATCATTTCAAAAACTATTTATCTTGAAAAAAAAGAAAAGAAATTGTAATACTGAATTTGAACCTTATTTTCTTTTGAGACAACTGTGTTCCAAAAAAAAATCCATAACAAACGATGACCGATTAACGTAATTTTATAAGTGACTAATGTTTTGATGAGTTCTATAATTTGATCGAACAGTTCCGATTATCACAATGATCTTGGGAGGAATCCACAATGGCCCCAAACTGGATCCTTCAGTCCTTCAGTCCATTCATCGAATGGACCGGAGACGTACGGGAGAGGATCCTCATCCAGATTTTATCAGATTTCTGGTAAAGTTCATGCACTTGCATTATTATTTTGGGCCCTATTATTTTTCACTGTAGGAAAGTGTGATTGACAAATCAATTTCCAAGGTGAGAAAGCCAGGTTGTCGGTTTTTATGGAGCCATGCAAGTGTATCATCACCATTGAAAAAAAATTTCAGTGCCGAGCGGGTACCACGTGGTGTATGCTTGCTTGCGCATTCGAGCCGTCCATTTCATTTTTGAACGGCTCAGATTTGGAGAGAGAAAAGGAGAAAGAAAGTGTTGGGGTGAGAGGAGAGAGAAGATTTCAATCCGAGCCGTCCAAAAGTGTATCGGTTGGCTCGGATGTGCCAAACGGGTACCATGTGGGATATACCCGCTCGCACTGAAAAATCTCACATCATCACTGCTCAAGTAAGCTGCTGCACACCAAACGAATTCAGCCCCCCTGGTTGTTGGAGTTGAATTAATATATGGCCCTAGCTAATTGGGAAAATTTATTCACAAAAGTCTGTCCGCACGCACATATATATTATCACATACACATATTTTGCACATACGATCTTTGTGGGGTCCACCCTAGACTTTACAAAAAAATTATACGAATCGCTAGTGTTTATTAATGATTTTTTAAATGTTTCTATAAAAAAAATTAGTTCAATCGGATATCGGTAAGGACTCTTTAAGAATTCGTAGGTCAAAACTGTGTGGTTCGCCTGACGAATTCTGAAAAATCCAGCCCCTATCCAAGACGAACAAAACACACAAAACGACGAGAATCCAAAAAAAAAATATTATGCGAATCTAACAAAAATTCTGAACAGACGAACAAAACTCACAAAATGAAAAAGAGAAAAAATATCATTAAAGACGAATAAAATAGCAAACAACTGCCTTCTTTTTCTTTCTTTTTTTTGGTCTAAAGTGTTGTCTTATATGAACTTTTTTTAAAATCGGCTTACGTTTTTACAATTTCCTGATTCCTCTGGTCAAGATGAATGATTAATCTCAAATATTACAATAAAAAGCTCAACAAAAAATTGCAAAAAAAAGTAAAAAACACTGAAATTTTTTTAGACAAAAAGGATTACAAGAATGGAGCCGTTAATATTTGAACCAACAAATTTTTTTTTGATCCGCAAAAGGGTGGGAGGAGGTAACCAGCGTAGCAACCCCCTTGGGCGTGACCAAAGGGGCTCCCTGCCCGTCGATGGAATGTTTGGTTCGATCCATATCTAACGTCCGGGAGGACGGGCCGTCACTATGGCACCACCTGGCACACAATTGGCATAAGCTTCCCCCCTCAATGGTCCAAAAACTCATCCGCAAACGTGAGGCCAAACCATCTACCGGGACTCGAAGCCACGTCTCCGTCGAAGAGGGCAGTGAACCCTGGCCAACTGGGCTACCATCTCTGTTTTGCTCGAAAACAAAGAAGAAGGAGAAGAGGAATGCAATGGCTTTAAGAAGGCTGGGCCGTACCTATGTTGGGCCCGTGGATGGTTGGGCTATCCTAGGTGATGGACGTTGCGCCATTCTTGATGAATCTTCAACCAAAGGCGCATTGTCATGTCAGATTGCCGAGATGAAATCTGAACCGTCCATTGTCGAAATGAACGGCTTGGATGGGAACAACAAACTCGGCGACTCTGTTGTTCCTTAGTGGACAACATTGGGGTCCCCGAGTTCGTCATGTCAACTGCACCACATAAGGTTTAGAATGACTAGACCTCGTGTCCCATTAAGAAGTCATCCCGGCTTTTCGCTCTAGCTTTTAATCGTCGCACTATACTTTCGCTCTCAATTTCATTCACTCGTAAATTTTAGCAGTTTCTCCAAAAAGGTTTAAACCACAACACAGCTAGAGGAAGGCTCCAACGCCTCAAAACATAACTCCTACTACTCAACTTACACACAAATTTGCACCTTGCAAATGTACGTGTGCGTAAATTGGGTTTTCTCTTTCTCTATGCTCGCTCACCTATCAATTTCCATCATCACCTATCGAATCACTCTTCGCCGCCCCTCCACAGCATCTCTTAGGGTCCGTTTGGATGCGGGAAAAGAATTGGGGGTATTAGTTAATAAGGGGGGATAAGATAGTAGGGGGTATTAGTTAATAAGGGATGGCCCACATTAATGTGATATTTATGGAGGGGGGATTAAATAGTAGGTTGTTTGGATGAGGTATTAGAGAAGGGGGATTAAATAATACTTGGTTTGGATGGAGGATTGATAGGGGGTATAAGGAATGGTGAATGATATAAAAAGCTGTCAAATTACCTTTTTGCCCTTTACAGTCCCTAAATTAATTATGTATTACGTTTTATATGTAATTGCAAATTTAATTATTCTTTCACAATTTAAGCCGTAATTATTAAACAAATTTTTTAGTATATATATAAACTGTCTAATTTTGTGTTTTTAGGGCACCTAATTTTTTAAAATTCGTTTTTTAAAAGTGTATTTTTTTATGCTGATAATTTTGTGTTTTTTTAAGTGTGAATGGGTTGGGTTGTAACTTGTAAGAAACACATGGGATAATTTTTCCTTGTTCTTGTCCTCGTTCTTATCGGCTACGACTAATTTAATTTAACACACAGAGAGAGAGAGAGAGAGAGAGAACGGCGGCAGAAGAAAAGAAAGAAGAAGAAGAAGATCTTCCATACGATGGAAGAAGAAGAAGACGATGATCTGCTGTGCGTTCACGACCTGGTCTGGTTCGTCCTCCCTTTGTCCGATTTGCTACTGTTCTTCTTCTTCTCCTTTTCGTTTTGCTCTGTTTAATTGAAAACACCCAGCAAATTGGGGGCAAAACCAGAACTCAAATCAAAGCCAGAACTAGGGTAGCGGCTGAAATGGGAACCTGGGGGTGGGTGAAGGGGGATAATGAGGGGTGAAATCGTCCAATTTGAAGGGGGCATAGGGGGGATTATTTTCGGACACCTCGAAACCCATCCAAAAGTTATACCGGCCGAAGCCCTTCCTCGCTGGATATAGGAAGGAGGGGATAAAATAAGACCTGTCCGTTTTGGTGTCCCAAACGGGGTCTTCGGCCTGGCCCCACGTACTAAGAAGGGGGCAAAACTAATCCCCCTTCCAAAACCCCATCCAAACGGAGCCTTAGTGACATCAGAATTGTTGCATGTTCAACGGGTCATACGATCTTACATGCATGTGAAAAAAAGTGAAGCCAGCCTCTGGTTATTAAAATTATACAACAAAAATGTTGGGTTTTATATCATTTTAGTTTTCTCAATTCATAAAACCAATTCATAACTTGATTCTATTTTGGGGTTTTAATAAATTAACTCCAATAAAGTAAGAAATTTCAGTCCACATCGTGCACGCGCGAAAAGTCTTAGTTGACCCATATATTTTTCGTTTTACATATATTCCTATATAGCTGATTGGCTCTGAAATGGCTCAAAGACTGAGCGCGGGCGTGTCAAGACTTGTCGCGTCTAACGTAAGGACTGGGGCGTCCCTTTTCTGACTTCGTAACTGTGCGGCAAATGTGCTGCAAACCTAAGGGCTAGATTGCAGTGATGGTTTGTGGTTTTGCCACAACGAGCGTGGACTTGCTATTTCCTAATCGTGTAGGAAAGAGAGCAACGTAAAAGTAAAGACGAACTTTATTATGTCGGAATAATAAAGTTGGGTACAAGGAAAAGTAAAACCCGAATTACTTAAAGAAATAATTGAGTGAATGCAGGAAAAGTAAAATAGTTTCTTCGCTGGGAAGACTTTGGTTTAAGCGCTAGGCTTAATTGGTGTGGAAATCCTTTTTTCATCTTGTGAACTAATATTTATAGGCAAACAGCATCCACGGTTTTGCATGAGATGGATTTCCCACCTTTTGCTTCTCCTCGTGCCATGTGTCCCATGTAACTTCTTCATCCACACCCATCATGGGCTAATGGGTGGTTATTAGAATTAGGGGTGTCAAATGGACGGGTTTTGGTCAAATTAGATAAGTTATAAGTGGGTTGGGTCCTTAATGGGTCATTGGCCCATTTAGACCCAATTAGTTAGGAGTTCAATTACACATACCCAACCCAACCCATTTATTTAAAATCAAACCCAACCCTCCCATGAACCCAATTAAAATTAAAAATGATTAAAATACCCATATACACTGAAATGACCATATCACCCTTGTACATTTAAATGACCAAATTACCCTTGCATACTAAAATTACCATAATACCCCAATATAGTAAAAGTCAACTATCAAACACCATACAGAAAAAGATAATAAAAGTCCTAAAAGAACGAATTGTTAAAACTTAAAGAAAGCACAAATCTCCACTTAAAAGCTGGCATTCACGATAATCAATCAGCAGTTAAAACACAGACGGCAATAAATCGAGACAAGGAAACACATTCGTCACGCATCGAATTAAAGCTCGAGATCATTTCAAAAAACGCAACACAACACACACGCATGCAACGAAGGTTAAATTCGCAAGGAGTAATTGGTCGTCGAGATTAACCGAGGGGCCGGGTGAGGTTCGATCACCGGAGAGAGGAGATCTGAGTAGCCATAGTGGAGAGAGAGAGAGAGAGAGAGAGTGTATTAGGAAGTGAGAGAGGAGGGGAGCATTGAGGAGATCGTCAAGAGGGCGTTCGTTTAGTGTACGAGTTCACAACAAAACTCGGCTCGACTCGACTTGTATTGTATTGTAACATGAAACCTTTCAAACCGAGTTACTAGTTTCCGATTTGACCAAGAAAAAGGTTCGCTTCACATAACATATTTGTTATGATAAAAAAAAAAAACATAACATATTTGTTTTCTTTTTTCATTTTGTGGTAGTTCTATTTAGGGGAATTTAGAGGCTGGCCCTTTTTTCTTGGTTCGGACTTCAAACAGTCCTGACCAAAATATTTTTTCTTTCTTCAGTCCTTTTTCTTGACTTTTCATGCAATTTTACTATTTTACCCATTCTTCTTAACTTTTTGTGTACATGTCTATTTTTAATAAAATTTATATTTTATAATTAATTTCTGACCCATATAATTTAGGACAAAAATACCCTTGGCTATGTGGGCTATGAGAACTGCCAATTCTCATAGTCAGTTCTATGAGAACTGCTCAGTTCTCATAGAAAACTGGCTATGTGATCCATATTATTTCGGACAAAAATACCATTGGCTATGTGGGCTATGAGAACTGCCAATTCTCATAGTCAGTTCTATGAGAACTGCTCAGTTCTCATAGAAAACTGGCTATGTGACCCATATTATTTCGGACAAAAATACCCTTGGCTATGTGGGCTATGAGAACTGTCAATTCTCATAGTCAGTTCTATGAGAACTGCTCAGTTCTCATAGAAAACTGGCTATGTGATCTATATTATTTCGGACAAAAATACATTTGGCTATGTGGGCTATGAGAACTGCCAATTCTCATAGTCAGTTCTATGAGAACTGCTCAGTTCTCATAGAAAATTGGCTATGTGACCCATATTATTTCGGACAAAAATACCCTTGGCTATGTGGGCTATGAGAACTGCCAATTCTCATAGTTAGTTCTATGAGAACTGCTTAGTTCTCATAGAGAATTGACTATGTGAACTGAGGTATGAGAAGTGTTAATTCTCATAATCAGTTTTATGAGAACTGTCAGTTTTCATAGTCAGTTCTATGAGAATTGGCTATGAGAAGTGACTGTTCTCATAGAGAACTAACTTTGTGAACTGGTTATGAGAACTGAAAAATATGCAGTTCACATAGTTTTACTACACACTAAAATACACAGTTCTCATAAAAAATATATAATTCTCATAGAAAATACACGATTCTAATAGACAGTTCTCATGGACAATACACAGTTCTCATAAAAAAATACGCAGTTCTCATAGAAAAATACACAGTTCTCATAGACAATTTTCATTAACAACACATAGTTCTCATAGAAAAATACACAGTTCTCATAGAAAATATACACACGAACGAAAATTGGACAAAAACAAAAAGGTAATCAAAATCAAATATAGTTATAAATATTTTCACCGCTATGTCTTAAAAAAGTAATAGTTCACATATGAAATAAATTGATTTAGAATTGAATTTTTAACTGCCAAGTCTCATGTCAGTTCTATGAGAACTGCTCAATTCTCATAGAGAACTGACTATTTGAACTGAGTTATGAGAACTGACTATGTGAATTGTCAATTCTCATAGAAAATACTCAATTCTCATAGACACAGTTCTCCCAAAAAATATATAATTCTCATAAAAAATTACACAACTCGATCTCATAGCCCACCACACAGTAAAATATTCAATTCACATAATTTACGCACACAGTTTGCCTAAAAAAATATACAATTCTTTCTTGCCAACGATACATGGTGAGGAATCAGTGACTCACCTTTGTTTTCACTGTTTGCTCCATATCCATCCCAAACCCCACAAAAAAAATTGCATACTTAAAGTATTAAGTACATATAGGAGTATTATATACCAATTCTTTTTCTTCCATTACAGTCGGAATACTGTTTCACTCTAGCACGGGCCAGTGGATTCGACGTCGGTGTTGGTGTCGACGACGTTGGTGAGATGGATGAAGTGGATGACGTCGTCAAGGAACGGGCCAGTGGATCTGATGTCAATGTCCGTGTCGGCGAGAAGGTTGAAAGTCGAGAGAGAGTATACCGAGGTGAAGCTCGTCGTCGTCGTCGGATGGCCGGAGAGAGTGATGACAGAGGTGGTGATCCCGCCGGAGAAGAAAGGTACGATTGGTGATCTGAGTGGTGGTTGTGGTCGTTGTTGGTGTCGAGTCCTCTGATACACCGGTTGCGGTCGTCGCCTGAGAAAACAACTGTCGTGGCCGTGGACATGCCGTCGATCGGGAAGTTTCTGGGAGTTGTTTAGAGAGAGAGAGAGAGCGCGCGTCGATGGCGCCGTCCTCGTCCATCAGATCGTCGTCCTCCGGCTTGAAGTCGCCTGTGTTTGCCATTCTCTCTCTCTCTCTACAAGGTGGGTTGAAAGGAGCAGAATAGAGAGTGTGAGGGCGATGGGCACAAAAGTCAGTACGCAATATATCCGAACCTTCCAGCTTCGGTAAAATATTTCAGGGTTGGGTTCAAACAAAACCTAAAAAACAGGGGCGGCCTCTAATTTTCTATTCTATTTATTGTTGGGTAATGTTCATAATCCATTGGGTATTTAAGTTGACCCAATTGAAACCCAATAATAAATGGGTTAGAAGAGTTTGGACCCATTCTAACCCAACTATTTAATTCTGGGCCGGTCCTATTTTTCAATTTCATAACTCACTAGATCCTTTTTCTATAGAGTGCAATTCCTAATAGATCCTGTGGAGTGTATTTTACATTTTTACCCACGTTTAAAAACAAATGAACCCATATAACCTCCTACACCACCACTACCACCACTACCACCATCACAACCAGCGCCACCACCGCCGCCGCCATCACGCCGCCGCCACCACCACCACCACCACCACCACAATGCCGCCGCCACCATCACCGCCGCCACAATGACCACCACCACCACTCCACCATCATCACCACCACCACCACCACCACCGCCACCACCATGCCGCCGCCACCACAATTAACAGTGTTAATCCGGGTATTAACACTGTTAATTGGGATGTGAATTTAGATGAAAATTAACATTGTTAATCGTGGCGGATTAACACTGTTAATTGGGATGTAAATTTAGATGAAAATTAACACTGTTAATCGTGGCAGATTAACACTGTTAATTGAGATGTAAATTTAGACAAAAATTAACACTGTTAATTGGGTGTGAATTTAGACAAAAATTAACACTGTTAATTTAGATAATTGTGGTGGTGGTGGCGATAGTGGTGGTGGTGGTGGCGACGGCAACGTGGTGGTGGTGGCGGCGGCTATGGTGGCGTGGCGGTGGCGGCGTTGTGGTGGTGATGGTGGCGGTGGTGGTGGAGTGGTGGTGGCGGTGTTGTGGTGGCGATGGTGGCGGCATGGTGGGGGTGGTGGTGGTGACGTAATGGTGGTGGCGGCGGTGTTGTGGTGGTGGTGGTGGCGGCGGCGGGGTGGTGGTGGTGGTAGTGATGGTGGTGGTGGAGTGGTGGCGACGGCGGCATGGTGGTGGTAACGTAGTGGTGGTGGTGGCGGCAGCGTTGTGGTGGTGGTGGCAGCGGCGGCGGGGGGCTCGTGGTGGTGGTGGTGTGGTGGTGGCTGGATCGTCTCTCTCAAATCGACTCTTTTTTGCGAGGGGTATTTTTGTCAACAAAGTAATGAAGAGGACCTACTGGACTATGGGTTTTTTGGGCAGGACCTAGTGGACAATTCTTCACCCAGACAGGACCGGCCAGGAAGTAGCTCACTAATAAATGGGTTGGGTTGGGTCTATTTTTTTAATAGGTAGATTTGAGTTTCTTAATGGGTCTGGATTCAATTTACCACCCCTAATTAGAATTACCCACATGTATTTCCCTTGATCATGGGCAGTTACTGGGAGTTGGCAAAGGTAATGAGCCACCTCATTCCCTTTTTTCGTGGGTTATCAGAAGCTACCAGCCGCTCTTTGTAGGATAACAAGCATTTATCCGCTTTCACTTTTCATGGGTCTCTCGGGTTATGAGTCATTTAATTAAATTAAATGGCCTATTTATATATTTAACCCATAAAAGTACTTAATAAACCTAAATAAGTCATGGGCCAACTAATTCTTTCTTACAAATCCAAAAACTCTTAAGCTCGTGCCCAAATCAGACTAAAATTAATTGGGCCCAATCAATCTTGTCTTGGCCCATTAATTTTGGTTCGGACAAATATATTTCTCGGCCCAATTTAATTGAATTTCAATTAAATGGCCGCTCAACGCTAGTCTAGGATTATGTTCCAAAAACGGGTGTAAACAATAGCTTAATGGGAAACTTCATCAAGATACCAAAAATAGTGTAAAATTCTTCTCCTTATGATGCAGAATGGAAATATTACGTTCTTTACTTTCTCCGTCCTTTTATTAGAGTCTAATATTTTATTTCAGATTGTCCCTTAATAAGTGTCCATTTTTGTAAAGTGAGTGGAAAAAAGTGGGTACTTTTTTTTATTTTGCTCCTAAAAACAGATTCATTTTTGAAAAGTTAGTGGGTAAAATTATAGTGTAATAATGATGTTTCTATAAGGGGTAGTTTTTTTTTTTTTGATAGACAAAAGTAACATTTTATTAAGAAAATGAGGAAGGGAAATCCAACCAAAAGTTGGAGTACATGCATTCAATGGGAACAAAGCCCATAACACCCAAAGGCCTAAAAGTTCAAATAAAATAATAAAGCCCAAAACACCCCAAGAAAACCCATCCCAACACACCGCCGAGCCGCCCGAACCAGACAACCACCGAGCACCAAAACGCCACCACCACTAGAGAACGGACCGACGATTATAGAAAGTGGAGATAAAAGTGTAATAATAATGTTTCCTTAATAAATTGGACATTTAAAAAAGAACGAGGGTGTAAGAAATAGTACTGTAGTAGTAGTATATTTGGTCTTAGTTATTCTGATAGAGAGTCTTGCAAATTTATAAGTAAGTATTCTAGAATATTTAGGTTCTTTGTAATATTCGCTTGCTCATAAAGAATATAATTAGTTTTAAATTTTATAGCTTCTTTTTTCTTTATTTCCTATGTGTAGGATTTCTTCTATTGTAGTTTGAGTTGTAACCCTTAGAACAAGTTAGTTTTTTTAACATAAACATTGAATTAGCCTAGAGAGAGTTTCTCTAGCCTCTCTTGTTTGTGATTGTCCTAGTTGCATGTTGTTCATTATAAATTCATACGCATCCTGCATTGAACCTTATTAGTTTCTGAAAATAAATACGCATCTTGCATTGAACCTTAGTTTCTGAAAATTGGCGAGGGCATCTGACAACTTGGAGTTCTATAGTAAAACAATGCACCACAGGAATGTAGTAGTCCTCATCAAAAGGGCTCATCAAGAAATTATCATCATGCGGATCAATAAAAAGAAATTATCATCATAAATTCATAATTTAAACCTTTTATGCGAGTTCTCCAAACACTTTGCTGTAGATTCATAATATTTCTGCAGGGCACTCCTCTGTAATGCACTCTACAGGGCTGATCCAGACAGCTCATCCTGACAATCAATTGTTCAAATATATTTGCTATTTTTTATCGGTCAAAATTAATTATTACCGGTAAAAAATAACAAACATATCTGAATTATTAATTATCGAGATGGACGATCTAAATTTGCCTTGCAGAATGTCTTACAGGGAGTGCCTTGCAGGATTCCAGATCCGTATTTGCCACACTACAGGAACTCCAGGTCAACTTACCCATGGTTTGTCAAGTGGGGCCGCTACTGACACCATCCCAAACCAATTGTACACTTTCATTCTCTCATTTTATAAAAGGAAAATTCTAAAATCAACCCAATGAGCTGACAATAGTAAGTGTGTAAATGTATTTTAAAAGGTGTATAAAGTACACATGGATACGTGTTTTCCTTGCCTTCTAGTATGTTTATCGTTAGCCCAATAGATTGACAATAGCAAGACCGTTTATAAAATTATAAACGGCCGGCTAACTGGTGCTATACAGCCCTCCTTAAGCAATTACTCCAATAGTCCAATATGAAGCCACATATTCTTAATTTTACAGAAACGATACTGGTACAGACTTAAATCTGTATCAGTGCGTACAAACGCCTTTTTGAGCATGTTTTGGGTCATAAAAAAATGATCGGAGTCGTTCATTTTGTTTAAAATATTTTGTTTATGGTCCTTAAAAAAAATAAGCTCAATCTGGTACCGGTAAGGATATTTACAAAACATTCAACTTTGCTTTAGAATTCAAGCCTGAATTCTAAAGCAAAGTTGAATGTTTTGTAAATGCCCTTAAGGATATCGGATTGAGCTTATTTTTTGCAAGGATCATAAACAAAATATTCTAAGCAAAATGAGTGGTTCCGATCATTTTTTTAAATCCCAAAAGAGACCCAAAAAGTCATTTGTACTCGCTGGTACAGATATTAAATCTGCACCAGTAGCACCACTCTTAATTTTACCTTTTTACTTTATCTATCTATGACAAGATGTGTTGTCAGAATCTTGTCTTTGACAAGCCGTAATGGTGGGAGGGTAAAATATACAATTTTAGCCTTTTGCCTTTCATTTTACTTTTAACAAATCCCTTTCTCTCTCTTTTTTTTTATTATCAGCAATCCCTTTCTCTCTCTCGTATCCAACAAATGCAGCAAAGCAAAAGCTCCCACCCTATGCCAAATCCCACTTCGTTTTCTTAGTGTACTAAGGCTGCATTTTTTTAAACTCATAAGTTAGGAATATATTTCTGTATTTTTTAAACTTTTGTAACCCTTTTTTTTTAGTTTTTCGACTGAATTTTAGGGGGCAATTGTTCATCGAGACGAGA
The DNA here is from genome assembly GCA_020567845.1 of Rhododendron henanense subsp. lingbaoense. Classification (NCBI taxonomy): domain Eukaryota; kingdom Viridiplantae; phylum Streptophyta; class Magnoliopsida; order Ericales; family Ericaceae; genus Rhododendron; species Rhododendron henanense. The sequence continues at coordinate 36,359,993 of CM036316.1, read as the reverse complement.
CGAATTGAAAAATCATAAAAATATAGACCGATATTGAAATAATTCAAATAAGACGACACTTAAACTCCAAAAGACAATTGTTTGATACTTTTTCATCCTTAGTGAATTTTTTGTGCTTATGGTATTAATTTTGTACTTTTTAAACTCCTATCATCGAGATGGATGATTAATCCAAAAAAAACACGTGAATCTAACAAAAATTCAGAAAAGACAAACAAAACATACAAAACGAAGAAATAAGTTGAGTTTAGAAGAACTCGGCCTAATGCTATTGGTACAGATTGAGCAGAATAGATCCAATGTATAGATGGTTTTGGGATTCGTCTCGGGTCCCACAAACATAATCGGAACCGGTCATTTTGTTCAAAATATTATGCTTAAGGTCCCTATAAAAAATGGCTGCTGATTTTGCCACTCCCTTTTTTGTTAACTCCACTCCCCTGCAAGTGTATTTTTTGTGCAAAATACACTTGCAGGGGAGTGACGTTAACAAAAAAGGGAGTGGCAAAATCATTTCCCTAAAAAATTAGTTCAAATTGATATCAGTAAGAGCCTTTACGAAATATTCAACTTTTGTTCTGAATAATGGAACAAAGTTGAATATTTCAAAAATGCTCTTATCGATATGGGGTTGAGCTAATTTATTACAGAGACCTTAAGCATAAGTGTCTTTTTTCGGTAGTCGTACCACGTATAAAATTTCTTATATCTTTAAAATTTTAATATTTTTTAAGGGGTTTTGCTAGAAAACGCCCAGTGGGCATCCACAAGAAGACAAAAGTAATGCACTTTTTCCCATCTCTTCAAATCAAATCACCAGTCAAGAGTTTCTCCTTCCATCTCAATTTTCCCAATTATTCAGTGTGCGTCTCTACACTTTTTTAATGACCATATTACCCTTCTCCTTTTAGCTTTTTCTTTGGTTTTCTTCTCATCATGCAGCTTTTCACCGTTTCTGGTTTCTCTCTCTTAATTAAGGATGGTTTTTTTTTTTTCAAACGGAAGTTACATTAAGAAGTAGTACTCCGTAGTACACAGTTGGTACCGAAATATTCCCTCTATTTCTAAACATAGAAGTTCACTTTCACTTATTATTAGACCCCGTTCCAAAAATATTTTTAAAAAATAAGCAGCTTATTTTGCATTTTCAAATTATTTGCATAAACACATGCACTGTGTTTGGTTTGCAGTTTTGAGATTTATTTTTGAGATAAAAAAATTCTATAGGTTTGCGTATTTTTTGTCTTTAGTAAATTTTTTAACATTTTAACAAACTCTTTTACTTTTTGAATAGAGGTACGCTATGTACATTCAAAAAGTATAAACAAAGTGATGATTTGGAAAGATTATTTCTGAAAGGAGAACCAAACAAAGTGATGATTTTTGAACTTGAAATTGACTTCTTAAAAAATAAGTACTACTAATTATTTTCGTAAACTCATGATTTTTATCTTGTTTATATTTTTCAATTTACTCTATAATTTTTTTTCGTAATGGTTGCAACGATGATGGCCCTGGCGGCGATGGGATTGGTCGTATGGCTTAGCTCCGGTAATTATGGCGGAGTCTATGAAGATTGGAGAGTGAAACCCCGTTTTAGAACACCTTCTTAAAAAATAGTAAATATTTATTTTACATTTTCAAACTCAAAAATAATGTAAATAAAAAATAATTTTTGAATTTTTTTGCATTGTATAAAAGATCCTATCGAAACCTTTCAAACAAGATAATTTTTGAGTTTGAAATTATTATTTTTTAAAAGTAAGGGACTTATTTTCCAACCTGAAAGACTCGAACGGGACGTGAGAGAGAGGACGAGAGAGATTGCCCCTCATAATTTTGGTCTTCGGTTGAGTAGTGGAATACTAAAATCTGGAAAAACTTTTAGGGGCTACTTTCGTAATTTACACTTTGCATTTATCATTTCTGCAGACCCTTGAGTGTGTACAAACATGCCGGTACTGAGCCAAGTCAGAATCTGCACATTCACGCGCGCGTGACCTCACTCCTGACAACCCACGAGGCTGTCTCTAGCATTTGCCTTTTGAAATTTATATTGGATATTTCAAAAAGTATTTGGTTAAAAGTCATAATTATTTTATATTTTTCGATTCGTCTTGACAAAACAAATCAATAATCAATAAAAATGAGATGGAAAAGAAAACTAACAGATGTAAACAAATTAGAATAAGAACAAAATAATAATAAAAAAAACCCAAAAAACTTTGCGGAACTTAGCCGTGTTCTAGAAAAGTGAAAGGGAGGACACCGTCGGAAAAAGATACGAAGCTTAGAGAATGGCATTTATTTGTTATTACTTAGAAAACTAAGGTCAAGAGTGTAAAGTAACCCAAAAGTGGATTGGGGATTCCTACGGTGCGGCCGGCATTGCTGGGCGTGTAGGGCGGCATCCGGGCCGTCTATTTTGGCACCGATGGCTCAGATTTAATCTGAACTCCTTTTGATCCGAGCCGTCGATTATTTGGATTAAAATCCGAACCGTTCATTGTCGAGATGGACAGCCTAGATACGCCCTACAGGGCCTGTAGAGGGGGACGGGCCTGTAGGGTGCCCCGCCCTACAGGATCCCCCAAAAGTACCATAAGATATGACATTGCCAGTTAATTGTCATAACTTTCACCGATTCTACACCTTAAAGTTGGTATATGGGACCCACATAACCAGTGTTATATGGCACCAGTTAGAATTTGCCTTTTAAAAAAAAATGGAATATCAATTTTATAGGCTGTTGATTTTGCCACTCTTTTTTTTTTGTTAACGTCACTGCTCTGCCAATGTATTTTTGCATAAAAAATACACTTGTAAAGGAGTGACGTTAACAAAAAAGAGAGTGACAAAATCATTTTCCATTTTATAATGTCTCTTGCGTATATAGGTATAAATTATATATGAAATATATTCAAGGTTACATAATCTGTACCAAATATATTTTGTTCAAAGTCATGCATGACGGAATATAAATTAAGTTATAGAACTCTGCTATTGGTATCGACCACCCCCATACCGATAGGGGTACTGACGGGCATGCGGAGTCTACATCAGATTCCTAAGGACATATACATTTTTACATTTTTAAGGACACATGGGCCTGTTTGATAAAACTGAAAACTGAATCTGAATGCTGAAAAATTAAGTACTGAAAGCTGAATGCTGAATTTTTTAAGCTGAAAAAACTGTTTGGTAAACATATTAAGTACTGAATTAAAAAAATAATAAAATAATTTTAGTTCCGATTGATCTCTCTTAATTTACTAATGGTCAAAATGTACTTATAGTAAAGGTGGAATGGTGAATTGTGGTGGTGGTGTGGTGGTGGAGTGGTGGCGATAGTGGTGGTGGTGGAGTGATGGTGGCAGTGAGTGGTGGTGGTGTAATGGAGGTGGTGGCGGTGGAGTGATGATGGTATAATGGTGGCAATAAGTGGTGTCGGTGGAGTGATAGTTGTGCAATGGTGACATTATGGTGGCGCCGGCGCCGGCGGTGTGGTAGTGGTGGCGGCAGTGTGGTAATGGTGGTGGTGGTGGTGATGGAGTGATAGGAGAGTGGTGGTGGTGGTAGTGGTGGTGGTTGGAGTTGTGGAGTGGTGGTGGTGAAGTGGTGGTGGAGTGGTGATGGTGGTGGTGGAATGGTAGAAGTGGTGGTGGAGTGGTAGAAGTGGTGGTGGTAGAGTGGTGGTGATGGTGACTGAATCACTTATTACTTAATTGATTTAGTTTTAAGTGCTGAATTTAGGATATCAAACAAGCCCATACTTCCGAACTGTTTAATAAATTTTTTCCAGTTTTTGCTAATGGAAACACGGCCTAAGTACATATTACTAGTGATTGCTGTATAATCTCTTTCGGCACGGAGTAATTTAGAGCAGCATTTATGGGACTGCTATAATTAATTACACCGACAAAAAACATTATTTATCCTACTGGGGTATGACGGTAGGTGAACCTTAATGTATAGAGGTACATTAACCCTATCTCTATCTTCTTCTCTTTCAACCCTAGCCACTACAACTCCTCAATCTTCTCCCTTCCCCTCCCCCTGTGGGTTCCATACCCGTGTGCGCTGGCGGGAGGGGGAGGCCATGGTACTACTGACTCCCTTCTTCTTTTTTTTTTTCTTCCCTTTCGTCTCTTCAGATCTACGACTTGTTGTCTGATCTGTGAGAGTTTTGTCTCTTGTTCTACGAGAATTATTAGTTTCGTCTTTGGACGAATTTTGTCTACAGACCGGGTTCTCTCAATCGAGGTTACTTCACAATGATATATGTGCTTCATCGTTTTATTCCTATACGATGTCTTTAGAGAGGCAACCCGTGGTGGCTTGACAGATCTGTAGTTCTTGGGAGTTCATTGGTGCGTTCATACTTGGGTAGAGTGCATCTGATCGTCTGGGTATTTGGTGTCTTTTGTCTTTAACTTTGTAATTTTTCTCGTTTGAGACTCCTAATTAGATGTTAGACAGTTTAAAAGTGCGTCAGGCCATGTCTGAATTAGGTTGAAAGACATCAATTGCCTTGTGATTTACTTGTTTTGCATTTGTTTGACGATTAGTTTGGCTTTGTCCAAATTTTTTGTAATGCTATCCGTTTTGTAAGTGTCGCTTAGCGTTTATCAATACAATCTTCTCATTTTTTGACCAAAAAAAATAAAGGTACATTACCGTTTTACACTACATAGTTACACTATATTTTATGTGAGGTCTATTTTGGGTCTCATAAAAATTCAGAAAAATACCCATAAATTTTAAAATTTCATTTTATGGGGTTGTGTAAAAAATTAGCTCAAACGGATATCGATAATTATTAATTCTGGAGTTGTAGGGATGAAATTGACCTAGAGTTGGTCTCACATGAAATATTGTGTAATTATGTAGTGTATATAGCATCTCTCTTATTGTTTGAGTAAATGCATTGATTATGACTTTTTGAGGAGGAATTTGAGCCATGGATTTACAATGATTGTGAAAAGTGTCGATTTCTTCCAAAAAAACAAAAAAGAACTACACAATTCTTTTTCGTTTTTGGATTGTGTGCACCTCCGATGGCTAATCTCAGAATTCTAAAGTTAGCGGTCAGGCGAATTTCTGATTATTTCGAAGGGCTAACCTACAAGGAAGGCTTATGTTTCCGAATCACTTTTCTTATCTGGAGTTGAGAGTATTAATGTGAGTTGAGGACAATCCAGAGTGGTGTGCTCTTCGATCTGTATGCGCTCATTGTTATAATCCGAGCCATCAATCCTTTTTGTCTCGATCGTTCAATTTGTTGTCCCCGTAAAAAGTTAGTTTGGTTGAACATCGGAGGCACTCGCGTGCACATAACACCTCTCTTTTTTGAAGTTTAATAGTTTGATTTTAAGATTAAACTTCAAGCAAAATAATTTAATTTATTCACTTGAGCACCGCTATCCCGGCAAGTTACATTTTGATAAAGAAGAATATAAAACCAAGCCAAATAGAAAGTATGATTAGCAGAACAAAAAGCACATTGTTGGGAAAAATACAGTACAACCGGCAATTTCAGTGAACAATTCCATTAACGATCCAATGATAATACAGATTACATGAATAGAAAACGAAACAAGTTAACAAGCAAACCGAGTCCTGTACTCCGTATAGAGTCTTTTTAAGACAGATTCGCTGCCTCACCGAGGATGTCGGAGGTAGTACTGGCGTCCGTGTCTCCCACGATAAAATAGTTAGATCGCGGTAATCAGTAACCAGCCGAAGACCGACTTATCGAACTGAATATATACGTCCTTTCGATTGTCTCAGGAGACCCTCTGAATGCACCGATTTCATAAGGAATTCTAACATACATAATATATACACTGTTGTGCCCTCAAATCCTATTAGAAGTTCCTAACAAATATTTGAGGTGTTTCCTATGCACTTATTACATTGAAAGATCTAAATCTCACGTTGGCGACTCTAACTACTTCCTTGGCGAACTCAACATAAGCAGCCATCTCTCTCTCAGCCATGACATCGGCCTCGAACCGTAAAAACGCCGGAACAAACAGCCACACACTGGTAACCACCACGAACCCGATCACCGCCGGTCCAGCGACAACCCGGGGCAGCCTGAATCTCCCATTTAACGCCCTTTTCACAGCGATTTCCGCAGCCAAACAGACCCCATGATGAGAAAGAAGCACGTGACCTCAAACGTGGGTCTCAGTCGCCCCGCGTAGTAAAAGATCAACTCATGCATCAGGCCGGACACAAAGAACACGGCTATGGTTGCGGGAAGTGGGGCCCACTCGCGCCCGATCGCGCGGGCCGAAATAGACCGGACGGAAACGTATACGGTCGGGTGTAGGATACTGGACACCATGAGGTTCCATCTCTTGCCCCAGAAGTCTTGGAGGGAAGTAGCAAGGTAGGGCTCGTTGAACTGCGGCTCGAGCTCGAGCTGAGCCGCAGTTCGGACCGTGGCCGCCACAATGACCAGCAACAATTCCAGGGTGATGTAAATGTGGAGGCCATAAAGGACCATAATTACCTTAGGGTGAATAGATTCTTTAAATCTGCAGGCTTGTATGAGCATAGCTAAGAGTACAATTTTGGTACCATAGTTTAGGGGTGATTTATGGGGATTTTGGGAAGTTTGGGGAGATGGGTATTTCTGGTTTTGTGTATCTTGTGGTTTTGGAGAATTTGGTGGTGCTTGGTGGTGTTGTACCTTGATGGGTAGGCAAGAGAAAAGGAGGAAGTAGGGCAGTGAGAGGGGTGGGTTGGACGAGAGAGGGCCCTTGCCAAAGGCAAAGAGGAGGAGTTTGAAATTGGCAAGCCATGTTATGAAGAAGGCTGTGGTGGAACCAAGGTGGATGGTGGTGAGGTGGAGTGGAAGGTAGAGAAAGAGGAGGATGATTGGGAGGATGGTGCAGAGTCTGGTTGTACCTCTAGGGATGAACTTGGATATGGTGTGGCAGTAGCAGAGAGATAGCAAGGCTGTGATCCAGACTGCTATGAAGTTTCTGATCTCTCCTTCCATTTCTTCTTCTTCTTCCTCTTCCTATCTTTCTCAAACAGAAGTCGACGGAAGTTGATAGAAATTAACTTGAAGAAATAGGATAACAGGGAGATCGAGGAGCTTATTAAGGGATCAACCCCGGCCAAGGGGTTAGCTTGATAGTCTAGACTCTAGAGATTAGGGGTTTGTTGCTTTTTCAGGTGTTAAGTTTGAAACTCCCTGTATATATACTTGTTAGGACGATGCTATGGTGTCTCCAATCATTTTGGGGACACCGTAATTTTTGACATAATTTTATCATTATGAGCATAACTAAAACCCATTACAAGCATAACAGAACTCAAACAAGGCATAAGCAAAGAATATCCAAAAAATCAACCTAGGCATAACCAAACCCAACTAAGGCGTGCATAACAAACAAGTTATGCCTTGCTATTATTCTTGTAATGAGTTTTGGTTATGCTCATAATGATTTTATTATGCCAAAAGTTACGGTGTTCCCAAAATGACCAGGGACACCGAAGTCCTTCCCTACTTGTTAATGATTGTTGTGTACTTGCGAAGCTTCGTCCTGATTTAAATAAGTCTCTGCCAATCAACAGTGATATTCTAGGAGGTGTTTCCCGTAGGGAATAAGTACGTTCTTGATATGTTTGCGAGTTACTGTAGCAAAAATAATTTTTGTTGACAACTTTTTTGTTAATGGAAACGATATGGTAACATACTGAAACTTTTTCGTCAGTAAAAACGAGATGGTAAAATGCATTAAATTTTTAGTATTTTTTTGTTAGTAGAAACGGGTTCCGGATATCGTGAATAAAGTTGGGTGTGCGTAAGCTGTGCCTTATGAAAACGTTTTGTTGAGGAATTTATGGTGGGAAGTTGAAAGGTGGTTTTTCTTGGTCGTTGGAGATCATTTTCAACTCTGGTAGGCAGCAGATTTGCCATGTTCAAGTGGACAATAATCAACGGTCAGGAAAAGGAAGAAAAGTATTTAAAAAAGGACTTGAAAAGCACTAATTAACGAATTTAATCTGGCAAAGGGTATATATGCTTTAGAAGCACATCTTTGGTGGTGAGTCTGGTGACATGTTTTTATTTATTGGGGTCTTGAATTGACCGGTCAAGTTATTTAATGAACTTATTAATTGAGGAGCTAGTGTAAAACATCACTGGTGGTCCTTATTTTATTTGTTGACCTCAGCATTTAAAAGAATTCATGCAATAATTTATTTTAAACAAATATTGATAATCTTTTTTTTTTTTTTTCTGAGTATCAAATACTGATATCAATGTAATTAAAATCATTTTCTTTTAGAAAAAAGAAAGAAAGAAAGATAGACGGTTTGACCGTTCATTTGTATAAAACATGCAAATGTCATATAATGATATGTTTACTGTTAGCCAGGTTTAAAAAAATAAATTTTGCTCGAGGGGATGGTGTCGTGCACATTTGGACCGTCCCTCTCGGCAATCAATGGTCCGGATTGATTGGTGCTGTGCGTAATATCTACCGTCCAACCGTCTTGACAATTCTAACGATTGATTATCGAGACGGACGGTCCGAATGTGCACATCACCATCCCTCAGTCCACTCAGAGGCCCTCAAGTTTGTTTAAATCCATTCAAGAACTTAATAAGCCATATTCTCGAGAAAATTTTCAGTGCCGGGTGGGCACGGGACACGTGGTGCCCGGCACCATCTCGGCCGTCCAATGAAGTTTTGGACGGCCCAGATCTGTTCGGCTGCCGAGGGGTATTTTTGTCATTTCACACTTTAAAACAGCCGAACAGATCTGGGCCGTCCAAAACTTCATTAACGGCCGAGATGGTGCACGGACACCACGTGTCCCGTGCCCACCCGGCACTGAAAAATTTCTCCATATTCTCTTATTATAGGTGGATTTTTTCATTTGTTTTATACTCCCTCCGTCCCATTTTCTTTGGACTTTTTCGATATTCGTGCCGTTCTTTAACTTCTTAAATCTTTCAATACGAATCTCAAAAAATATGCAAAATGGATCTTATTTGATAGTTTTCGATTAGATCTATAATACACAAAATTTTCAAAATTATGAAAAATATTATAAATTGGGAGATATAGGCGTTTGAGAATGACACGAATATCGAAAAAGATCAAAGAAAATGAGACGGAGGGAGTATTTACGTGCGGACGGAGAATGGCATATAGAATAGATTGTTTTCTTATATACACGCGAATATTGAAACCTATTTGCTTCATAAATTCCCTTGGTAAAACAAGGCGGTCCTTGACTCCTTGTGGTAGTTCAAAGTCTTTACCATACATTTTAGATTTCCAAGGTTGTGTGCTAGGGAAAATGACAATCTTTCAAAAAAAATAAAAAAATAAAATTACGCAGTATCTAAGTATAATAATATGAGAGTAATAATTTTGAAACGAAAAAATATGATTATGTTAGTAACGGAGAACTTCTGTTTTTACACTTCTTCATAGGGGTGAAATCGATTCGATTTGGTCGGGGATTTCGGGCATGACAGACCAAAACCGATCAGTTCGCGTCTAGAAAGGATGGAAACCGTTTCCAGTCAAAATATTCGGTGGACCACAAATCGGTTCGGGGTGGTTCGGTTTGGCCGGTTATTTTCTGATTTTTCGGGTCGAGCTTCAAGACTTCTAAAATGTCCATACCCCTATCTAAAATTAGTAAAATATCAGTCCCATATGTATATATTGTTGTCCACGTGGTTCGGTTCTGTTCGAGAGTATTTTTAGGTACCGGAGAGACCTAACAGAAAATTACTTTTTACGCTTCAAAAATCGAAACCGACCGGGACAAAATGTAGACCGACCAAACACCGAATTTTCCGGTTGTTTTTTTTGGTCGGTTTGTTAATTTTCTCGGTTACATTTGCATCCTTACGTCTACGGCATTGCTTCAACGCTCTTGGAAGGTTCACAATAATGAGGACTCCACGCCTGAACATTGATGGCCGGTATAATGACATGTCTTTATAATTTGGGGATGCTGAGTACAAATAAATTTTACCCGATAATGACCCGGAATACACTATTTATGACCGGTTTATTCCAGGTCATTTTCGGGTAAAATTTCTTTGCACATAGTATTTCTGTTATAATTGTCAATTGTGTATATCATTACTCATTTGTTTATGAAAGAGAAAGGGACTGATATTTTAAAATTGTCGATTGCTCCGTATTTTAAATATCAGTCCCATAATTTCTTTTGTGTGTTAACACTCTGTCCAGGTCGCAGTGTATGGTACGTTAAAATTTTTAGGGTCCTTCTTTGCAAAGATTTCTATGGTCTACAAAGTTAGTCCTATTACTCTATGGACGATGGAAGAGGATTCTCTCTCATAGGAGAGAAAAAAAAAAAAAAACTAGATTGTTCAAATTTTCCCTTCTGAAGTCTTCCTCGAGCTAATTTCAATGATCAAAATCGCTCATTTTGTGAGATTTTTGAGAAGTTCAACTATGCCGAAAGTCAAGTTCGGATGCCGACTACCGCGTTTGTCATATGCATTCATCTTAGGAAAAACAGACTAACACAATGAATCTAAACTCATCTATTTTAACATAAATATGGCGCAATCGTGAATTTTCGATACTTGATTAACGTAATTTTTCAACGCGGTTGGATTTCTTTACAAACTCTACGAAATGAATGATTCCAATCATTCGAGTGAGTTTTTTTAAAAAGACCCGAAAAGAGCAACACTGGAAGGTTCATTTTTTGTCCAACCCTAGATCGAGGATCCCTTTTCTTCGTTTACAAAGATGCCCATCTAGAGTAGGCCATAGTAGAATTTTGGCCTAACTTTTCCCCGTCATTACTAGCTTTGGCCCGATCATCACGTGGTGCTCCAAAGGCCCTCACTACCACACAATCACGCGGAGTGTGAGAATTCAAAAAAAAAAAAAAATTTTGAATTAAAGGTGATGCATTGTGAGGAAATGACCAATTTTGTAAAACGAAAAATAAAAACCTTAATTAATGAAACGGGGCCAAAGTCTTAGAGTCCGCTTGAATGAATGTGATAGAGGCATTTTGATCAAGCATCACGTGGCGGTTGCTCTGATGGCAATTAATAGTTCCTCCTTTGGGTCCCGTGGGTCCTCGGAAACAAAGTGAAAGACTGGAAATTGATTGCTGCGGGGTGTGAGGTGTCCTGGCTGGATATGCTTTTTCACCAAAAGAAGTCAGACTATAATAGATCATCAATGACAAACAAAAAGATTGTCGCTTTATCAAATTAGACTGAAAATTTTGACCCAAAAAAAGAAAAAAAAAAAGAAGAGAGACTGAAATTGACTTCAACAATATATTGTTCCCTCTTTTGGTGATTATTGTAAATGGGAGGTAAAGGAACAATGTACACTATAAGAAATTCAGGATCTCCCAATGGCTTTTTCGCAACGGTTGAAAAAACCGTCGGTATAGATGGGGTATAGTAACGGTTTTCGTGTGACCGTTAGTAGATTACAACACTATACCAACGGTTTTCATTAACCGTTACTAAAAAATGGACTATAGCAACGGTTTTCAATAACCGTTACTATAAACTGGACTATAGCGACGGTTTTCATTAACCGTTAGTAGAATTTTACACCGCCAAAACCAATTTTCTTTCATGCAATCGGTTTTCCAAACCCGAACTAACGATCGAGACCATTGATTTTTTTTTCATGTTGATTAAATCGTTCTTGTACAAATTTGGCTCGATCGAATTTAGAAAATTTCTTTATCGATAGACAATTTCATTAATAAAATGAGTTTTTCTGTCCGATAAGTGTGTAGCGATACTCGATTAACTTCATTCTTGAACGTACTTTAGCCACTCGACCGTGACACAATCATGATGATCGAGACCGTTGCTTTTGTTAGGGCTATTTTTCCTAAATTTTTGTTGTGGTATTTTTTCCGGTATTGTTTATTTAACGTATTTTTTTAGCATTTTGTGGTAATTTTTGAAACTAATCATTCATTATGGGATTAATCATTCATCTTCACAAGAATAAAAAAAGTATAAAATTGTGGACCGAAGTTGAAAAAAAATATCATATAAGATGACACTAAAGACAACAAATGTTAGTTGTTTGATATTTTTTCGCCCATATTGATTTTTTATGCTTTTAATTGCATTTTTTTATTTTTTAGACTCATCTCATAGAGAAGACTGACCAATCAAAAAAAATTATGTGAATCTAACAAAAATTTAGAAAAGGCAAAATTAAGATTGAAAAAAAATTAGGAAAAGAGAGAGGTTTTTTTTTTTTGGGTACAAGGTGCATGTCAATTTATACAATTTTAAAAGGTGATTATTGAACCTAACGTTAAATTCTATGTAATAATAATTTCATTCTTCGTATAAATATTGTACTCCTTATTATGTAAAAAATAGACGCTTTCGATCGGGAAAAAAAATGATATTAGAAGTGTTTGTATAGTATAAACCGGATTTCAAAAAAAAAAAGGATTAAAAAAATCCGGTTAGTATAGTATAAATATTAAAAGGTTTATGTTTTTACACAAGTTATGGGCTAGCACAGTTGGTTCGCGCACGCGCGCATACACGTGAGGTCGGCGGTTTGATTCTCAGGAGGAGCAAGGTTATTTCGCACGCCATGCGGGCGCCATGTAGACTGCCACATAGGCGCCACGCAGGCGCGCCACAAAGTCTGCCACGCAGGCGCCATGTCAGCACCACATGGGCGACATGTGGCTGTCACGTTAGTGCCACGTGGAGGCTTACGTCACACACTGGTTGGTTTTAAAAAACAAAGAAAATTGCCTTTAGCAACGGTTATAAGCGTTGCAAACGAAACCGTTAGTAAACAAAAATTTGTACCAACGCTCGTCAAAACCGTCGCTATGCCTCTACAGCAACGGTTCTCCAACCGTTGGTATAGCCTAAATGGGTCTCTACCGACGGTTTTTCGGTTTTTTGGCGACGCTTTCGACCACCACTAGAGAACGGACCGACGATTATAGAAAGTGGAGGTAAAAGTGTAATAATGATATTTCCTTAATAAATTGGAAATTTAAAAAAGAACGAGGGTGTAAGAAATAGTACTGTAGTGTATATTTGGTCTTAGTTATTCTGATAGAGAGTCTTGCAAATTTATACCTAAGTATTCTAGAATATTTAGGTTCTTTGTAATATTCGCTTGCTCATAAAGACTATAATTAGTTTTAAATTTTATAGCTTCTTTTTTCTTTATTTCCTATGGGTAGGATTTCTTCTATTGTAGTTTGAGTTGTAACCCTTAGAACAAGTTAGTTTTTTTAACATAAACATTGAATTAGCCTAGAGAGAGTTTCTCTAGCCTCTCTTGTTTGTGATTGTCCTAGTTGCATGTTGTTCATTATAAATTCATACGCATCCTGCATTGAACCTTATTAGTTTCTGAAAATTGGCGAGGGCATCTGACAACTTGGAGTTCTATAGTAAAACAATGCACCACAGGAATGTAGTAGTCCTCATCAAAAGGGCTCATCAAGAAATTATCATCATAAATTCATAATTTAAACCTTTTGTGCGAGTTCTCCAAACAATTTGCTGTAAATTCATAATATTTCTGCAGGGCACTTCTATGTAATGCATTCTATAGGGCAGATTCTGACAGCTCATCCTGACAATCAATTGTTCAGATATATTTGTTATTTTTTATCAGTCAAAATTAATTATTACCGGTAAAAAATAACAAATATATTTGAATTATTGATTATCGAGTTACAGAATGTCTTACAGGGAGTGCCTTGTAGGATCCCGTATCCGTGTTTGCCATACTACATGAACTCCAGGTCAACTTACCCATGATTTGTCAAGTGGGGCCGCCACTGACACCATCCCAAACGAATTGTACACTTTCATTCTCTCATTTTATAAAAGGAAAATTCTAAAATCAGCTCAATGAACTGACAATAGTAAGTGTGTGAATGTGTTTTAAAGGGTGTATAAAATACACATGAATACGTATTTTTCTTGTCTTCTAGTATGTTTATCGTCAGCTCAGTGGACTGATAATAGCAAGACCGTTTATAAAACGGTTCGGCTAACCGGTGCTATATAGCCCTACTTAGGGCTTGTTCTTCTAAATAAGCCATTGGCTTTCCCGCCAAAAAGTCAAAATTGGATTTCGATCAAATTTTTTTACTTTTTAGATTCCTCTTAACATGAAGATGTAATAATCCCCAAAAAAATGATAATAAGCCAAGTGATACGAAAAAAATTTGAATAAGAACAAAAAATAAACCACAAATAAGCCACTTGACTTATTTAAGCAATTACTTCAATAGTCCAATATGAAGCCACATATTCTGAGGGGTGCTTTCCCCCCCTCCTGACACAATCCCCCCGATCCCACCCCCTCTTTTTCCTGTTTTAACCCCCAACCCCCACCCATCCCTCCCTTTCAGTTTCTCCAACACCCCCCCTCCCCCCCCCTATTTTTCTAATGAAATCCGACTGTTTTTTTTCCCCCCCTATATATATATCTTACAAAAAAATAGTTAAAAAAATTAAGTGTTCCAATTTTTAATCCGTTTAAACCGGTACAAAGATGTTATTTTTCTGATCATTTCATCCTAAATGGTCGTAATAAAATTTTGGCTCTAAGGCCTTTCAATAAGCACCCTAAGAGAGCTCTAAAACTAAATAAGGAGTCTTAGGGTGCTCGTTGAAAGGTCTTAGAGCCAAAAATTTACTGCGACCATTTAGGATGAAATGATCAGAAAAATAATATCTTTGTACCGGTTCAAACGGATTAAAAACTCGAACACTTATTTTTTTACACCGTTTATATATTAAAAAATTATCCTTTATAGATTAAAAAAATAGTTAAAAAATAAGTGTTCCAATTTTCAATCTGTTTGAACCGGTGCAAAGATATTTTTTTTATCATTTCATCCTAAATGGTCGTAATAAATTTTTGGCTCTAAGGTATTTCAATGGGCACCCTAAGAGAGTTTTAAAACTAAATAAGGAGTCTTAGGGTGCTCGTTGAAAGGCCTTAGAGTCAAAAATTTACTACAACCATTTAGGATGAAATGATCATAAAAATAATATCTTTGTACTGATTCAAATGGATCAAAAATTGGAAAACTTATTTTTTTACACCGTTTATATATTAAAAAATTATCCTTTATAGATTAAAAAATATAGTTAAAAAAATAAGTGTTCTAATTTTCAATCCGTTGAACCAGTGCAAAGATGTTATTTTTCTGATCATTTCATCCTAAATGGTCGTAATATGTTTTTGGCTCTAAGGCCTTTCAATGGATACCCTAAGAGAGTCTTGAAACTAAATAATGAGTCATAGGGTGCTCGTTGAAAGACCTTAGAGCAAAAAATTCATTATAACCACTTAGAATATAATGATAAAAAAAAAATACGATGTTCGCCTCGATTCAACTGAATTAAAAATTGGAGCATTTAATTTTTGAATTATATTTTTTAATATATACAGGGTGTATTTATAGAAATTAAATAAATAAAATAAAAGTAATTAAATAAAGAAAGAAGTTACAAAAGGCAGGAGTATTTAGGTGTGGGGGGAGGGGGGTTAATTCCGATAAAAGGGTGTGGGGTCAGGGGTGGAAAAAACAATTTACATTCTTAATTTTACCTTTTTACTTTATCAATGATAAGATGTGTTGTCAGAATCTTGTCTTTGACAAGCCGTAATGGTGGGAGGGTAAAAATATAGGGGCCAGATTAGATGCGGTATGAGTTTAATTTGGGTGTATTATTTATGAAGGGGGGATAAAATAGTCGGGGGTATTAGTTAAGAATAGAGGGTCCACATTGATGTGACATTTATAGAGGGGGGATTAAAAAGTAGATGGTTTGGATGATATATTAGAAGGAATGGTGTATGATGAAAAAAACTGTCAAATGACTATTTTGCCCTTGTGCAGTTGTGAACTTTATTATGCCTAACATTAATTATATAATTGCAAAACTTAATATATTTAATTATTTTTCGACAATTCTAAGTTATAATAATTTACTTCATTAACTAATTAAATAGTAATTTAACAAATTTATAAAATATAAATTTCATTTTTTTTTAAAGTAGGGGAACTTGTAATACACATGGTCACACATGTGTTTTTCAAAATTGTTTGTGACCATTGGATTTGTCATGACTTGGATTTTCAACATAATTAAATAAAGCTTTTTCAATAAAAGATCTTCGGATAACGTACTTAATAGCCCCAAACAGTTCCCTACGATTAAACTTTACAAAACAAGTCCCGATTTCAAAAGAATATACAATTTTGGCACTCCGGCCCCAAAGAGATTACAAATGTTTGTACGGACAAACCATGAAGTTACAAACTCATCTTTATCAAAAGAATATCTATTACATAAGATGACTATGTATCTAAATCAGAGTTAGCTTCCAAAAGCCCTTTTCACTTCCAAGCACGCAATTTATGCAAATCACTGTCCAGCGTCTAAACCTGAAAAGAAAGATTAGGTTGAGCTATGCGAGCCCAGTAGGAAAATCTTTACTAAATTTATGTGCAAACAAGATGATATGTGCATAAGGAAGATGACAAGGGTGTACGGTTCAATCAATGGTAACCATCTACAAGAGAGTGTGGCAATGCTTAGTGTAAGCGCTCTAGGATGTACCACTATCACAAACATACGTCAAGTCCAAGGGACACGACCCCTCTAACAATCCCGATTCAACTCACTAACACAAACCTCCACGAACCGTATTTCCACCCCTCGCGTTACGGTACAATGTCTCAAGAGTTACCGTATTACCACCCCTCGCGCTACGGTAAACCCCGACCATTAGAACCATCGTATTACCACCCCTTGCGCTACGAGATCCACTAGAGTCTCCGTATTTCCACCCCTTGCGTTACGAGACTTCCCATTCCGACTTTCGACTCACAATAACTACTTCTGCACTCACGATACAAACCATGACTCTCTTACTATCACATTCATAAGTAAAACACCACACGACATGCCAACCATGTTTCGACGATACCATAGACATTTCCAAGAGTCAATCAATAGATAAGATGCATTCCAACACAACGTTAACCCAATAAACTACGACTATTTCGATTAACGGAAGGTCAACGTAATGAGCACAAGGTCATTCAACCATAGGAATTCAATTGGACAAGCTTAAGATAGTTTAGGAGGTGTTACAAGGGTGTTAGAAGTGTCCGGGGTTCAAAACAATCGAAGTAGAAGCAGCGAAGGCAAAACTGCCCATAAGGAACTGGTATCGATACGGCCAAAATGGCTGTATCGATACAGGATGCTTATCAGCAAAGTCCATTCTGTTTTATTGATGTATCGATACGGCAAGAATCCCGTATCGATACGGAGAGGTTTCGAGCAGATTTTTCTGCAGATATCAGAATCTCAAGCACAACACCAACAACAACAACATCAAGCACGATTTCACACCTTATCAAGCTATTTACACATAAAAGTAGCCAAGAAATTCCTACCTCGCAACAATAGCCGAGATTCAAACGAGCCCTAGCTCCCAAAGCGAAACCGAGCCAAATACTCCTCTTCCGAGCTTGAACGAACACCACCCGAGGCTTAAAACACTAGAGGAGGTTGAATTTGTAGAGGATCTTGTTGATTTTTGAGCTTGGGAGTGGGAGAGAGTGAGAGGCGGTAGAGAGAGAGAGACCGGAGGAGAGGAGAGAGAGCCGAGAGTATTTTTTTTTTGAGATGGAGAAAATAATCTCCTACACACACCCAACACTATATATACCCACATATTTGTAAAACGCACATCCACTCCCTCTTGTTCTCATCTTTTCATTCTAGTCCTCAATTCAAAATATCCACTAAATAAACCATATTCTTCCAATTAGTCACTTAACAAACATTTCAAAAAAATTAATAAATATCCGGGTCTCTACAATCTATCCTCCTTAAAGAAATTTCGTCCCGAAATTTACGACTCAAGACAATCAAGATTATGCATCAACAATCATGCTCATGCCACAACACATATCACCAAACAATAATTCAACGATCATAAAATTTGAAATTTCAAAACTCACATTGATCAATTCGGAAACAAATGCGGATACTTCTCCCTCACTTCGTCTTCCCTTTCCCACGTCGACTCTTCCTTTCTGAGATTACTTCAAAGAACTCACACTAACGGAATGGTTTTACCCCTCACGACTTGCTTGCGCGAATCAAGGATATGTATCAATTTCTCCTCAAGAAATCCACCAACTTCTAATCATCCCTATCTAATTTGGATTTGCATAGGTACTCAAGTCCGTTGAATATTAGTACTAAAGTTCTAATCCCACATAATTACTTAACAATCACATCAAGATCTATCAACTAGTGCACCCACGTTCTCCAAACTCTGAAATTCACATTCCTATTCCTTGTGCCTTATTCCAATAAGTATACATCTACCTACCAAGAAGGATGTATCGAAAGCTTATAGAACTCCAATTCTTATTTCCCTCAATCAACGTCAACCAACGAATCAAAATTTTCACATACTAATTTAGAGTACCCAACTTGTCTGTATTGAAATAGAATCAAGAAAAATCCTCATCCGCTTAATAGCGTTCTAAATGAATTCTCAAGAGCTAACTAATCACTTGGTACCACTTGATCTAATATACACCTTGTATAATAACGGATTATCCCTTTCCTTATCACATGATGTTAAATTCGTTGAAGTAGCATGGGCCATCTCTAACTTAAAACTCAGGCTTGATGATTTCCACCTTGTAGCCACCAGGTTCAATAGTACCCCCACAAAAGAATCTAACTAAGCATGCATATTTTACCAAAAGATACTCACAGAAAACTCAAAGAAAGGGAGTGACTTATTCACAAACGAGATTCATAATCATAGAATGAGTCCAAACTAAACTTAGCTTGCAAGCAATCCAAGATCCAATTATTAGACTACATAATGATTCATTACCCTCTGCTCAATCACAATCATCAACTTGCCATAGTTAAACTCCTCACTCTTCAAGTTACTGATATTTCTTTCAACTCCAAGCGTAGACACGTCTGTAGACACCCCAATTTGGCCTAACGATTATTTCAAGTCCCACCTTGGGACAATCCCGATGATGAAATGGATACAATGATTGCTGATTGCTTCTTTGAGGACCTTAGGACTTTCGGTGAGAACTTTGACCACTTAGAGGACCCAATTCAGAGCCATACAGCCTTTCAGACAGAAATGCAGAAGCCTAGGAGAATCCATCTGTCGGCCGTGACATCGATCCCACGGCCCTAACATCATTTCCTCACCCGAGCAACCTGTTGCCAGCAAAATCTCCCTGAGAGATCAATTCCTCGGCCGCAAGATCTATCCTTCGGCCGAGACATCCATTCATCGGCCGTGTGATCCTTTACTCGGCCGCCAGATCGACCTTTTTCCAGACTCTGGAACGTTCTGTCAGACGTTTGGTTTGATCCAACTACACTACCTTTCCGATGCGTTCGGAGATCACGACGTAGAGTTAGAGATGCATTGCAATTGCAATTACCATCTCGTGATTTGATTGGCCGGAGTGAGTCATCTAGTGCCTATATAAAGGAACCTTTGGGTTCCGAAATAAACATTCAATTCCTCCATCTCATACCTCCAAGCTCTGCAGAAATCATCTCGCATACTCCCTCTATAGAAGCCCTAACCTTCCGAAGGCAGCCGCATCCCGAACGATCAAACCCCGAAGTACAAACCCTAACCCTAGGGTTTTTGAGAAGTAAATCAGTCAATCACACCCAATCCGAAGCAATCAAGCAACTGAGGGATCAAGGTGGTGAGGCCCAGGGGCCTATGGTTTGATCTCTTTTACGTTTTTATGCATTAATCATAGTGTTTTGATTATCTGTTAAATATCTGTTCTGGTGTGAGGAAGAACATCGGTTGGGGGATCAATCCTTCGGTCGATATATCAATCCAGTGGGATCCCTCGGCCGTGAAATCCATTCACCGGCCGAGAGATCGATTTTCCTGGGACAGCCTGTCTGTTTTGTTTATTTCTGATGCATGCTTTCAATTACAGTCCTGGCTCACCTTATTCACTGTTAAAGGCTTAATTAAACAGACTATGTGTTAGAGTTGAATAAAGCATGTACATGTCTTATGTTGAATAACTATGGGCCAGTCACACGACTGGGCAGAGAGGGGTGCCTAACACCTTCCCCTTACTGTACTTTTGGCTCCCGTACCCAGAATCTCTATCTATTTTCCTAGTTTTAATAAACTAGGTGGCGACTCTGTTTTGATGATAACCACTATCGTGTGGCGATGTTCCTAGCCATGGGAATGTCCATGATTTTGGTTTATGAAGCAAGCAACCAATCGAGCAATCCATGATCAATCTGTATGGCGATGCCCCGTTTGGGAGGTGTCTACAGTTTTTGGCGACTCTGCTGGGGAATATGAGAGCCATAACCAGAAAGTTCAACATAAGACTAATACATGCCTTGTTTAATTCACTTATCATATGCATCGAGCGGGCAACCCGTTGAGTTCACCTGATATCCCGGCATGACACGGGCTATGTTGGAGGTTCCAGTAAACTCCACAGTCACTCGTACCTAGTGGTATATCAAAAAGGGGATCACCTAATCACCGCCTATGATGGGCTGGTGAGAGGATTGGTGCCCTTTGACAACGGAGCACCCTGAGACTACCTAAACCTTACATGTATTAGAAAGCCATAGAACTTATCAAAGTAAGACATGAACCTACAGGCTAGGAACCTATTTGCATTTGCTTGCAAAAGTTCTTCCTCACACCTTGTATCATATGTTGTTGTAATATCATTTTCTGTGCAGAAGGGTTGGGGCATGAACTAAGAGCCCTAACTCTAAATAGCTAAGCACTGAAGCATAGCATTGCCTGCAAGGTATGTTTTTAGTAAGTTGAAAGCACCACTGCTTATTTCTCACTCCCATTTTGCTTGAAGCACCGCGAAGCATGGATTTCTAGAACAAAATCAAACATCAAAAAAAGAAGAAGAAGAAGCCGCCCCGTCGGCAATTGAACTGAGGTTACTCTAGCAATCTCTGCCTTGCAAGGCTAAAGGAAAGTGGGAGTGTGAGGTAGTAGAGCAGATTATGGATGATTGTATGCAAAGTTAAGGATATTATGGATAGAACTTGCAATACTCATTTCTCGATGAGTGATTCAACTTAGGACTTTGATTCCTATTTCCAAATCGGCATAGCAACCCATCTTTCAAAATTCAAAATTTTGAGCATGCTTACCTCAGCAAGCTGGTAAAATTTAGGAGGTTGTCAATGTGCTAGCAAATAATCAGGTGGATTTCAATTACCTCAATCACGTTTTGAATCTTCCCTAACCAAGAATTGAAAGAACTTTCAAAACTTTTTGCAATACCTAGTCTAATGACAAGTTTTTCTAAAACATTCAAATAGCTGTTAGCACAGCGATGGACTCCGAGTCTACTTTCTGTTGTAGTCATATGCTCAACCTTTTCGGTTTATCTCATAATATGGATTGGGTTGGAAGTGGGATCTTAAGTGGCAGCAACGAGTCTTAAGAATCATCCATATCAAAAATAGCTGGCTATCTATAATATCTGACAAACTCATGCATACAAACGAATTGCTATGCATGACTCGTCCATAATCTGTGAAGGTAGCTATGGTGCTTTGTATATCATTTTGCTTGCCTCTTTCTAACTATGCAGGGGCCAAACCAAGAGAGGAATCCATCACCCTCATTTCTTCCTATAGCACATTGCATGATCACGTGTCAACATCGGTTATCATTTGGTTAAGCCACCCCATCATGCTAGATTTGCATTTTAAGGGAAATAAGTGTGTTTGATGTGTGCATTACATAGACACTTGATTTTGGACATCTCAACCTAAGCGTAGCTAAGTTCTTGCTTTTTCTAAATTTTGGGTTTGGTCTTAGACGTGACAGCAATGGCTGACAAGAAGATTGAAGCTCTGGCTGCTAAAGTTGATGTATTGGCTGAATTAGTGGCTGCCCTAGCCACCATTGTTCACAGTTTGCAAAGAAGTCATCCACAAGCTCCACCTCCACCTCCCCCTACTAGATGGACGGAAAAGGCAGCTCAGAAAGAAACTTATCCCGCTAAGGACAACCAAATTGAAATGGTGGTGAATGATCTGCAGCAGCAACATGAAAATCAACTTCTTCTCAATACCATCGATCTAAACCAGGAATCTCTCAAAGAGAAAAATAGCTGTAAGATGAACATAAGCAACAGTAATATTAAAATGGTGGGATCCCATCTCGACCACAGGCAAAAGAGAAACTTTATTCCTCTTAGAATGAACTTGGAAAAGGTGTTCTGTATCTTGGAAGCAAAAGGGGTATTGAAGCCGTTACAGCCAAAATTTCCAAACTTTATACGAAAAGGCGGAGGGTATTGCAAGTACCACCAAGTAAATGGTCACTCTATCAGAGAATGCGGGGCTTTCAAGAATGCGATCCAAGACCTCATCGATCAAGAGAAGATTGATCCAGCTGAGTTTGACCACTGGGCAGCAGTAGCATCCATGCCTGTCACGTCTTAGGCTAAGAGTCAATCTTTTGAGGAGTCTTATCTAGCTATTTTTGGTTACTATTTTGGTCCATATTTGTTCCCTTTTTAAAAGGTCTATGTCTTGAGTTTGTTTTGGTCATAAATCCACTTGTTGCACCTAGCATGAAATGTGAATCTCCTTAGATTTGAACTACGAATGGCCTGATTCTCTATTGGGATACGTAGGCACCTTTTGGTCGGCCACAAATTTTGAAAATGCTTTCTCCTGTGCTAGTTCGCTGCCATAGAATACTCATGATAACATCAAACGTTGAAAACAATCCACAAGGGTTTCAAAGTAATCTTATGACATCTTTTGGAACACATCATAATCACTTGAATTGTCAAAAGCGCAAAACGAGTTTTTCAAAGCTAAGACCCGCGTCATTTCTGTTGAGGAGTTGACACATCTTTGCACCCTCATAGAGATCACTTGTAAGCAAAACATGCTATCAAAGATGAAGAGTAGGAAAAAGGAGAAAGAAGAAAAGAGAGAAAAAAAAAATGATGAGCTCGCTAGATTGAAAACCTGTAAGGGCGGTCTAGGCAAAAGTTAGAGCACGAACAAAATGAGAAAACAGCCATGTCTCCATGCATCTACTATGTGTCTCAAAGGATTGTTCTCAATCTTAGAAAATTCACTTGGTTAACATCGAAGCCCCTAATTTCTTGGTAAGGATCCTTGCCAATTTGTCGTGTGTTTCAAGATGAAGAAAGGCATTCATTTCTCTATCCTAAACACTTATCCCTTGCTAGCCACATCGAGCCTCTGGATAATTTATTTGAACAGCCTGCTAGGCAGCCATCCCCTACACTGGGGCAAACACAAAAAAAATACAAGGAGAGATGAAAGAAAAATCAATGAAATAATGAGCAACTCGTCATACAAGGGGCATTTTGAAGGAAACATTTCTTCCAATACATACGAAGGACATTTTTGAAGAAACCAACTCTTTCACACAAAGTGAGGCAAGAGACAACAAGAGTTGATAAAAATATTGAAGATGGCTGCTAGCTTTTAAAACCCAAGCGTGAGTAGAAATTAGGTTTGAGCCTTTACATCCGCTTCTTTTTCAAGCCAAAATCCCAAGCCTACATTATGGTCCATAATAAAGTCCTCTCAGATTGGGGAACACGACTTAGTAGCAAGGTTCTAGACACTAGGGGCATCACCAGTGTGGGACTTAACACAAAGGGCAAGAATCTTGAAATTTGCATCATCTTGGCAAATTGCACAACATGGAGAGCCACGTGAGACAGGGGGCATGGCTATGTTCCCCTTTATGCACTTCTCTCAAAAGTATCCAACCTCTTGTGTGGGTCTCAGTAGGTGCTTATCAATCCGACTCAAGTCAACCAAATCAAGCTCGAAGCAACAAACTCACCTAATTGACTAGGGGCATAGGTTTGCAAAATAGTTCTACGTCCTTTGATGATTGAATGACGTGAGTGTGGAACATGGATGGAATGATGTGACCTTGAAATCCTCAAGGAAAAGCTTTCAAGAATGGTTTTATCCTAAGCATTCTTAACACAGTTAATACTAGCGCAGTCACTTTTTGCAAATTTCTGAGGAAATAACATGAGTTTCTCATTTCATGAAGGGTGCAGCAATATGGTTCCTTGACCAAACTATGTTTTCAGTGGTACCGCTAGGGCATTGCGGTCTTTCAAAACACCTGGCTAGTATAAGCAATAAGCCATTATCAAATATGCGAAAGTTGAGATGTCCAAAATGCATTGCGGGTTCACATGCATATCATCATCACCCTGTCTTTTGCACCTAGTATTTCGTGTGTACATCCTTATGTTTGCTTAGCAAAATTTGTTGTCTTGGTTGCACGATCTAACCCCAAGTATGAGGTGTTCTTATGCTCAAACAAGGCAGGTTCATCAAGGCATCATGGCCATCAAGGAATAAAGGGCAATAAAGGGATGCATTGTAAAGTCTACCTCCCTGCCAACACACTTGAAAAAAAAGCTCAGCCTGAGAAGCGTCATATCCTGGGGGAACACCTCAACTCTTTTGTGGAATGCTGTCACACAGCACTGTCAAGGGCATGCCAAGACCTCTGCCGAACGGAAACATTGCACCCACGTTCATTGTTATTCACATCACATGTTTCTATGCTAGGGGCAAGTAGATCATTGTCATCATGCACGATTGAGCTAGGGTCAAGCATTCATGGCCTAAACAGGGGGCTTGCATTTCTTTTTAAATACTCAAATTAACATGCCTATGTATGGCATTGCAATCTATGTCACCCAAAATCGTTCAAGCTCTTGAACTAGGGTTCTTTAAAAGTGATGGTCCTACCCCTAGCAGTCAGCATAAAAGTTTTTCAGCCCGTGGTCGATCCCAAGCCTATTGCATGTTGTTTTCCTATCCATTGCTGTTTTTCTAAACTATTCAAATATGGATTGCAGGATTCTCCTGGATTTCGGTCCTGGAACCGACCATACCAAGCTTGGTATCTATAATTGACAGAGCCAAGTCAAAAAAGCTGAAAGATAGCCTTAGCAAACTCTACAATTGGCACCATATCAACAGTATTAAAGTGGCTTCGCACTTCACATCCCCATAGCTCCTTACTTTGCATCAGCAACTTTGCCTTCATAACTCAGAAGCCTCACACTTGCTCTTCAGTAGCACCGTACGCATGCCTTGTCACATTCACGACCTTGTTGGGTTTCAAGCAATTCTATGCACAGGCCGCCTTGCGCTCAGCAGGTCCAATCTCCACAACTCCCTCTCAGCAGTTCCACTCTTCCCAGTAGCTCTATTCAGCAGCTCCCCACGCCCATACTCGAGCCA
Source organism: Rhododendron henanense subsp. lingbaoense (assembly GCA_020567845.1). Classification (NCBI taxonomy): domain Eukaryota; kingdom Viridiplantae; phylum Streptophyta; class Magnoliopsida; order Ericales; family Ericaceae; genus Rhododendron; species Rhododendron henanense. The sequence continues at coordinate 36,334,606 of CM036316.1, read as the reverse complement.
TCTCAACAGCTCTAAGTTTACTATCACTACCAGCAACTCCATACTCATACTCAAAAGTTCTGTGCCCAAGTCGCTCAAACAACAGGCCAGCAAAACAATCCGGCGGCTTTCACTTAATACGTTGAGTGAATAGCCAACAAGAAAAAGCACCTGCATGAAGCTTACAATAACCTAGTGCACAGCCTTCCAGAAGGCGTTTATGTTGCTAGCTCCCGAAAAGCGTTTATGTTGCCAGAAAGCATTTAGCCACCAGAAGACGTTTGAGTCACTAGAAGGCGTTTGGCCTCCGGGAGGCACTCCCAGCAGTGGAGGTAATGGGAAATCTCCCTAACAAAGTTGAATCTACCTAACAAGGAGGCAAAGGAAATCTCCTAGGCATAAATAAGGATCACCTCATCAGCGAAGATGGTGGAAATCTCCCAAAACAAGTTGAATTTGCCAAAGGAGGCGATGGAAATCTCCTAGAGCGCATGTGTGAATCACTCTCAGCAGTGGAGGTAATGGAAATCTCCCTAACAAATTGGAATATGGTCAAAGACTAGCCTTGGGGACAACCCCGAGCGTATGGAATCTAGCCTTGGGGGCAATCCCGAGCATACTCACGAACTAGCCTTGGGGGCAATCCCGAGCATACTCAAAACTAGCCTTGGAAACATCCCAAGCATAAGGAACCAATCAAACCCCGTGGAAGATGGAATACTCAACAGCTCAGCAGTTCTACAAGCCCGCCATTTCATCAACTCAGCGGCTCGAAGCCGTAACAATTCTCAACAATCCTCTATCAGCGGCTCTACGCCCGCTATCTCATCAATTCAGCGGCTCGAAGCCCACCATCTCAACTGGCTCAAAGCCGTAAACAATCATCTCAACACCCGTATTTATCAATTCAGCGGCTCGAAGCCCACCGTCTCAACTGGCTCGAAGCCGTAAACAAGCAAATCTCAACAGGCTCTAAGCCGCCCCAACAATCAAGACATCATCAATTCTCAAGCTCCATGCTTGAATGCTCAAAAGTTCTACACTTTGGATGCTCGAAGCCTTTCGAATGCCCAACCACTGTGTACTGGATGCTCAAGTTCTACACTTGAATGCTCAAGCTCTACGTTTGAATGCCCAACCACTGCGTACTGGATGCTCGAACTCGATGTTCGAATGCTTAAGGTTTATACCTTGAATGCGCAAGCTCTACGTTTGAATGCCCAACCACTGTGTACTGGACGCTCAAAGCCTGTACTTTGAATGCTCGGATTCTGCCGTCCAAATGCTCGAGCTCTACGCTCTGAATGCTCAAGTCCGGAACTTGAAAGAAGCTTTATGCTTAAATCAAACACACACGCACGGGCCCGTGCACATAAGCATCAATTGCATCACCATTGTTATCATCGAGTCTGCATCATCATATATCTAACCACTATCATCATATACACACTCTGCATCTCTCTCTTATTCATGGAACAGGTCAATCTTGCAAATCAACCGGCTCTACGCCTCGGTTTTATTGATCGGCCCGGCGCCTCGATCCCTTGGCTCCAAGCCAAAACTTATGATGAGAAAGCTCCGTGCACAGACCATCAGAATGCAACCGGTTCTACACTTCGGTTCAAATCAAAACAAGCTCCAACCCCTTTGGCTCTACGCCAAAACTTATGATGAGAAAGCTCCGTGCACAGACCATCAGAATACAGCCAGCTCCGCACTTCGGTTCAAAACACGTCAAGCTCTAAGCTCCGACACCTTAGGCTCTCATCCTGATCAATACTAGCTCCGCGCTTCGGTCCCATCAAGCTCTAAGCTCACCTCAGGCCTTCGCCTCACAACTGCAGCAGGCTCCACACCTTAATCTAGTCACCTCAGGCTCTCGCCTTATAATCAACACCAGCTCCGCGCTTCGGTCCTATCAATCACCTCAGGCCTTCGCCTCAAGACTGCAATAGGCTCCACGCCTCGATTCCATCACTCTCCAGGCTCTCGCCTCATGACTACAACCCGCTCTGTGCCTCGGTTTCCTCATCACCAAAGCTCCGTGCTCCAGTTACTGGCCCTGCGCCCCTCACATCTCAAAAACAAACCGGCATCCAACTCATCCCAGCAGATGGTTTGGATTCTACCCCATTACATCAATTCCTTCCAGCTCATTCGCAAGGATAGGCTACTCTACCGAGCTCCTTTCAGTCAAAGTAAGGATGATCAAGAAAAGCAAACGCACCTGCAATGTACTGATCTACCCCAAAATACTAAGGAAGCTCTCCGCAAAAACTCCCCAGGTAGCCCCGCGCTCCTTCAACTACTCTTCGCCAAAACCCTGGCTCAGTCTAGGTACGTCACACTACGGCTTTTTAAGCCCTAAGGTACGTCTTCTGTCTCTAACCCTCCAAACTTTTTACTTTTCTTTATTGCCCGAACTACGATTGGTCTGAATTTCCCTTGTGGAATACGTAGGCAGCCTCCCGGCCCGACCATAACAAAAAAAACCTTTTTCGAAAACCCCTTGGAATAGTGGTTGGACCAAATTGAGTTGCTTTTTACAGCTTTGACTCTTACTCAAACATGTCTCGCGATCCGTCTGAGTTCAGTCAAAGAGGGGCATCTGTAGACACCCCAATTTGGCCTAACGATTATTTCAAGTCCCACCTTGGGACAATCCCGATGATGAAATGGATACAATGATTGCTGATTGCTTCTTTGAGGACCTTAGGACTTTTGATGAGAACTTTGACCACTTAGAGGACCCAATTCAGAGCCATACAGCCTTTCAGACAGAAATGCAGAAGCCTAGGAGAATCCATCTGTCGGCCGTGACATCGATCCCACGGCCCTAACATCATTCCCTCACCCGAGCAACCTGTTGCCAGCAAAATCTCCCTGAGAGATCAATTCCTCGGCCGCAAGATCTATCCTTCGGCCGAGACATCCATTCCTCGGCCGTGTGATCCTTTACTCGGCCGCCAGATCGACCTTTTTCCAGACTCTGGAACGTTCTGTCAAACGTTTGGTTTGATCCAACTACACTACCTTTCCGATGCGTTCGGGCTACGTTCGGAGATCACGACGTAGAGTTAGAGATGCATTGCAATTGCAATTACCATCTCGTGATTTGATTGGCCGGAGTGAGTCATCCAGTGCCTATATAAAGGAACCTTTGGGTTCCGAAATAAACATTCAATTCCTCCATCTCATACCTCCAAGCTCTGCAGAAATCATCTCGCATACTCCCTCTATAGAAGCCCTAACCTTCCGAAGGCAGCCGCATCCCGAACGATCAAACCCCGAAGTACAAACCCTAACCCTAGGATTTTTGAGAAGTAAATCAGTCAATCACACCCAATCCGAAGTAATCAAGCAACTGAGGGATCAAGGTGGTGAGGCCCAGGGGCCTATGGTTTGATCTCTTTTACGTTTTTATGCATTAATCATAGTGTTTTGATTATCTGTTAAATATCTGTTCTGGTGTGAGGAAGAACATCGGTTGGGGGATCAATCCTTCGGTCGATATATCAATCCAGTGGGATCCCTCGGCCGTGAAATCCATTCACCGGCCGAGAGATCGATTTTCCTGGGACAGCCTGTCTGTTTTGTTTATTTCTGATGCATGCTTTCAATTACAGTCCTGACTCACCTTATTCACTGTTAAAGGCTTAATTAAACAGACTATGTGTTAGAGTTGAATAAAGCATGTATATGTCTTATGTTGAATAACTATGGGCCAGTCACACGATTGGGCAGAGAGGGGTGCCTAACACCTTCCCCTTACTGTACTTTTGGCTCCCGTACCCAGAATCTCTATCTATTTTCCTAGTTTTAATAAACTAGGTGGCGACTCTGTTTTGATGATAACCACTATCGTGTGGCGATGTTCCTAGCCATGGGAATGTCCATGGTTTTGGTTTATGAAGCAAGCAACCAATCGAGCAATCCATGATCAATCTGTATGGCGATGCCCCGTTTGGGAGGTGTCTACAACGTCCCACAATCGGTCCAACTCTATTGATACTGCTAATGATAGGCTGCAACATTACTCCCTTAATTATCCCAAATGGTCCTATGCATCTTGGTACTCACTTCCCCCTCACAAAGACACGATTAACTTTCCTTGGTGTGGCGAAATACACAACATCAAACCACTAGCCATTATCTCCAACTCACATCCCTGTCCACCCACAGAATTTCTTTTACCGACTTTATAAACCCAACCAAGATTCCAACATCACTCCACATCCCTCAGCCTACTCGGAATCACCACCGACTTCCATCTTGGAAACCCAAACCTACTCCTACGGCAACGTCCCTTCTACATGACTCAACATTAAAACTACTCAGGTGAACTCTCAAATCCATTACTCTCCTTACCACAAGCCATTAACTACTCTCAACTAAGAGTTGATACATCGTGGAAACTTCTCATATCAAATCTTCCGATCATATCATTGATGCTGTTAAGGAAAGGACATGTGTCAGGTTCCAACTACAAAACAACTCCACTTAGTCACCCAAAGAATAACACTGCTAATCATAATTGAGACATGGTAACCCTTATCAATTTCTAGGTTCCAATAGAGTCAGGAAAACTAATGCATCTTAGAGTAATTAACCTCTAGGACAATCTCCCATACAATAGCAATACTCAAGATATGCTCCCTCGAGAAAATAAACGCTAGGTCAAAGTCTAAGCGTCCGACGTGATGATATCAAAAATTAAACAACAACCACGAGTCTCAATTTACGATTTTCAATAGCATTTGTATAGTGTCACACGTCATTAAGTAAATTTCTTCCTTCCCCCTTTTTGACATTATCAATAAGTAGCCAACATAGCAAAAACTTGGGATGAGGTTCACTCCGCTGGGATGTAACCGACTCTAAGCCTATACTGTTACCATTTCCAAAAGGTACTATACGAATAATCAATTTACACAAAGCATTACTCTTTTTCAAAAAGACCCCTTTTTTTTTGTCCAATCACATACATATATAACTCCGTAGGTGTAAAAGTTCTCAAAACTAAAATCCACCACTTCACATATTTCACTATACTTACTCGATGCCCCAAATAGAAGACTTGATTCAAATGCGGCATGTGTCTACAACGTTCAATTAGTCTCACTTGTTCAATGTACATCTCACGAAGACTGAACTAGACTATCAAGATTCTCAATAAGACTATAATCTAGAAAATGAAAGGCATGCAAAGCATTAGTCAACTCGTAAGCCATAACAAAACAAGGAGTTGAGAATAGAGATTCCAATCATCGCAAAGCGTTACGTCAAACTAAAGGATTTGTGCCAATCAACTCAAGTACGTTTCTATCGATTACATATTTGACCAGGGACATGTATCCACACATCACATCATTATCTACTTAGTACTGCATTCAAAGGATAAACTTCACCCACTAGGATTACACAACCAGTCAAACCAGAAAATCTAAACTAAATAGCAGCACATTTTATGCACGAATATCTCAGTAAACCAACCGTTGACTCATCGTACAAATTAATAGCGTTGCACAGTACCAAACACACCTACACATCATCGGACTCATACAGTACCCAATACTTCACAATTCATGGCTTTAGGAAGCCCAACAGTTATCTCATTCCTTTCAATCTCGTGATGCCTCACACGACCTCTATTCACTTCACCAGTCTAGAGCATTCTCATTCATTCGGTCAAGTCAAATCACGTATTTCTCATGTTCACAGTCTTAAACATCACTACATCACATCACAATACACGTATTATCAATTCTAATTATTCCTCTATTTCAACAACTTTACAACCTAGTAACATGCCTATACTTCTCGTTACATTCTAAAACTCCAACTACTTCGTCACTTAAGAATCAATCTCACTCACACCAACATCCTCTAATAGTTCCGCTCACCACAAGTTTCACATCTCACGATTGTCTCTCAGCTAAGAAATCATATCAACCTCAATTTTCCTCAAAGGCATTCGCCATATCTACACTTGACCTCAAGAACAACAACTTCCATTACCACTACCATCTCTGCTGTCACCATCATTATCACTATTATCCCTTCATCTCTCTTAAACAAATTTATTGTCTCAATGGCATTCCTTCATATTTCCTATACTGTCATTAGTCTAATCCGCGTACCCGATTATACACCATGATCGATCTCTACACTCCAATCCTTCTTTTCACAACATATTATTTCTCCACATGCCTATCACTTCAAAGTTCCTACCATTCCCACCCAGGACACCAATTACATTTCGCCTCATTGTCAACCTCAACAGCTCACATTCGTATCGCCCTCACTCCAGAAAAATTTCTCACCACACACTTACATCAATCACTCGACTTAAGTCACATAGATATAATTTACCTTAGCGATGACGACTACAACACTATAACCCTTCTCCAGCCTAGAGTTCTAGCCCCTATACCCAATCATAGTGTCCAATTGACTTTCCGAGACTTCCATCTAGAAGGAGCGGTGATCAAGCGCCTCTTCCAGTTGGATTTCTTCAGTAGTCGCCTGGGTGTCCAGAAGACACATACCGTATCTAGACACCCTACCTATAACCCTCATCTTCCTAAGTCAACCTCAACAACCAACATAATAATGACAAATCACAATCATTACCACAACAAGATATCATCCCCCTTCAAACACGTTCGGGACACTCATTAGTTCGACCCTCCAGCTATGATATACCTCACTCACCTTCTGGACAAACTCTGGTTCCTATGATGCAAAGAGAAATATTACCCTTTGTATACCTACACTCGATACAGCCTACATCACATAAGATTTGATTAACGCAATTTAGACCCAATAAGTAATCCACGCAATTCAAGTAAAACACATCCAGCACTTAGCTCATAAATCTTATTAACAGTCCAGCACTTCTATTACATACTAACAGATACCCCCTCTCACATGTCGACCTCGCCACTAAGCATAAGCACTACCACAATCTTCGTCCTTTCATATTCTTTCCTGTCTAACATCTCATCTTTAAAAAAAAAGGCACCTTACCACAAATGGCTCATGAACAAAACTACCAACAGTAGCGATAACAATAGTAACGGTCGCAACCATAACCACCATAAGGAGATCAAACTTCTCATTTTCTCAGATACAAGTACCAGCTTTTAACTATTTCATGTAAGCATATACATATGCAATGCCTATTCAGTGAACACATGTCGGTCATGCAAGCACACACATGGTTTTTGTTAAAAAAAAAAAAAGTGATAATCTTTGAACCCATGAGACTAAGTCTCCCCACGGTCTCTAAGTATTCTAAACCTAGATGCTCTGATACCAATTTGTCACGACTTGGATTTTCAACATAATTAAATAAAGCTTTTTCAATAAAAGATCTTCGGATAACGTACTTAATAGCCCCAAACAGTTCCCTACGATTAAACTTTACAAAACAAGTCCCGATTTCAAAAGAATATACAATTTTGGCACTCCGGCCCCAAAGAGATTACAAATGTTTATACGGACAAACCATGAAGTTACAAACTCATCTTTATCAAAAGAATGTCTATTACATAAGATGACTATGTATCTAAATCAGAGTTAGCTTCCAAAAGCCCTTTTCACTTCCAAGCACGCAATTTATGCAAATCACTGTCCAGCGTCTAAACCTGAAAAGAAAGATTAGGTTGAGCTATGCGAGCCCAGTAGGAAAATCTTTACTAAATTTATGTGCAAACAAGATGATATGTGCATAAGGAAGATGACAAGGGTGTACGGTTCAATCAATGGTAACCATCTACAAGAGAGTGTGGCAATGCTTAGTGTAAGCGCTCTAGGATGTACCACTATCACAAACATACGTCAAGTCCAAGGGACACGACCCCTCTAACAATCCCGATTCAACTCACTAACACAAACCTCCACGAACCGTATTTCCACCCCTCGCGTTACGGTACAATGTCTCAAGAGTTACCGTATTACCACCCCTCGCACTACGGTAAACCCCGACCATTAGAACCATCGTATTACCACCCCTTGCGCTACGAGATCCACTAGAGTCTCCGTATTTCCACCCCTTGCGTTACGAGACTTCCCATTCCGACTTTCGACTCACAATAACTACTTCTGCACTCACGATACAAACCATGACTCTCTTACTATCACATTCATAAGTAAAACACCACACGACATGCCAACCATGTTTCGACGATACCATAGACATTTCCAAGAGTCAATCAATAGATAAGATGCATTCCAACACAACGTTAACCCAACAAACTACGACTATTTCGACTAACGGAAGGTCAACGTAATGAGCACAAGGTCATTCAACCATAGGAATTCAATTGGACAAGCTTAAGATAGTTTAGGAGGTGTTACAAGGGTGTTAGAAGTGTCCGGGGTTCAAAACAATCGAAGTAGAAGCAGCGAAGGCAAAACTGCCCATAAGGAACTGGTATCGATACAGCCAAAATGGCTGTATCGATACAGGATGCTTATCAGCAAAGTCCATTATGTTTTATTGATGTATCGATACGGCAAGAATCCCGTATCGATACGGAGAGGTTTCGAGCAGATTTTTCTGCAGATATCAGAATCTCAAGCACAACAACAACAACATCAAGCACGGATTTCACACCTTATCAAGCTATTTACACATAAAAGTAGCCAAGAAATTCCTACCTCGCAACAATGGCCGAGATTCAAACGAGCCCTAGCTCCCAAAGCGAAACCGAGCCAAATACTCCTCTTCCGAGCTTGAACGAACACCACCCGAGGCTTAAAACACTAGAGGAGGTTGAATTTGTAGAGAATCTTGTTGATTTTTTAGCTTGGGAGTGGGAGAGAGTGAGAGGCGGTAGAGAGAGAGAGATCGGAGGAGAGGAGAGAGAGCCGAGAGTTTTTTTTTTTTTTGAGATGGAGAAAATAATCTCCTACACACACCCAACACTATATATACCCACATATTTGTAAAACGCACATCCACTCCCTCTTGTTCTCATCTTTTCATTCTAGTCCTCAATTCAAAATATCCACTAAATAAACCATATTCTTCCAATTAGTCACTTAACAAACATTTCAAAAAAATTAATAAATATCCGGGTCTCTACAGGATTGCTCTTCATCATTCTACACCATATATTTGTAGAGTCTCAACTACACTTGATAATTTTCCCATTTTTCCAACTTTGATAATATCGAGTGCCTGAGAGAGAGAGAGAGAGAAGCGTAGAAGAAGAAGAAGGAGGAGGAGGAGGAGCGGCCCCCGATTGTCTCTCTTCCGATCTGTACACAACCCATCCTCAATCTGGTAATCGTCTCTCTCTCCAATCGGTGGGTTGTCTTGTCTCTCTCTCCGATTTGTACACAACCCACCCCCAAGAACAGGTACATCTCTCTCTACGTATACATACATGTTTTCTGTGTGTGTGTTTATGTGGTGGTGCTGGTGGTGATCTGTTGTTGTTGGTGTTGTTCTTCTTCTTCTTGTTTCTCTGTAGCAAATAGAGAGAGGGAGAGCCGTTGGGGGAGGGGGATGAGGAGGGGTGTTTTGGTCAAAAATCAGGCGTATACACTCGGATTAGCTATTGCTACCTGGGAGGGTAGCAATAATTTTTGGCTGTGAACTGTGTATTAGCGAATACGAAGATTAGCTAATACAGGGGAAAAAAGGGATGCCAATCAGTGTATTCACCTCTCATCCGGGTGTATTATGTAATACACCCACCGTATACACCATCCGACCTGGGAGGGTAGCAATAATTCCGGGAGTACAATATTTAGCCTTTTGCCTTTCATTTTGCTTTTAACAAATCCCTTTCTCTCTCTCTTATCCAACAAATGCAGCAAAGCAAAGCTCCCACCCTATGCCAAATCCTACTTCGTTTTCTTAGTGTACTAAGGCTGCATTTTTTTAAACTCATAAGTTAGGAATATATTTCGGTATTTTTTAAACTTTTGTAACCATTTTTTTAAAGTTTTTCGACGTAATTTTAGGGGGCAATCGTTCGTCGAGACGAGACGAATCAAAAAATCATAAAAATATGGACCGATATTGAAATAATTCAAATAAGACGACACTTAAACTCCAAAAGACAATTGTTTTGATACTTTTTCATCCTTAGTGAATTTTTTGTGCTTATGGTAATAATTTTGTACTTTTAAAACTCCTATCATCGAGACGGATGATTAATAAAAAAAAACACGTGAATCTGAAAAAAAAACTCAGAAAAGACAAACAAAACATACAAAACGAAGAAATAAGTTAAATTTAGAAGAACTCGGCCTAATGCTATTGGTACAGATTGAGCAGAATATATCCAATGTATAGATGGTTTTGGGACTCGTCTCGGATCCCACAAACATAATCGAAACCGGTCATTATGTTCAAAATATTATGCTTAAGGTCCCTATAAAAAAATTAGTTCAACCTGATATCAGTAAGAGCCTTTACGAAATATTCAACTTTTGTTCTGAATAGTGGAACAAAGTTGAATATTTCGAAAATGCCCTTATCCATATGGGGTTGAGCTAATTTATTACAGAGACCTTAAGCATAAGTGTCTTTTTCGGTAGTCGTGCCACTTATAAAATTTCTCATATCTTTAAAATTTTAATATTTTTTAAGAATTTTATATTATAGAATTAATTGGGATCAATCAAACAAGATCCATATTGTATATAAAAAACACTATAGATAAAAAGGTATGGACAATATTTTGAGACCTCCCAAATAGTGAAAAGGGACACTTAATTTAGGACAAAGGGAGTAAAATTTATCTTTATTTCAAGTAGTGTTTTGTAAATATTCAAGATAAAGAACAAAAAATCCAAAAAACCTGCTTTTTGAAATTTATATTGGATATTTCAAAAAGCATTTGGTTAAAAGTCATAATTATTTTATTTTTTCGATTCGTCTTAACGAAACGAATCAATAATCAATAAAAATGAGATGGAAAAGAAAACTAACTTATGTAAACAAATTAGAATAAGAACAAAATAATAATTAAAAAACCCAAAAAACTTTGCGGAACTTAGCCCTGTTCTAGAAAAGTGAAAGGGAGGACACCGTCGGAAAAAGGAAAAAGGTACGAAGCTTAGAGAATGGCATTTATTTGTTATTACTTAGAAAACTAAGGTCAAGAGTGTAAAGTAACCCAAAAGTGGATTGGGGATTCCTACGGTGCGGCCGGCATTGCTGGGCGTGTAGGGCGGCATCCGGGCCGTCTATTTTGGCACCGATGGCTCAGATTTAATCTGAACTCCTTTTGATCCGAGCCGTCGATTATTTGGATTAAAATCCGAACCGTTCATTGTCGAGATGGACGGCCTAGATACGCCCTACAGGGCCTGTAGAGGGGGACGGGCCTGTAGGGTGCCCCGCCCTACAGGATCCCCCAAAAGTACCATAAGATATGACATTGCCAGTTAATTGTCATAACTTTCACCGATTCTACACCTTAAAGTTGGTATATGGGACCACATAACCAGTGTTATATGGCACCAGTTAGAATTTGCCATTACAAAAATAAAAATAACGGAATATCAATTTTATAGGCTGCTGATTTTGCCACTTTTATTTTGGTTAACGTCACTCCCCTACAAGCATCACTCCCCTACAAGTGTATAGTGTATTTTTGGTGTAAAAATACACTTGCAGGGGAGTGACGTTAACAAAAAAGGGAGTGGCAAAATCATTTTCCATTTTATAATGTCTCTTGCGTATAGAGGTATAAATTATGTATGAAATATATTCAAGGTTACATAATCTGTACCAAATATATTTTGTTCAAAGTCATGCATGACGGAATATAAATTAAGTTATAGAACTCTGCTATTGGTATCGACCACCCCCATACCGATAGGGGTATTGACGGGCATGCGGAGTCTACTTCAGATTCCTAAGGACATATCCATTTTTACATTTTTAAGGACACATACTTCCGAACTGTTTAATAAATTTTTTCCATTTTTTGCTAATGGAAACACGGCCTAAGTACATATTACTAGTGATTGCTGTATAAATCTCTTTCGGTACGGAGTAATTTAGAGCAGCATTTATGGGACTGTTATAATTAGGCTCCGTTCCGGAAATCTTCTTAAAAAATAAGTACTTATTTCACATATTTCTTTTTCGAAAATAAGGACCACCTTCTTATTTTTCTCAAACAAAAAGTTTCTTTCACATTTTCAAACTCAAATATAACATAAATGATTTTTTTTTTGCACCGTATTAAAGATCTCAGTGAGATCTATCAAACAAAATCCATAGTGATAGGAAAATTATTTGCGTAAACACATGATTTTTGAGCTTGAAGTTGCCTTATACAAAAAAATAAGACTGTTGGTATGATAATTGGCGCCGGCGGACGGAAATCGACCGGCGGCCGCGCCGGGCCGTCTCCGGCCACCGGACGGCCGATCCGAGCAGTCCAAAAATTCTATAAAAAAAAAAACCGAGAGGGCCTATGCGGGAATCAACGGCATCCGAGGTGTGTAGGGTGCTTGATCGGAGCACTCCTTTTTCGTGTATATATGACCATCATATATACACGAAAAAGGGGTGCTCCGATATATACACGAAAAATGGGTGCTCCGATCAAGCACCCTACACACCTCGGATGCCGTTAATTCCCGCGTACGCCCCCTTGGTTTTTTTTTATAGAATTTTTGGACGGCTCGGATCGGCCGTCTGGTGGCCGGAGACAGCCCGGCGCGGCCGCCGGTACGATTTTGGCCCCCGGCCCGTAGGTACCTATACAAATTCTTCCCAAATAAGTAGCAACCATCTTATTTTTCTGGAACAATTCTTCTTATTCAACAAAAAATAAGTTCTTTTTTTTGTTTCTAGAACACAGCCTCAATTACACCGACAAAAAACATTATTGATCCTACTGGGATATGACGGTAGGTTAATTGTTTGTATAAAGGTACATTAACCCTATCTCTCTCTTCTTCTCTTTCAACCCTAGCCACTACAACTCCTCAATCTTCTCCCTTCCCCTCCCCCCGTGGGTTCCATACCCATGTGCGGTGGCGGGAGGGGGAGGCCATGGTACTACCGACTCCCTTTCTCTTTTTTGTTTTTTTTCCCCTTCCGTCTCTTCAGATCTACGACTTGTTGTCTGATCTGTGAGAGTTTTGTCTCTTGTTCTATGAGAGTTTTGTCTCTCGTTTTACGAGAATTATTAGTTTCGTCTTTGGACGAATTTTGTCTACAGATCGGATTCTCTCAATCGAGGTTGCTTCATAATGATATTTGTGCTTCAACGTTCTATCCTTATATGATATCTTTAGCGAGACAACCCGTGGCGGCTTGACAGATCTGTAGTTCTTGGGAGTTCATTGGTGCGTTCATACTTGGGTGGAGTGCATCTGATCGTCTGGGTATTTGGTGTCTTTTGTCTTTAACTTTGCACTTTTTCTCGTTTGAGACTCCTAATTAGATGTTAGGTAGTTTAAAAGTGTTGCTATTGCGTCAGAACATGTCTGGGTTATGTTGAAAGACATCAATTGCCTTGTGATTTACTTGTTTTGTATTTGTTTGATGATTAGTTTGGCTTTGTCTTTTTTTTTTTGTAATGATCTCTGTTTTGTAAGTGCCGCTAGGTGTTTATCAATACAATCTTCTCATTTTTTGACCAAAAAAAAATAAAGGTACATTACCATTTTACACTACATAGTTACACTATATTTTATGTGAGGTCTATTTTGGGTCTCATAAAAATTCAAAAAAATACCCATAAATTTTAAAATATCATTTTATGGGGTCGTGTAAAAAATTAGCTCCAACGAATATCGATAATTATTAATTCTAGAGTTGTAGGGATGAAATTGACCTAGAGTGGGCCTCACATGAAATATTGTGTAATTATGTAGTATATGTAGCAACTCTCTTATTGTTTTGACTAAATGCATTGATTATGACTTTTTGAGGAGGAATTTTAGCCATGGATTTACAATGATTGTGAAAAGTGTCGATTTCTTCCAAAAAAACAAAAAAGAACTACTCCATAATTCTTTTTCGTTTTTGGGTTACCAAGGTGTTTTGCGTGCACCTCCGATGGCTAATCTTGGAATTCTAAAGTTAACGGTTCGGGTGTTCCCTCTCCGTTTCTAGCTTTCTAAATAAGTCAAATCGGTGTGTGAAAAAATCCTAAATCAGTAAATCCGGAAGTTCCTGTCTTCCCTAGAGTTCTTCCAACGAGGGTTGTCACAAAAGCAGCAGATATTTTCACTAATAGCAAATAATCAGGCAAACCTCTGATGACTTCAAAGGGTTTGATCACACATTGAAAGTTTCCAACTCGATATCTCAAGAGTGAGCAAATTTTTAAGTCCCAACTCTTGACTACCAAAGAAAACATTAAATTCGAGAAAATTCCTAAAAGAAGGCTTATGTTTCCGAATCACTTTTCCTATTAGGAGTTGAGAGTACTAATGTGAGTTGAGGACAATCCATAGTGGTGTGCTCTTCTGTATGTGCCCATTGTTTTAATCCGAGCCATCGATTCTTTTTGTCTCGATCGTTCAATTTGTTGTCCCCGTAAAAAGTTAATTTGGTTGAACATCGGAGGCACTCACGTGCATGTAACACCTCTCTTTTTTGAAGTTTAATAGTTTGATTTTAAGATTAAACTTCACGCAAAATAATTTAATTTATTCACTTGGGCGCCGCTATCCCGGCAAGTTACATTTTGATGAAGAAAACAAATTCAAGCCAAATAGAAAGTATGATTAGTAGAACAAAAAGCACATTGTTGGGAAAAATACAATACAACCGGCAAATTTCAGTGAACAATTTCATTAACAATCCAATGATAATACAGATTACATTAATAGAAACGAAACAAGTTACTAACAAGCAAACCGAGTCCTGTACTCCTTATAGAGTCTTTTTAAAAATAGATTCGCCGCCTTACCGAGGGTGTCGGAGGTAGTACCGGCGTCCGTCTCCCACGATAAAACAGTTAAATCGCGGTAGACTTATCGAACTGAATATATACGTCCTTTCGATTGCCTCGGGAGACCCTTTGTATGCACCGATTTCATTCACAGAATTCGGAAGGAATTCCAACATACATAATATATACCCTGTTGTGCCCTCAAATCACAGGAAACCCCAAGTCCTATTAGAAGTTCCTAACAAATATTTGAGGTGTTTCCTATGCACTTAGGACATTGAAAGATCTAAATCTCACGTTGGCGGCGACTCTAACTATTTCCTTGGCGAACTCAACATAAGCAGCCATCTCTCTCTCAGCCATGACATCGGCCTCGAACCGTAAAAACGCCGGAACAAACAGCCACACACCGGTAACCACCACGAACCCGATCACCGCCGGTCCAGCGACAACCCGGGGCAGCCTGAATCTCCCATTTAACGCCCTTTTCACAGCGATTTCTGCAGCCAAACAGACCCCATGGATGAGAAAGAAGCACGTGACCTCGAACGTGGGTCTCAGTCGCCCCGCGTAGTAAAAGATCAACTCATGCATCAGGCCGGACACAAAGAACGCGGCTATGGTTGCGGGAAGTGGGGCCCACTCGCGCCCGATCGCACGGGTGGAAATAGACCGGACGGGAACGTATACGGTCGGGTGCAGGATGCTGGACACCATGAGGTTCCATCTCTTGCCCCAGAAGTCTTGGAGGGAAGTAGCAAGGTAGGGCTCGTCGAACTGCGGCTCGAGCTCGAGCTGAGCCGCAGTTCGGACCGCGGCCGCCACAATGACCAGCAACAATTCCAGGGCGATGTAAATGTTGAGGCCATAAAGGACCATAATTACCTTAGGGTGAATAGATTCTTTATATCTGCAGGCTTGTATGAGCATAGCTAAGAGTACAATTTTGGTACCATAGTTTAGGGGTGATTTATGGGAATTTTGGGGAGATGGGTATTTCTGGTTTTGTGTATCTTGTGGTTTTGGAGAATTTGGTGGTGCTTGGTGGTGTTGTACCTTGATGGGCAGGCAAGAGAAAAGGAGGAAGTAGGGCAGTGAGAGGGGTGGGTTGGAAGAGAGAGGGCCCTTGCCAAAGGCAAAGAGGAGGAGTTTGAAATTGGCAAGCCAGGTTATGAAGAAGGCTGTGGTGGAACCAAGGTGGATGGTGGTGAGGTGGAGTGGAAGGTAGAGAAAGAGGAGGATGATTGGGAGGATGGTGCAGAGTCTGGTTGTACCTCTGGGGATGAACTTGGATATGGTGTGGCAATAGCAGAGAGACAGCAAGGCTGTGATCCAGACTGCTATGAAGTTTCTGATCTCTCCTTCCATTTCTTCTTCTTCTTCCTCTTCCTATTTTTCTCAAACAGAAGTCGATGGAAGTTGATAGAAATTAACTTTAAGAAATAAGATAACAGGGAGATCGAGGAGCTTATTATGGGATCAACCCCGGCCAAGGGGTTAGCTTGATAGTCTAGACTCTAGAGATTAGGGGTTTGTTGCTTTTTCAGGTGTTGAGTTTGAAACTCCCTATATACTTGTTAGGATGATGCTATGGTGTCCCCGGTCATTTTGGGGACACCGTAATTTTTGACATAATTTCACCATAATGAGCATAACTAAAATCTAATACAAGCATAACAAAATCAAAACAAGGCATAACCAAAGAATATCCAAAAAACCAATCAAGGCTAATATTGTTTTCTTATTAGCATAACAGAACCCAAACAAGGCATAACCAAAGAATATCCAAAAAACCAATCAAACCAAAACCGATCAGTTCGCGTCTAGAAAGGATGGAAACCGTTTCCAGTCAAAATATTCGGTGGACCACAAATCGGTTCGGGGTGGTTCGGTTTGGCCGGTTATTTTCTGATTTTTCGGGTCGAGCTTCAAGACTTCTAAAATGTCCATACCCCTATCTAAAACTAGTAAAATATCAGTCCCATATGTATATATTGTTGTCCACGTGGTTCGGTTCGGTTCTGTTCGAGAGTATTTTCAGGTACCGGAGAGACCTAACAGAAAATTACTTTTTACGCTTCAAAAATCGAAACCGACCAGGACCAAATGTAGACCGACCAAACACCGAATTTTCCGGTTGTTTTTTTTGGTCGGTTTGTTAATTTTCTCGGTTACATTTGCATCCTTACTTCTACGGCATTGCTTCAACGCTCTTGGAAGGTTCACAATAATGAGGACTCCACGCCTGAACATTGATGGCCGGTATAATGACATGTCTTTATAATTTGGGGATGCTAAGTACAAATAAATTTTACCCGATAATGACCCGGAATACACTATTTATGACCGGTTTATTTCAGGTCATTTTCGGGTAAAATTTCTTTGCACATAGTATTTCTGTTATAATTGTCAATTGTGTATATCATTACTCATTTGTTTATGAAAGAGAAAGGGACTGATATTTTAAAATTGTCGATTGCTCCGTATTTTAAATATCAGTCCCATAATTTCTTTTGTGTGTTAACACTCTGTCCAATTCGCAGTGTATGGTACGTTAAAATTTTTAGGGTCCTTCTTTGCAAAGATTTCTATGGTCTACAAAGTTAGTCCTATTACTCTATGGACTATGGAAGAGGATTCTCTCTCATAGGAGAGAAAAAAAAAAAAAAAAAACTAGATTGTTCAATTTTTCCCTTCTGAAGTCTTCCTCGAGCTAATTTCAATGATCAAAATCGCTCATTTTGTGAGATTTTTGAGAAGTTCAACTATGCCGAAAGTCAAGTTCGGATGCCGACTACCGCGTTTGTCATATGCATTCATCTTAGGAAAAACAGACTAACACACCGAATCTAAACTCATCTATTTTAACATAAATATGGCGCAATCGTGAATTTTCGATACTTGATCAACGTAATTTTTCAACGCGGTTGGATTTCTTTACAAACTCTACAAAATGAATGATTCCAATCATTCGAGTGAGTTTTTTTAAAAAGACCCGAAAAGAGCAACACTGGAAGGTTCATTTACAATTAAAGATGCCCATCTAGAGTAGGCCATAGTAGAATTTTGGCCTAACTTTTCCCCGTCATTACTAGCTTTGGCCTGATCATCACGTGGTTCTCCAAAGACCCTCACTACCACACACTCATGCGGAGTGTGAGACTTCAAAAAAAAAAATTTTATTTTTTGAGCTAAATGTGATGTATTGTGATGGAATGGCCTGTCTTGTAAAACGAAAAATAAAAACCTTAATTAATGAAACGGGGCCAAAGTCTTAGACTCCGCTTGAATGAATGTGATAGAGGCATTTCGATCGAGCATCACGTGCCGGTTGCTCCGATGGCAATTAATAGTTCCTCCTTTGGGTCCCGTGGGTCCTCCGAAACAAAGAGAAAGACTGGAAATTGATTGCTGTGGGGTGTGAGGTGTCCTGGCTGGATTTGCTTTTTCACCGAAAGGAAGTCAGACTATAATAGATCATCAATGACAAACAAAAAGATTGTCGCTTTATCAAATTAGACTGAAAATTTTGACCCAAAAAAAGAAAGAAAAAAAAAGAGAGACTGAAATTGACTTCAACAATATATTGTTCCCTCTTTTGGTGATTATTGTAAATTGGGAGGTAAAGGAACAAGGTACACCATAAGAAATTCAGGATCTCCCAACGGTTTTTCCGCAACGGTTGAAAAAACCGTCGTTATAGATGGGATATAGTAACGGTTTTCATGTGACCGTTAGTAGATTACAACACTATATATACCAACGGTTTTCATTAACCGTTACTAAAAAATGGACTATAGCAACGGTTTTCAATAACCATTACTATAAACTGGACTATAGCGACGGTTTTCATTAACCGTTAGTAGAATTTTACACCGCCAAAACCAATTTTCTTTCATGCAATCGGTTTTCCAAACCCGAACTAACGATCGAGGCCGTTGATTTTATTTTTCATGTTGATTAAATCGTTCTCGTACAAATTTGGCTCGATCGAATTTAGAAAATTTCTTTATCGATAGACAATTTCATTAATAAAATGAGTTTTTCTGTCCGATAAGTGTGTAGCGATACTCGATTAACTTCATTCTTGAACGTACTTTAGCCACTCGACCGTGACACAATCATGATGATCGAGACCGTTGCTTTTGTTAGGGCTATTTTTCCTAAATTTTTGTTGTGGTATTTTTTCCGGTATTGTTTATTTAACGTATTTTTTTAGCATTTTGTGGTAATTTTTGAAACTAATTATTCATTTTGGGATTAATCATTCATCTTCACAAGAATAAAAAAAGTATAAAATTGTGGACCGGAGTTGAAAAAAAATATCATATAAGATGACACTAAAGACAACAAATGTTAGTTGTTTGATATTTTTTCGCCCATATTGATTTTTTATGCTTTTAATTGCATTTTTTTATTTTTTAGACTCATCTCATAGAGAAGACTGACCAATCAAAAAAAATTATGTGAATCTAACAAAAATTTAGAAAAGGCAAAATTAAGATTGAAAAAAAATTAGGAAAACAGAGAGGTTTTTTTTTTGTGTGGGTACAAGGTGCATGTCAATTTATACCAATTTTAAAAGGTGATTATTGAACCTAACGTTAAATTCTATGTAATAATAATTTCATTCTTCGTACAAATATTGTACTCCTTATTATGTAAAAAATAGACGCTTCCGATCGAAAAAAAAATGATATTAGAAGTGTTTGTATAGTATAAACCGGATTTAAAAAAAAAAGGATTAAAAAAATCCGGTTAGTATAGTATAAATATTAAAAGGTTTATGTTTTTACACAAGTTAAGGGCTAGCACAATTGGTTCGCGCACGCGCGCATACACGCGAGGTCGGCGGTTTGATTCTCAGGAGGAGCAAGGTTATTTCCATTCACACGCCATGCGGGCGCCATGTAGACTGCCACATAGGCGCCACGCAGGCGCCATGTCAGCACCACATGGGAGACATGTGGATGTCACGTTAGTGCCACGTGGAGGCTTACGTCACACACTGGTTGGTTTTAAAAAAGAAAAAGAAAATTGCCTTTAGCAACGGTTATAAGCGTTGCAAACGAAACCGTTAGTAAACAAAAACCTGTACCAACGCTCGTCAAAACCGTCGCTATGCCTCTACAGCAACGGTTCTCCAACCGTTGGTATAGCCTAAATGGGTCTTTACCGACGGTTTTTCGGTTTTTTGGCGACGCTTTCGACCACCACTAGAGAACGGACCGACGATTATAGAAAGTGGAGGTAAAAGTGTAATAATGATATTTCCTTAATAAATTGGAAATTTAAAAAAGAACGAGGGTGTAAGAAATAGTACTGTAGTACTGTAGTAGTATATTTGGTCTTAGTTATTCTGATAGAGAGTATTGCAAATTTATAAGTAAGTATTCTAGAATATTTAGGTTCTTTGTAATATTCGCTTGCTCATAAAGACTATAATTAGTTTTAAATTTTATAGCTTCTTTTTTCTTTATTTCCTATGTGTAGGATTTCTTCTATTGTAGTTTGAGTTGTAACCCTTAGAACAAGTTAGTTTTTTAATATAAACATTGAATGAGTCTAGAGAGAGTTTCTATAGCCTCTCTTGTTTGTGATTGTCCTGGTTGCATGTTGTTCATTATAAATTCATACGCATCTTGCATTGAACCTTAGTTTCTGAAAATTGGCGAGGGCATCTGACAACTTGGAGTTCTATAGTACAACAATGCACCACAGGATTGTAGTAGTCCTCATCAAAAGGGCTCATCAAGAAATTATCATCATAAATTCATAATTTAAACCTTTTGTGCGAGTTCTCCAAACACTTTGCTGTATTTCATAATATTTCTGCAGGGCACTTCTATGTAATGCATTCTATAGGGCAGATTCTGACAGCTCATCCTGACAATCAATTGTTCAGATATATTTGTTATTTTTTATCAGTTAAAATTAATTATTACCGGTAAAAAATAACAAATATATTTGAATTATTGATTATCGAGTTGCAGAATGTCTCACAGGGAGTGCCTTGTAGGATCCCGTATCCGTGTTTGCCACACTACATGAACTCCAGGTCAACTTACCCATGATTTGTCAAGTGGGGCCGCCACTGACACCATCCCAAACCAATTGTACACTTTCATTCTCTCATTTTATAAAAGGAAAATTCTAAAATCAGCTCAATAAACTGACAATAGTAAGTATGTGAATGTATTTTAAAGGGTGTATAAAATACACATGAATACGTATTTTTCTTGTCTTCTAGTATGTTTATCGTCAGCTCAGTGGACTGACAATAGCAAGACCGTTTATAAAACGGTTCGGCTAACCGGTGCTATATAGCCCTACTTAGGGCTTGTTCTTCTAAATAAGCCATTGGCTTTCCCGCCAAAAATAAGCCTAATTAAATTGGCTTATTGGCTTTCCCGCCAAAAAGTCAAAATTGGATTTCGATCAATTTTTTTACTTTTTAGATTCCTCTTATCATGAGGATGTAATAATTCCCAAAAAAATGATAATAAGCCAAGTGATACGAAAAAAATTTGAATAAGGACAAAAAATAAACCACAAATAAGCCACTTGGCTTATTTAAGCAATTACGGAGTACTTCAATAGTCCAATATGAAGCCACATATTCTGAGGGGTGCTTTTCCCCCTCTTGACACAATCCCCCCGATCCCACCCCTCTTTTTCCTGTTTTAACCCCCAACCCATCCCTCCCTTTCAGTTTCCTCCCCCCCCCCCCCCCCCCCCCCCCCTTCACTTATTTTTCTAATGAAATCCGACTGTTTTTTTTTCTTCTTTTTTTCCCTATATATATCTTACAAAAAAATAGTTAAAAAAAATAAGTGTTCCAATTTTTAATCCGTTTGAACCGGTACAAAGATGTTATTTTTCTGATCATTTCAACATAATTGGTCGTAATAAAATTTTGGCTCTAAGGCCTTTCAATAGGCACCCTAAGAGAGCTCTAAAACTAAATAAGGAGTCTTAGAGTGCTCGTTGAAAGGCCTTAGAGCCAAAAATTTACTACGACCATTTAGGATGAAATGATCAGAAAAATAATGGCTATGTTCGTTTAGATACTTTGGAAAATTTTGTTTTGGTAGTAGGTGGAGAGAGAAATAGGGTAATGATTGGAGAGAGGGGTAATGAGTGGAGAGAGATAGAGAGAGAAATGAAATTAATGATTGGAAAAATAGGGTAATGATTGGAGAAAGATGTAGGGTAATGATTGGAAAACAAAGTTAAAACAAAGTAAATATGGGAAACGAACAAGGCCAATATCTTTGTACTGGTTCAAACGGATTAAAAACTGGAACACTTATTTTTTTACACCATTTATATATTAAAAAATTATCCTTTATAGATTAAAAAAATAGTTAAAAAATAAGTGTTCCAATTTTCAATCTGTTTGAACCGGTGCAAAGATGTTATTTTTTTTTTATCATTTCATCCTAAATGGTCGTAATAAATTTTTGGCTCTAAAGCATTTCAATGGGCACCCTAAGAGAGTTTTAAAACTAAATAAGGAGTCTTAGAGTGCTCGTTGAAAGGCCTTAGAGCCAAAAATTTACTACAACCATTTAGGATGAAATGATCAAAAAAATAATATCTTTGTACCGGTTCAAATGGATCAAAAATTGGAAAACTTATTTTTTTACACCGTTTATATATTAAAAAATTATCCTTTATAGATTAAAAAATATAGTTAAAAAAATAAGTGTTCTAATTTTCAATCCGTTGAACCAGTGCAAAGATGTTATTTTTCTGATCATTTCATCATAAATGGTCGTAATAAGTTTTTGGCTCTAAGAACTTTCAATAGACACCCTAAGAGAGTCTTGAAACTAAATAATGAGTCATAGGGTGTTCGTTGAAAGACCTTAGAGCAAAAAATTCATTATAATCATTTAGAATATAATGATAAAAAAAAATACGATGTTCGCCCCGATTCAACTGAATTAAAAATTAGAGCATTTAATTTTTGAATTATATTTTTTAATACAGACAAGGTGTATTTATAGAAATAAAATAAATAAAATAAAAGTAATTAAATAAAGAAAGAAATTACAAAAGGCAGGAGTATTTAGGTGTGGGGGGAGGGGAGTTAATTTCGGTAAAGGGTGTGGGGTCAGGGGTGTGGTGTTAGGGGTGGGAAAAACAATTTACATTCTTAATTTGACCTTTTTACTTTATCAATGACAAGATGTGTTGTCAGAATCTTGTCTTTGACAAGCCGTAATGGTGGGAGGGTAAAAATATAGGAGTACAATATTTAGCCTTTTGCCTTTCATTTTGCTTTTAACAAATCCCTTTCTCTCTCTCTGATCCAATAAATGCAGCAAAGCAAAGCTCCCACCCTATGCCAAATCCTACTTCGTTTTCTTAGTGTACTAAGGCTGCATTTTTTTAAACTCATAAGTTAGGAATATATTTCGGTATTTTTTTAACTTTTGTAACCATTTTTTTTTTTAGTTTTTCGACGTAATTTTAGGAGGCAATCGTTCGTTGAGACGAGACGAATCGAAAAATCATAAAAATATGGACCGATATTGAAATAATTCAAATAAGACGACACTTAAACACCAAAAGACAATTGTTTTGATACTTTTTCATCCTTAGTGAATTTTTTGTACTTATGGTAATAATTTTGTACTTTTAAAACTCCTATCATCGAGACGGATGATTAATCCAAAAAAAACACGTGAATCTGAAAAAAAACTCAGAAAAGACAAACAAAACATACAAAACGAAGAAATAAGTTAAATTTAGAAGAACTCGGCCTAATGCTATTGGTACAGATTGAGCAGAATAGATCCAATGTATAGATGGTTTTGGGACTCGTCTCGGGTCCCACAAACATAATCAAAACCGGTCATTATGTTCAAAATATTATGCTTATAGTCCCTATAAAAAATTAGTTCAACCTGATATCAGTAAGAGCCTTTACGAAATATTCAACTTTTGTTCTGAATAGTGGAACAAAGTTGAATATTTCGAAAATGCCCTTATCAATATGGGGTTGAGCTAATTTATTACAGAGACCTTAAGCATAAGTTTCTTTTTCGGTAGTCGTGCCACTTATAAAATTTCTTATATCTTTAAAATTTTAATATTTTTTAAGAATTTTATATTATAGAATTAATTGGGATCAATCAAACAAGATCCATAATGTATATAAAAAACACTATAGATAAAAAGGTATGGACAATATTTTGAGACCTCCCAAATAGTGAAAAGGGACACTTAATTTAGGACAAAGAGAGTAAAATTTATCTTTATTTCAAATAGTGTTTTGTAAATATTCAAGATAACGAACAAAAAATCCAAAAAACCTGCTTTTTGAAATTTATATTGGATATTTCAAAAAGTATTTGGTTAAAAGTCATAATTATTTACATTTTTCCGATTCGTCTTGACGAAACAAATCAATAATCAATAAAAATGAGATGGAAAAGAAAACTAACAGATGTAAACAAATTAGAATAAGAACAAAATAATAAAAAGAAAACCCAAAAAACTTTACGGAACTTAGTCCTGTTCTAGAAAAGTGAAAGGGAGGACACAGTCGGAAAAAAGGGAAAAGATACGAAGCTTAGAGAATGGCATTTATTTGTTATTACTTAGAAAACTAAGGTCAAGAGTGTAAAGTAACCCAAAAGTACCATAAGATATTACATTGCCAGTTATTTGTCATAACTTTCACCGATTCTACACCTTCTACACCTTAAAGTTGGTATATGGGACCCACATAACCAGTGTTATATGGCACCAGTTAGAATTTGCCATTACAAAAATAAAAATAACGGAATATCAATTTTATAGGCTGCTAATTTTGCCACTTTTTTTTTTGTTAACGTCACTCTCCTGCAAGCATCACTCCCCTACAAGTGTATAGTGTATTTTTGGTGTAAAAATACACTTGCAGGAGAGTGACGTTAACAAAAAAGGGAGTGGCAAAATCATTTTCCATTTTATAATGTCTCTTGCGTATATAGGTATAAATTATGTATGAAATATATTCAAGGTTACATAATCTGTACCAAATATATTTTGTTCAAAGTCATGCATGACGGAATATAAATTAAGTTATAGAACTTTGCTATTGGTATCGACCACCCCCATACCGATAGGGGTATTGACGGGCATGCGGAGTCTACTTCAGATTCCTAAGGACATATCCATTTTTACATTTTTAAGGACACATACTTCCGAACTGTTTAATAAATTTTTTTCCATTTTTTGCTAATGGAAACGCGGCCTAAGTACATATTACTAGTGATTGTTGTATAAATCTCTTTCGGTACGGAGTAATTTAGAGCAGCATTTATGGGACTGCTATAATTAGGCTTCGTTCCGAAACCTTCTTAAAAAATAAGTACTTATTTCACATACTTCTTTTTCGAAAATAAGGACCACCTTCTTATTTTTCTCAAACAAAAAGTTTCTTTCACATTTTCAAACTCAAATATAATATAAATGAAATTTTTTTTTTTTTGCACCGTATTAAAGATCTCAATGAGATCTATCAAACAAGATACATAGTGATAGGAAAATTATTTGCGTAAACACATGATTTTTGAGCTTGAAGTTGCCTTATACAAAAAAATAAGACTGTTGGTATGGTAATTGGCGCCGGCGGACGGAAATCGTACCGGCGGCCGCGCCGGGCCGTCTCCGGCCACCGGACGGCTGATCCGAGCAGTCCAAAAATTCTATAAAAAAAAACCGAGGGGGCCCACGCGGGAATCAACGGCATCGGAGGTGTGTAGGGTGCTTGATCGGAGCACCCCTTTTTCGTGTATACACGAAAAAGGGGTGCTCCGATATATACACGAAAAAGTGGTGCTCCGATCAAGCACCCTACACACCTCGGATGCCGTTGATTCCCGCGCGGGCCCCCTCGGTTTTTTTTTATAGAATTTTTGGACGGATCGGATCGGCCGTCCGGTGGCCGGAGATGGCCCGGCGCGGCCGCCGGTACAATTTTGACCCCCGGCCCGTAGGTACCTATACAAATTCTTCCCAAATAAGTAGCAACCTTCTTATTTTTCTGGAACAAGGCTTTTTATTCAACAAAAAATAAGTTCTTTTTTTGTTTCTGGAACACAGCCTTAATTACACCGACAAAAAACATTATTGATCCTACTGGGATATGACGGTAGGTTAATTGTTTGTATAAAGGTACATTAACCCTATCTCTCTCTTCTTCTCTTTCAACCCTAGCCACTACAACTCCTCAATCTTCTCCCTTCCCCTCCCCCTGTGGGTTCCATACCCGTGTGCGGTGGCGGGAGGGGGAGGCCATGGTACTACCGACTCCCTTTCTTTTTTTTGTTTTTTTTTCCTCTTCCATCTCTTTAGATCTACGACTTGTTGTCTGATCTGTGAGAGTTTTGTCTCTTGTTCTACGAGAGTTTTGTCTCTCGTTTTACGAGAATTATTAGTTTCGTCTTTGGACGAATTTTGTCTACAGATCGGATTCTCTAAATCGAGGTTGCTTCATAATGATATTTGTGCTTCAACGTTCTATCCCTATATGATATCTTTAGCGAGACAACCCGTGGCGGCTTGACAGATCTGTAGTTCTTGGGAGTTCATTGGTGCGTTCATACTTGTGTGGAGTGCATCTGATCGTCTGGGTATTTGGTGTCTTTTGTCTTTAATTTTGCACTTTTCTCGTTTGAGACTACTAATTAGATGTTAGGCAGTTTAAAAATGTTGCTATTGCGTCAGGCCATGTCTGGGTTATGTTGAAAGACATCAATTGCCTTGTGATTTACTTGTTTTGTATTTGTTTGATGATTAGTTTGGCTTTGTCTTCTTTTTTTTTTGTAATGATCTCCGTTTTGTAAGTGCCGCTGGGCGTTTATCAATACAATCTTCTCATTTTTTGACCAAAAAAAAATAAAGGTACATTACCGTTTTACACTACATAGTTACACTATATTTTATGTGAGGTCTATTTTGGGTCTCATAAAAATTCAGAAAAATACCCATAAATTTTAAAATATCATTTTATGGGGTCGTGTAAAAAATTAGCTCCAACGAATATCGATAATTATTAATTCTAGAGTTGTAAGGATGAAATTGACCTAGAGTGGGCCTCACATGAAATATTGTGTAATTATGTAGTATGTGTAGCAACTCTCTTATTGTTTTGAGTAAATGCATTGATTATGACTTTTTGAGGAGGAATTTTAGCCATGGATTTACAATGATTGTGAAAAGTGTCGATTTCTTCTAAAAAAACAAAAAAGAACTACTCCATAATTCTTTTTCGTTTTTGGGTTACTGATAAGCCCTCAATAGTGTAAATAATAGGACTTATCCCTCTCATTTTTGTCACACACAAGTGCGTAACTTACTTGATTGGAACGATATTGCACGAAATGTGTGTTTTTGGCGTTTTCAGGTAAATCGTGTGAATAAGGCGCATTTGGAGGCCATGGATAGCCCCGAGTGTGTCCAAGTACCCAAGACCACGTGGCGCTCCGTGACCGAGTCCCAAAAGTCATGAAAAGAAGTTTTGAAGCATACTCGGGATGTTCAAAGATCAAGGGAAGTAAGGGAGATGCAAGGATGTTACCCAAAGCAACTCATTTTCCGACCAGCTGAGGGTAGAATCGGCATAACTTTTGATGTAAAAATTACTTTTGATCCAAACCACTTGGGTTAGAAAGTAGACTCAACAAGCTTTCCAACGCTTCGAAGAACACCCAAAATCGAGTTCGGGAGTGTCCGGAGCGAGCCCGCGAAGTTGGAAAAGTGTCTGCAGAATCCAGCCAGCACAGGGATCGATCCCCCAATGTTTAGGGATCGATCCCCCCCTCCCTTTCAGCTCCTGCAGTATCCAGAAAGCTCAGGGATCGATCCCCAATGTTTAGGGATCGATCCCTCACTCCTGCGCGGACATTTCAGTGGCATTTTTGTAATTTTTTGTAAAGGGGGTATATATACCACCCTTAGCCCGATTTTAGGGCATGATTACTTTTTCACTTTCTCTCTCTACCTCCCTCTTCTCCTCTCTTCTCAAGCTCTTCTTCTCTCTTCAAATGAGGATGATTTCTAAGGTTTTGGGACTTTTTCCTTCATTAATGTTGTAAGTACTCTTGTTCTTTACATTAATCTAGCTTTTATTTTTGTTTTTGCCCATGTTTTCATATCTCTCTTCATTTTGCCTTGTGTTTACACCCACTATGGGTGAGTAGTGATTTAGGCTTGGTCATGGGGTGATTTCTACCCCATGATTTAGGTAGTTTAATGGCTTCTCTCATTTCTTGTGTTTAATGTGGTTTATGAATGGATTAAGTTCATCTTTATGTAACAAAACCTAGGGTTGTTAACCTCTTTGATTATGTGTAGGCAAGGACTTGATCTCTTGCCACATGTAATGCTTGGAGCTATGTCACTCTAGGTGTTTGCCAAAATGTCTCAAAGAACTTATTGAACTCTAATCTTTGGTCTAAACTTAGGTTGTTAACTTCTTTGATTGGGTGTAGACAAGTCTCCTTGGCACACCCAATGCTTAGAACCATGGCACTCTATGTGTTTGATAAAATGCCTAAATGAGTTCCTTTCTATTTCCAAACCCCGTTGTATGAGTTAAACTTGATTTTCATGGTTAAATCTTCCGAGTGAGATCAAATGACAATGACTCCCACTTGAGTTATCAAAGAGAAGCATTGAACGGCCTAAGTTATGGGCAGAATAAACCCCTAGACCTTGCCGCTTTTAATTTCTAGTCAATCTTTGTTTTCAATTAAGTAGGAGGTAGAGAGAATTCCACCACTCAAAAGTTGGCCGTCTCAACGCCTAAACTAGGTTGGCAGTCCTAACGCTAAAAACCCTTCGTAAATCAAACCTCCGGCCTAGCTCCATTGGCTCCCTGTGGATTCGACCTCGGACTTCCGAGTTTATTATGCTACAACCGACCTAGCCCTACGCTTGGGGCACTCTTTACTACGACACACTTTGGTCGAGCAAGCAGTTACCAAGGTGTTTTGCGTGCACCTCCGATGGCTAATCTTGGAATTCTAAAGTTAACGGTTCGGGTGTTCCCTCTCCGTTTCTAGCTTTCTAAATAAGTCAGATCGGTGTGAGAAAAACTCCTAAATCAGTAAAACCGGAAGTTCCTGTCTTCCCTAGAGTTCTTCCAACGAGGGTTGTCACAAAAGCAGAAGATATTTTCACTAATAGCAAAGAATCAGGCAAACCTCTGATGACTTCAAAGGGTTTGATCACACATTGAAAGTGTGGGGGCGTGATTTATCCTTGAACCTCCTGAACCCTTTCTTGATGCCTGAACGGTGAAGATCTCACCCGGCGACGCTATGTACCTGCAAACCGGAGGGGGGTGTTCCTCCGGGTAGAAGCTCCGACGATCTAGTTAGAATCAGAGGGAGTAGGAGGAAGAAGTTTGGTAGGGAAAATATGCTCAGGGGAGAAGAAATCTAACCCCTTTCCCAGAAAGGGTACTTTGCTATTTATAGGCGGAGGTTTGGAGTGTCGAACAAGGTGGAAGTGTATTGCACGCGCGTTGCTACGCTCGGATGACGTCATATGTCAGAAGCACTCGATGGATCCCGCCCTTCTAGATCTGCAGACCCATGTGGACCCACGTGGGCCAGTGTCAGATATGTGCCATCGGTTATCAGAGAGGCGAACGTGCTTATCTTTGCTTCTATCAGCAGAAGCTTCCAGAACATTCCACAACCGCCTTAGCCGAAGAACACTTCCGAACATAGGATTTGCCGAGGATGAGACTTGCTCGTTGATCCATACGCTCGAACTAGGAGGTTGCCCACCCGAGTAAACTGGACCGGTGCCGAACAAAGGTATCGCGAGTTCGCACGGAGAACCAGCTTATGTTCGGCTAACATCCGCTAGACTTACTAACGTTCGGTTGTGACTGGGATGACGTGTTAAGTTTGACTTTTCTCATACGGACGAACTGAGACAGCTGGACCTTGGGCCCGGAAAGTCATCCCATTAAACCCTTTGAACCTCCGGATATTTCGGCCCACTACAATAGCCCCTCAACTCCTGCTTTGTGTACTCCGAGGAAAGGAGGAGTTGACAGTAGTGGCCGAACAACGCTTGTCCTCGCAATAAACGCCTCGTTCACTTCCTTTCATGCCGAACGCAGACAAGCCCTGAACCCGCATTTAATGCCTCTGTAACCGCCGATTTCAAATTCGATACGTGTCATCAATCATTGGACAGTGAAACGGCACTGTACAATGGCCTCCACGCGTCAGTCATCGCGCGGAGCATCGATCTCCCGCTTCGATCTAACGGCTGGGGGCCATGCGTCGTTTCGAATTCCTCTCTTGGTATAAAAGGGGTGGAAGGAGAGAGAAAATCACTTTTTCTCTCCTTCCATCAGACGCCTCAACTGCTTCTCGACGGTTCTCACCCCAACATCGCTTGAAATCTGAAGATCAACACCACGAATCACAGATTTCTCTTGATATTCAGGTACATTCTGCTTTTCTTAGTATTTCTCTGCATTTTCAGTCACTTCGTGCATGTTTTGACCTCAAAAGTAGATTTTTCTTTCCGTTCCGTCCGTTTTCGTTTATGTGCGCTGTAGAACAGGTTGAACATGTTCGTGTGTTCTTCCGAACCCATGAACACCTTCAACCTGTGTTCTTCCGAACACAAACTAACTCCGAGGAATAATAATCAAGAATTCTCCGAACAAAATACCGAACAACTAGCAACCTTAATGGCTTCCGAAGCATAATCGCACTCGAGATCCCCACTTGACACATAGTTGTTTGGGAGCGATGTATTTGTTCGGTTAACTTTAGGACACTGAAATTAGGCACTTTAGGAATAACGACCTTGCCTTTAGCTAACGGTCTTATCCCATGCACTCTTTCTAGGTATGGAATCGTCGCCAACTTCCTCGGGAGAGTCCTATCGCTCGGTGGATTCCGATGCACCTGATTTTGGTGAGATGGATCCCAGAATTGTCGAAGCAATTAGGGCTGAGGGTCGGAAGTACCGTGTAGGGTCCGGATTGCCATACGTCGGAATCGAGGGGATCGACTTTCCCTCGAACGTGACGCCTCTTCGATCAATGGGCCTTGATATTGTCGAGATCGACGACGACGATGATTCTTTGGATAAAGCGGGAGAAGATCCTGACGAAGAAGAAGACATAGATGAGGAAGCAGCAGACGAGGACGAAGAAGAGCAATCCGAAAGGGACACGCCTGCTACTTCTTCTAGTCGGCCGGAGGAGGAAACTACCACCCTCGGCGAGTCTTCCGCGGCTCCGAAGAAGAAGGTCAAAAGGAAGATCATTCCCTTGGACCCGGACTTGATCCCTGACCGAAAGGGAAAAGATCCATGTCCCCACTGGGACTGTTTCGAGGATCAGAGGGGGATTGAACTCTTTCGGTGGGCCTACCTCATCCCGAGCGACGTTGTGCTCACGCCCGTGAAAGGGCCCCGAATATTATTTAGCGACGAGCATGTCACTGTTCCGCTAATGGCAATCACCGAGGGCGGGCTTCGATTCCCGATGCACAAAATTTTAAGACAGATCCTCCATCGCTTCAGTCTTACTCTTTGCCAACTTAGCGTAAATTCCTACCGCATAATCCACTCGATCATCAAGCTTGCCGAGGTAAAAATGTTCCCCCTCGAATACCACCATATCTTTGAGAACTACATGGTATCGAGGAACGTTAGACGTTCTCGGTATTACTTGTGTTCTCGGAGGAACATGGATAAGATCATTCCCGAGGGTATGTATGACTCGGAGAAATGGGCCTCGGATTACGTTGAAGTCCGAGGAAACTTTCAGTACCCGCCCGAAGAATATGGGTAATTCGAGGTTGCAACCCATAGGGGAGAACCCTGTAAGCATCTCGCGTTATTCTTCATATGCTTTACGCTCGGTCTTCGTCACAGTTTTCGCTTTAAACTCGAACCTGTCACATCTAATTTTCTTTATCTGTTTATCTTCGGCAGATACAAGCAAGATCAACAAGGATCTCCTCAGGGTGGCCAGAGGTTGTGGCTTGGCCTCGGCATTGTTGACGATCCCAAGTGCCGAGAGAGACGCGCCTACAATCCTTGAGTACGACCTAACATACGGTGGAAGGATCCAAGGGAAGGCGGCGGATAAAGAAACCGAGGGGAAGACGGTCAAGCTTCCCAAGGAACTTCTTCCGAGCAAAGAGAAGCCGCTCCGAGGGACTTTACGCGTGCCGATCACTGAGCTCTTCTCCGGAGACGAAACAATGCCTCCCCGAGGAATGAAGGCCGTGCTACAAAAGAGGCTAGAGGACCAGATGAAACAGCTCGCCGAGCAAAAGAAGGATGGTGCACCCGGGGCTTCAGGCTCGGCACCGAACAAGAGCAGCGGCCCCACTCCTCAAGCGCAAAAGCGGACTTCTCCCTCTGCTCACTCGTCCGAGGATGCTCCCCCGGTACCGAAGAGAACCAAATCCCACGCCACCAAGTCAACTGGGGCCGGCCTTCCGAGGGTCGAGGAGAAGGAGAAGGAAGCAGGGAAGAAGAAGGCTGCCGAAGGAGAGAAAATTGCTCCTTTAGATATTGAAGCGCCTTGGGTTCCGAACTTTATTACGCCCGACAAGAAGCGGATCCTCAAATCCGATAGCCTCAAAGAAGACCCTTCCCTTGCCTTTACACTGCACTCGGGGCTCATGCTGCCGAGGGATATCTCTGCTCCCCCATCTCTCAAGACTGCGTTGAATGACTACTACTTTCACGTTGGCAGGGTAAGTTCAATTCCTTTTACCTTACTGTCTCCTTTGCAATTTTGCTGCCCTTGTTCTTTAGATTACTCATGTCTCTTACTTTTCAGGCGACACAGTCTATATTGAGCGCCCAATGTTATCTGACCGAGCATGACAAGCAAACTAAGCTGCTGAAGCAGAAGGTGGAACTCGGTCAGATAACAGTGGAAGAGTACAAGAAAAGCCTCGACCACTCCGAAAGCGTTCGCCGAGCACAGGAGGTCCAGATCAAAACCTTGAACGATCTGGTGAAGGGCCTCCAGGATGCTGCCGAGCGAACCAGAGCCGAAGGGAAGGATGAGGGCTTGGAGGAAGGACGAGCCCAGGGGAGGAAAGAGATGGAGGAGGAAGAGTTCGACAAAGGATATTACCAAGCTGAAGAAGATGCTGCGGATCAGATCATGGCTCTTCGAACCGAAATGAGGGAAAAGCAGTACCGAGTAAGCTTCAAGCTCGGGTTTAACATGGGATTTGACGAAGCCGGTGTTGAACCTGACGACGAACGCCGAAGCCTTATTGAGATTCCTCCCCTTTCAGCCGACGAAGCTGTGGCCGAAGAGCCCATTGTTGACGAAGCTATAACCAGTCCGTCCGAGCATGAGACTGCTGCAACTCTGGCCCCGGACTCCACTGATATTCCCCCAGTCACCCCTACTCCCGAAGGATAAGACTTCACATTTTTGAATCGCTTTAGTTTGTTTTTGTCGAATGTTTGAACTTTCATTTGGAACGGTCGGCGCCGAACAATTGGCTTTAGCCGAGCCGTAGTCATGTAATTAATACAGGTGGAGGGTGGCCAAGAATGATTTACCATGGCCACTCCTCGGTAATGTTATCTAGGGATGGCAACGAACGATGCACCACCTGCCATGCCCTGGTAACAATGCTTAGAAATTTTTAGTTTTGGTGCCCGGTGGAAGCACTTTTGATATGCAACAATTTCTTTTTTCAAGTTTCCAAGTATTTTTGCTCGGCGTATATCGCTTTAGTTTTAGCATGTTTAATTGGCAAACATCTTTCAGGTTTACACAAGTAAAATTGCTCGTCCATTAAAGAGTATCCGAACAATAGAACATCCGAACGATAGATCCCAACCAAACGAACATTAGGGGGTCCGAACGATGGAAGCCACCCATTTAAATTAATTTACTTGCAGGGTCACTTACGTTTACCCATAGGAGCCCCCCTGCCTTAGTGTGTTTCCAAGGGAAGAGCAGGAAGATGCTAAGGCCGGAAAACGGGTAAACGAAGTAATACAGAGCGACGAGCCCCAACGATGGGGAAGACCGAGGCTTAGAGAATTTCGCCCAAACCAAATATCCGAAAAAATAGAGGGTGGAAGTGCCAAGTCCCGAAGGACATGGGCGAGATAGTATACCCAGTTTTTTCCGAGCGAGTAATCCGAAGAAACAATAAATGTAAGAAAAGCAAAAACTTCCATTGACAAAATCACCCGAAGGCCGACAACCCGAATAGAAACAAAACAAAACAAAATCCGAGACAGCGGAGAACCGCCGAAGCTACCCATGGAATTTCTGAAGTTTTTGGGCGTTCCAGGGGTTCGCAATCGGCGTCCCATCCATCTCGGCAAGCTTGTAGACGCCATGACCAATCTTCTGCACCACTCGGTAGGGGCCTTCATAGGGGTCCTTGAATTTTGTCAACTTCTTCGCCTCGACAACCATCCGAAGGACCAGGTCTCTGATGTTAAATGGTCGTGCCCGAACATTCTTGTTATATCCCCGAGCAACCTCTTGCTGATACGCCGCGTGCCGAAGATTGGCATTATCCCGAAGCTCCTCGGCAAAATCCAACTCTGCTCCCACCAAAGCATCATTATCAACGGGATTGAAATTTTCGGACCGAACGGTAGGGATTAGGGTTGAGAGGGGCAGGACCGCCTCCATGCCGTACACCATGGAAAACGGCGTTCGGCCAGTGGATCGCCGTGGGGTGGTACGGTAACTCCACAGAACTTGTGGAAGCTCATCAACCCATTTGCCGAGCTTGCGATCCAAACGACGTTTCAGCCCCCGAGTAATAGCCTTATTCGAAGCTTCGGCCTGGCCGTTCCCTTG
The DNA here is from genome assembly GCA_020567845.1 of Rhododendron henanense subsp. lingbaoense. Classification (NCBI taxonomy): domain Eukaryota; kingdom Viridiplantae; phylum Streptophyta; class Magnoliopsida; order Ericales; family Ericaceae; genus Rhododendron; species Rhododendron henanense. The sequence goes on along the minus strand of CM036316.1, from coordinate 36,299,899 downwards.
GGGATAGGCGACGGATGATGTATGGATGGTGATATGATGCTCTCGGTAGAAGTTCTGGATTGCCGAAGCGACAAACTGGGAGCCATTGTCTGAGAGAATAGCGTATGGTACGCCGAACCTGGAGATGATGATCTTCCAAATAAAGCGTTCGACATCCCCGGCCGTAGTCTTCACCAGTGGAGAAGCTTCAACCCACTTTGTGAAGAGATCTGTGGCAGTAAGCATATACTCAAATCCCCCGAGTGCCTTCGGCAGCTTTCCCACGATATCGAAGCCCCAGACGACAAATGGCCAAGGACTTGTGATCATTTTGAGAGGAAAGGCTGGCTGATGAGGGATGGAGGCATGCTTCTGACACCAAACGCAACGCTTCACGTATTCCTCGGACTGTTTAACCATCTTAGGCCACCAATAGCCCTGTGTTAAAGCTCGTTGCGCCATCGTTCGGCCTCCCGAGTGTCCACCACAACTCCCCGAATGAAGCTCATCAAAAATGCTCTGAACCTGATCCTCATGTACGACGCGCAAATCTGGCCCGGTGAAGGTTCGGCGGTATAGATTGTCATTCGGATCAAGGAAGTAGTTCGCTGCTCGGCAACGAACCTTGTAAGCTTCCTTTTTATTTTCTGGGAGGGTTTGATGCTTCAAGTAGGCGATGATGGGGTCCATCTGACTCGGACCGAAGGTGATGACGTTCACCGAGCAAAGAACAGATTCGAAGCTTGGGGACTCAACCTCGTCAAAAACGATAGTTCGACTACCAGAGGTTCGGTACACCGAGGCAAGGCCTGCCAGAGCATCAGCATGTGCGTTGTGCTCCCTAGCAATCCACTCTATATTGACACGGCCAAATTGCTGAAGAAGAGAAAGAACGTGACTGACGTAGGAATTCATACGTTCGTCCCTAGCCTGATAGTCGTCATTGAGATGTCCCACGACCAGCCTGGAATCACAGAAGACATGAACCGAATCCGCTTCCAACCGAAGAGCAAGTTTCAACCCGGTAATGAGAGCTTCGTACTCGGCTTCGTTATTCGTGGCAGGGTAACCGATGGAAACCGAACTCTCGTGGACCGTCCCGGTCGGAGAAACAAGAACAATGCCAGCCCCAGCCCCATGCATATTTGAGGCCCCATCAATCGTCATCTTCCATGCGTCCCCAGAGAACAACTTCCATTCCTTCGTCGGCCTTTTCGTTCCCATATCGAACCGAGCACGGCGAGACTCGGGGGGAGGATTACTCCATTCAACAAACTCATCTTCTTTAGCAATCCGAGCGTCTTCAGCAGTAGCTGCCAAAGCGTTGTCCTCGTCCTTTAACCCAGGCGTTAACTCGGCGAAAAAGTCAGCTAATGCTTGGCCCTTGATTGCGGTCCTCGGCTCGAACCGGATGTCATAGTTAGCAAGGTCTTGTGAGAACTTCAAGATCCTGCTGGAGGAGGTGGTTCTCCGAAGAACGGCCTTGAGAGGAAACTCAGTGAGAACCACAATCCTATGGCATTGGAAGTAGGGCATAAGGCTCATTTTAGCTGAAACGAGCGCTAGAGCCAACTTCTCCATAGGCAGATACCTCGTCTGAGAGTCCGTCATCGTCTTGCTTGAAAAGAAAATCGGCAAGTGGTCCATTCCCTCTTTCCGAACGAGGACAGCACTCGTTGCATGATCCGAAACAGCAAGGTAGAGGTACAGATCCTCGTCGGGTTCGGGAGTAACGAGGAGTGGAGCATGGGAAAGGTAATCCTTTAAGGATTGCAAGGCCTGCTCACACTCCTCAGTCCACTCAAACCTACGTCGACTAGTCTTGATGGCTTGGAAGAAGGGCCTGCAAAGGTCACTTGAACGCCGAATAAACCGATTCAGCGCTGCAATCATCCCTGTCAGTCGTTGGACCTCTTTGATTGTGGTTGGAGCTCGGAGGTTTCGCACGGCAGTTAGTTGGGTCGGGTCAGCTTCTATCCCTCGGCGGCTCACCATATAACCGAGGAACTTGCCTGAACCTACGCCGAACGCACACTTTTCGGCGTTGAGGCGAAGCCGGTATTCCTTGAGGATGTCAAAGATTTCCCCAAGATCCCGAAGATGATCAATGCCGAACTTGCTCTTGCACACCATGTCATCAATGTATGCTTCCAAAGTTTTGCCGAGCTTGAGTAGGAACATATTAGTGATAGTTCGTTGGAAGGTTGCTCCGGCATTCTTCAATCCGAAGGGAACGACGTTGTAGCAGTACGTTTCTCGGGGAGAGATGAACGCCGTCTTCTCTTGATCATCCCTGGCGAGGGCGATCTGATGGTAGCCCCTGTATGCGTCCATGAAACTCAGACGCTCGTATCCGGCCGTTGCATCCACCATTTGATCTATCCGAGGGAGGGGGAATCGATCCATTGGGCAAGCATCGTTGAGGTTGGTGTAATCGACGCAGACCCTAAGCTTCCCATTCTTCTTCGGAACAACGACGGGGTTGGCGAGCCAAGTCGGGTACAATATCTCCCGAATAGCCCCAGCTGCCAACAATTGATCCACTTCAGCCATGACCGCCTCCACATCCAAGGCTAACGAGCGACGAACCTTCTGGACCACGGGGCGTCGGTTCGGATCCACATTAAGTGAATGGGAGGCGAACGACGGGTCCACCCCGGGCATTTCCTGAGGAGTCCAATCAAATACTTCCATGTTCGCTTTTAGGAAATTGAACATGTCCGTACGCTCGGAGTCACTCAAGGAACTGCCAACGAGGAAATATCTTCCTCCATCTTCGGTTATTGGCATCCGCACGAGTTCTTCGGTTGACCTCTGCTCGGCAGGTAATCCTACTTCTTTGGGCTCGGGAAGGTCTGCCCTTTCAACGCATTGTACTTCCAAGAAGCTCTGCTCGTTTGTCACTGTACTGACATAGCACTTCTTTGACTGGATTTGGTCCCCCCGAAGGCTCTCCTGCCTTCCATTCCAGCCGATAAATTTCATGACCTGGTGGAGGGTAGAGGCGACCGCCTTCATTCCGTGTAGCCAGGTTCGACCGAGGATGATGTTGTAGGGGCTAGGAGAACTAACCACCACGAATTCGACATCAATCACTCGGGAGCCGGCTCACACTGGAAGAGTGATCAATCCCTGAGGCCACACAGGTGCTCCGGTGAAGCTAACGAGGGGTGTGCTTGCTGTCCGAAGCTGGTTCGGCTTGAGACCAAGACTTTTGAACGTTGAGTAGAACATAACCTCTGTCGAGCTTCCCTGATCTACCAGCACCCGTTGAACAGTGGAAGTGCCAACTGTGACCGAGACAACGAGGGCGTCGGCGTGTGGCATTTGAATCCCTTGCAAATCTTCGGACGTGAAGGTTATCGGGCCATCGAGGCTAGGATCAACCCACTTCCTCTTCGGCGAAACTCCAATATTGTAGACGGCCAAGGCAGCAACAGCTTTGTCGATTTCGGAATAGAGCTCGGCCGCCCGTCCCTCGGACACAATGCCTTGAATGACTCCAACGAGATTTCCAGCCGGAGGAGGCGGAGGAGGGGGCAGGGGATTTCGCCGAAGGTCGATCCACTGATTGAGATGCCCTGCTGCCGCGAGTTCCTCCAAGTAGCGCTTGAATGGTTGGCACTGGGTGGTGTAATGGCCACGTTCCTTGTGGTACGTACACATCCCAGGGCCATTACCTGCTGTTCCTAAGAATCCCGTCGGCCAAACGAAGAACGGCATCTGCCCAACGATACTCAGCAATTTATAGATTGGCTCAGTAAACGCAGTTCGTTCGGCGACATACTCTTCCGGCCTCGGCTCCCTCTTCGTCTGCTGCCACTGTGGTTGTTGCTGCGGGTGTTGGGGAGGTTTGTTCCGACTGTTAGATTTACTTGATCCAGCGCCGCTTTGACTTGTTTGCCCCTGCCGAACGTTAACCACCTACTTCTTCGCAGCAATCGTCTTTGATGTTTCTGTCCCCTTCGGTGCGTTACGTTCGGCCACCGCCTCTTCATGCATACAATCCTTCTCAATGATTATCATAAGCTCCCCCATGGTCTTCGGTGGGTTTCGCGATAGGTCTCTGAACATTGCCGAGGTAGGATCCAGCCCGTTCACGAATGATTCAGCGGCAACGCCCTGGTCGCAATCGGGGATGAGGTTGTAGACCTCCCAATATCGTTCGGTATAAAGCCGAAGAGTTTCGTCTGGAGCCCTCTTCATATTTACTAGCATTGAAAGTGTCTTGGGCTGGATGTTGCTCATTACAAATCGCTTGGTGAACTCCAACTCCAGCTCGTTGAAGCACCTAATTGACTTCGGTTTGAGCTGATTGTACCATAGCATTATTGGCTCACTCAGTGTGAGAGGAAAGATCTTACACATGAGCGCGTCGGAGAAGTTGTGGAGGCTCATCGTTTGTCGGAATCGGCAAACGAACGCGACTGCGTCCTCCTTGGCCTCGTAACGCTTGAGCTTTGGTAAGATAAAACGCTCTGGAGGTCGCTCTTGCTGTATGGCGTCGATGAAGGGAGAGGCCTTAGCCTTACCGAGCTTAGAGTTGTCGACCAGTTCCGGCACGCTCGGAATAATGGGCAGAGGAGCATCAAGGCGGTTAGTTCGGTTTTCCCGAGGTTCCCTATGGTGATGTCGCGGCCGCCTATTCTGCTCTCGTTGTTGATGCCTAACACCTTCCGAACGTTCCAATTGCTCGATTCTTGGATCCTCGAGCCGAGCTTGCCGAGGATCGAAATCTTCGTTGACCGGTTGGTATACCGTAGGCATTCCTGTAAATTGGTCATATAGAATAATGGTGTTATCTTGCCTCCGTCGTTCTCCACTTTCTGCTCGGCGGTGGCTAGACGAGCCAGCTGGGCGTCGTCCATCCGGGTAACGATCTATATGTGATCTCGATTGTTCGGTACGCTCGGGGCGTTCATTGGACCGAACACGCCGAGGCGAGTCATTGAGATCCAAGGGTCTCTTTCCGTCCGCGTGCTCCTGGTGCCGTCGAGAGGCATTGTACGTTCTCCCAGAAGCTTCCACTCTTCGTGTACCTGCTGTAGAGCTCGTCGCCGAAGAGCGTGTGCTCTCATTACGGACGATACTTTCCAACCGTGGGCGAGAGGCCGCTGGTTGGATCCTAGGAGCGTGTTCGAGCCGATCAAAGACGGTACGCCGCTTGGAAGGGGCACCTTCGGAAGCATGCTCCTGGCGTGACTTCCTGCTACGCTTGTGAGGTTTCTTCGGCCGACTAGGTTCGGCATGGTAGCCATGCATGGGAGTTGTGGCTACGCCCCCGTCCCGTTCCTCTAGACGTTGCTGGAGGAGTGTAATGACCGCGGCCTGACGCTTTTGCTCCGCCAGAGCAACCTCAAGCTCGGTTGGGGGATAGGAGAGTTGTCGTGCGACTGGTAAGGTGGTTCTTGCAGTTTGGCTGGGGTCGGCGTTTATGGAACCAAACCCAGCCAAACCGAGGGTGAAGTTCTCCGGACCTGGAGGGGGAAGACGTTGCGCCATAACCCGAATGGGTGGCGGCGTACAGCGGAGAAAGGAGGAGGAGGCCTGAAATGGACCACGGCCCACTGTGTTGTTGGGAAAGCTTTGTTTCAGTCCCCAGCAGAGTCGCCAATTGTGGGGGCGTGATTTATCCTTGAACCTCCTGAACCCTTTCTTGATGCCTGAACGGTGAAGATCTCACCCGGCGACGCTATGTACCTGCAAACCGGAGGGGGGGGGGGGGGGGGGGGGGGGGGGTTCCTCCGGGTAGAAGCTCCGACGATCTAGTTAGAATCGGAGGGAGTAGGAGGAAGAAGTTTGGTAGGGAAAATATGCTCAGGGGAGAAGAAATCTAACCCCTTTCCCAGAAGGGGTACTTTGCTATTTATAGGCGGAGGTTTGGAGTGTTGAACAAGGTGGAAGTGTATTGCACGCGCGTTGCTACGCTCGGATGACGTCATATGTCAGAAGCACTCGATGGATCCCGCCCTTCTAGATCTGCAGACCCATGTGGACCCACGTGGGCCAGTGTCAGATATGTCCCATCGGTTATCAGAGAGGCGAACGTGCTTATCTTTGCTTCTATCAGCAGAAGCTTCCAGAACATTCCACAACCGCCTTAGCCGAAGAACACTTCCGAACATAGGATTTGCCGAGGATGAGACTTGCTCGTTGATCCATACGCTCGAACTAGGAGGTTGCCCACCCGAGTAAACTGGACCGGTGCCGAACAAAGGTATCGCGAGTTCGCACGGAGAACCAGCTTATGTTCGGCGAACATCCGCTAGACTAACTAACGTTCGGTTGTGACTGGGATGACGTGTTAAGTTTAACTTTTCTCATACGGACGAACTGAGACAGCTGGACCGTGGGCCCGGAAAGTCATCCCATTGAACCCTTTGAACCTCCGGATATTTCGGCCCACTACAGAAAGTTTCCAACTCAATATCTCAAGAGTGAGCAAATTTTTAAGTCCCAAGTCTTGACTACCAAAAAAAAACATTAAATTCGAGGAAATTCCTAAAAGAAGGCTTATGTTTCCGAATCACTTTTCCTATTAGGAGTTGAGAGTACTAATGTGAGTTGAGGACAATCCAGAGTGGTGTGCTCTTCTGTATGCGCCCATTGTTATAATCCGAGCCATCGATTCTTTTTGTCTCAATCGTTCAATTTGTTGTCCCCGTAAAACGTTAGTTTGGTTGAACATTGGAGGCACTCACGTGCACGTAACACCTCTCTTTTTTGAAGTTTAATAGTTTGATTTTAAGATTAAACTTCACGCAAAATAATTTAATTTATTCACTTGGGCACCGCTATCCCGGCAAGTTACATTTTGATAAAGAAAACAAATTCAAGCCAAATAGAAAGTATGATTAGCAGAACAAAAAGCACATTGTTGGGAAAAATACAATACAACCGGCAAATTTCAGTGAACAATTTCATTAACGATCCAATGATAATACAGATTACATTAATAGAAACGAAACAAGTTAACAAGCAAACCGAGTCCTGTACTCCTTATAGAGTCTTTTTAAAAATAGGTTCGCCGCCTTACCGAGGGTGTCGGAGGTAGTACCGGCGTCCGTGTCTCCCACGATAAAACAGTTAAATCGCGGTAGACTTATCGAACTGAATATATACGTCCTTTCGATTGCCTCGGGAGACCCTTTGTATGCACCAATTTCATTCACCGAATTCGTAAGGAATTCCAACATACATAATATATACCCTGTTGTGCCCTCAAATCACAGGAAACCCCAAGTCCTATTAGAAGTTCCTAACAAATATTTGAGGTGTTTCCTATGCACTTACTACATTGAAAGTTCTAAATCTCACGTTGGCGACTCTAACTACTTCCTTGGCGAACTCAACATAAGCAGCCATCTCTCTCTCAGCCATGACATCGGCCTCGAACTGTAAAAACGCCGGAACAAACAGCCACACACCGGTAACCACCACGAACCCGATCACCGCCGGTCCAGCGACAACCCGGGGCAGCCTGAATTTCCCATTTAACGCCCTTTTCACAGCGATTTCCGCAGCCAAACAGACCCCATGGATGAGAAAGAAGCACGTGACCTCGAACGTGGGTCTCAGTCGCCCCGCGTAGAAAAAGATCAACTCATGCATCAGGCCGGACACAAAGAACGCGGCTATGGTTGCGGGAAGTGGGGCCCACTCGCGCCCGATCACACGGGCGGAAATAGACCGGACGGGAACGTATACGGTCGGGTGCAGGATACTGGACACCATGAGGTTCCATCTCTTGCCCCAGAAGTCTTGGAGGGAAGTAGCAAGGTAGGGCTCTTCGAACTGCGGCTCGAGCTCGAGCTGAGCCGCAGTTCGGACCGCGGCCGCCACAATGACCAGCAACAATTCCAGGGTGATGTAAATGTGGAGGCCATAAAGGACCATAATTACCTTAGGGTGAATAGATTCTTTATATCTGCAGGCTTGTATGAGCATAGCTAAGAGTACAATTTTGGTACCATAGTTTAGGGGTGATTTATGGGAATTTTGGGGAGATGGGTATTTCTGGTTTTGTGTATCTTGTGGTTTTGGAGAATTTGGTGGTGCTTGGTGGTGTTGTACCTTGATGGGCAGGCAAGAGAAAAGGAGGAAGTAGGGCAGTGAGAGGGGTGGGTTGGAAGAGAGAGGGCCCTTGCCAAAGGCAAAGAGGAGGAGTTTGAAATTGGCAAGCCAGGTTATGAAGAAGGCTGTGGTGGAACCAAGGTGGATGGTGGTGAGGTGGAGTGGAAGGTAGAGAAAGAGGAGGATGATTGGGAGGATGGTGCAGAGTCTGGTTGTACCTCTGGGGATGAACTTGGATATGGTGTGGCAATAGCAGAGAGATAGCAAGGCTGTGATCCAGACTGCTATGAAGTTTCTGATCTCTCCTTCCATTTCTTCTTCTTCTTTTTCTTCCTCTTCCTATTTTTCTCAAACAGAAGTCGATGGAAGTTGATAGAAATTAACTTGAAGAAATAGGATAACAGGGAGATCGAGGAGCTTATTAAGGGATCAACCCCGGCCAAGGGGTTAGCTTGATAGTCTAGACTCTAGAGATTAGGGATTTGTTGCTTTTTCAAGTTCGAAACTCCCTATATACTTGTTAGGATGTTACTATGGTGTTCCCGGTCATTTTGGGGATATCGTAATTTTTGACATAACTTTACTATTATGAGTATAACTAAAATCCAATACAAGCATAACAGAACCCAAACAAGATATAACCAAAGAATATCCAAAAAACCAATCAAGGCTAATGGTTTTGTTATGTCAAAAGTTACGGTGTCCCCAAAATGACCAGGGACACCGAAGTCATTCCCTTCTTGATAATGATTCTTGTGTACTTGCGAAGAAGCTTCGTCCTGATTTAAGTCTCTGCCAATCAACAGTGATATTCTTGGAGGTGTTTTCCTTAGGGAACAAGTTCTTGATATGTTTGTGAGTTACTGTAGCAAAAAAAAAAAAATTGTTGACAACTTTTTTGTTAATGGAAACGATATGGTCACATATTAAAACCTTTTCAACAGTGAAAACGAGATGGTAAAATGTATTAAATTTTTAGTATTTTTTTGTTAGTAGAAACGGGTTCTGGGTATCGTGAATTTGAGTGTGCCGTATGAAAAAGTTTTGTTGAGGAATTTATGGTGGGAAGTTGAAAGGTGGTTTTTCTTGGTCGTTGGAGATCATTTTCAACTCTGGTAGGCAGCAGATTTGCCATGTTCAAGTGGACAATAATCAACGGTCAGGAAAAGGAAGAAAAGTATTTAAAAAAGGACTTGAAAAGCACTAATTAACGAATTAATCTGGCAAAGGGTATATATGCTTTAGAAGCACATCTTTGGTGGTGAGTCTGGTGACATGTTTTTATTTATTGGGGTCTTGAATTGACCGGTCAAGTTATTTAATGAACTTATTAATTGAGGAGCTAGTGTAAAACATCACTGGTGGTCCTTATTTTATTTGTTGACCTCAGCATTTAAAAGAATTCATGCAATAATTTATTTTAAACAAATATTGATAAATTTTTTTTTTTTTTTGCTGAGTATCAAATACTGATATCAATCTAATTAAATCGTTTTCTTTTAGAAAAAAAAGAAAGAAAGAAAGATAGACGGTTTGACCGTTCAATTGTATAAAAACATGCAAATGTCATATAATGAGATGTTTACTGTAAGCCAGGTTTGAAAAAATAAATTTTGTTCGAGGGGATGGTGTTGTGCACATCCGGACTGTCCTTCTCGGCAATCAATGGTCCGGATTGATCGGTGTTGTGCGTAATATCTATTGTCCAACCGTCTTAAAAATTCTAACAATTGATTACCGAGACGGACGGTCCAGATGTGCACAACACCATGCACATCACCATCCCTCAGTCCACTCAGAGGCCCTCAAGTTTGTTTAAATCCATTCAAGAACTTAATAAGCCATATTCTCTTATTATAGGTGGATTTTTTTCATCAGTATTTACGTGCGGACGGAGAATGGCATATAGAATAGATTGTTTTCTTATATACACACGAATATTGAAACCTACTCCCTCCGTCCCATTTTCTTTGATCTTTTTCGATATTCGAGTCGTTCTTCAAACTCCTATATCTCCTGATTTATAATATTTTTCATAATTTTGAAAATTTTGTATTATAGATCTCATCGAGAACTATCAAATAAGATTCATATTGCATATTTTTTGAAATTCATATTGAAAGATTTAAGAGGTTAAAGAACAACATGAATATCGAAAAAGTCCAAAGAGAATGAGACGGAGGGAGTATTTGCTTCATAATTCCCTTGGTAAAACAAGGCGGTCCTTGACTCCTTGTGGTAGTTCAAAGTCTTTACCATACATTTTAGATTTCCAAGGTTGTGTGCTAGGGAAAATGACAATCTTTCAAAAAATAAAAAAAAATTATGAAGTCTCTAAGTATAATAATATGAGAGTAATAATTTTGAAACGAAAAAAAAAAGATTATGTTAACGGAGAACTTCTGTTTTTGTACTTCTTCGTAGGGGTGAAATCGGTTCGATTTGGTCGGGAATTTCGGGCATGACAGACCAAAACCGATCAGTTCGCGTCTAGAAAGGATGGAAACCGTTTCCAGTCAAAATATTCGGTGGACCACAATCGGTTCGGTTTGGCCAATTATTTTCTGATTTTTCGGGTCGAGCTTCAAGACTTCTAAAATGTCCATACCCCTATCTAAAACTAGTAAAATATCAGTCCCATATGTATATATTGTGCTTCACGTGGTTCGGTTCTGTTCGAAAGTATTTTCAGGTACCCGAGAGACTTAACAGAAAATTACTTTTTACCAAATCAAATCAAACAGAGCCTTATGTCCCAATTACTTTTTACGCTTCAAAAATTGAAACCCAATAATTAACTCGGTCCATAATTTGTTTTGTGTGTAAATACTCTGTCCAAGTCGCAGTGTATGGTACGTTAAAATTTTTGTGGTCCTCCTTTGCAAGATTTTTATGGTCTACAAAGTTAGTCCTACACTCTATGGACTATGGGAGAGGATTCTCTCTCATAGGAGAGAAAAAAAAAACTAGATTGTCCAATTTTTCCCTTCTGAAGTCTTCCTCAAGCTAATTTGAACGATCGAAATCACTCATTTTGTGAGATTTTTGAGAAGTTCAACTATGCCGAAAGTCAAGTTCGGATACTGACTACCGCGTTTTTCATATACGTTCATGTCTTAGAAAAAACAGACTAACACACCGAATCTAAATTCATATATTTTAACAAAAATATGGCGCAATCGTGAATTTTTCGATACTTGATCAACGTGATTTTTCGACGCGGTTGGATTTCTTTATAAACTCTACGAAATAAATAATTTCAATAATTCGAGTGAGTTTTTTAAAAAGACCCGAAAGACCTACACTGGAAGGTTCATTTTTTGTCCAACCCTAGATCGAGGATCCCTTTTCTTCGTTTACAGAGATGCCCATCTAGAAGATCGGCCGGGATTTCTGGACTACACATGATTGCGATTTGAGAGAGTAGGCCATAGTAGAATTTTGGCCTAACTTTTCCCCGTCATTACTAGCTTTGGCCCGATCATCACGTGGTGCTCCAAAGGCTGATCACCACCATACACTCACGCGGGGTGTGGAACTTTCAAAAAAAATACTTATTTTTTGAACTAAAGGTGATATATTGTGAGGGAATGACCTGTCTCATAAAACGAAAAATAAGAACCTTAATTAGTTAAACGGGGCCAAAGTCCCAGACTCCCCATGATTGAGGGTGGCAGAGGCTTTTTGAGCATCACGTGGCTGTGCTAGACGGCAATTAATAATTCCTCCTTTGGGTCCTATGGGTCCCCCGAAACAAAGAGGAAGACTGGAAATTGATGGCTGTGGGGTGTGAGGGGTCTTGGATGGATTTGCTTTTTCACCAAAAGAAGACAAACTAAAGAATATCGATCATCAATGACAAATTAAAAAGGTTGTCACTTTATCAAATTAGACTGAAATTGACTTCAACAATACATTGTTCCCTCTTTTGGTGATTATTGTATTTCATTTTATTTTTTCTACTTTTCTGCTGCTTTATGGTTTTTTTTTTGTTTTTTGTTTTATTGACAAATTACCTTGTTAGATCATCAACGAAAACAGAAAAGTTATTATTTCTTTCTTAGCATGCGCAACAATGTTAGCTACCTCATTCGGCTTAATAAGCCAAATGGCTTTTTTTTTGGTCTTTATTTAAAAAAATCACATTTGTTAGTTCTTCGTCAATATTTTTAGGATCATTGTTTCGTCATAACGAGAGGAATGTAAAATGTAAAAAAATACGATTGAAATCTAATTTTTTTTGAATAAAGACAAAAAATAAACTAATTTTTTTTGTTTTTATTCAAAAAAAATTGGGTTTCGATCTTAATTTTTACTTTTTAGATTCCTCTCATCATGACAAAGCAATAGTTCTCAAAAAATTGACGAAAAACTAACAAATGTAAAAAAAATTTGATTCAAGGACAAAAAAATAAGCCATTTAGCTTATTAAGCCGAATGATGCCGACGTACTTAAGTGGAGTCTATATGCCGCGAACTTAAGTGGACATGAAGGAACTGTTTAGTCTCTTGGGAAAATGACGGCCCATGACGTGTTTTGATAATTAATACCCGTCAAGGATATGCTAAGAACATTTGTTAATGCTGAAAATGTCCTTGGCGGATATTAATTATCAAAACACGTCATTGACCGTCATTTTCCCTAGTCCCTTTTCAGAGGAATACGATCACATAGTGGGCCTAATGATACTTCCTCTGTCGCACAATTTTAATTCACTATTTTTGTTTTGGCGTTTCAAAATTTAAGCCCACTTTTGGCCATTCTGCAGGGTGAAAAGTTTTTGATCTACCCTTCCACTTTTGAAATGAGAGATTAGTTGCTAGATCTCCATACTCAGAAAAATGGCAAAATTTTGACAATTTGTAATTTCCAAAGTGTAGTAATGATGGTGGAGTCCAATGTGAGGTCAAGAATTTGTGTTGATTGTCTGTGTAGTGGGCCGAAATATCCGAAGGACCAAAGGGGTCAACAGGGTAACCTTGTGGGCCCACGGTTCAGTTGACTCAATTCGTCTGTGAGAAAAGTCAAATGCGACACGTCATCCCAGTTGTTCACCGAACGATAGTCGGCCTTGCTGATGTTCGCTGAGCGTTAGCTGGTTCTCCGAACGAAATCACAACGCCCTTATTCGGCATATGACTTGTTTACTCGGATGGGCATTCTTCATGTTCGAAGGAATGGTCTGGCGAGCAGGTCTTGTGCTCGGCAAATCCCTTGCTCGGATGACTTCTTCGACTGATGTAGGCGGCGGCAGAACGTTCTGGAAGCTTCTGCTGATAGTGGCAGAGATAAGCGTGTACGCCTTTCTGATAACCGATGGGACATCTCTGACTCTGGCCCACGTGGGTCAGCATGGGTCTGCAGATCTTGAAGTCAAATATCCATCGAGTGCCTCTGACATATGATGTCATCCGAGCGTAGCAACGCGCGTGCAACACACTTCCACCTTATTCAGCACTCCAAATCTTTTGCCTATAAATAGCAAGCTACCCCTTTTTGGGAAATGGTTAGATATTCTCTTCCCTAAAACATATTTTTCTCCCTTCAAACTTCTTCTTCCTCCCTCCGATTCTGACTAGATCGTCGGAGCTTCTACCCGGAGGAACACCCCCCTCCGGTTTGCAGGTACACGGCGTCGTCTCCCAAGGTCAACACGGTTCATGCAACAAGAAAGGGCTCAAGAGGCTCAAGGATAAACCACGCCCCCACAATTGGCGACTCCGCTGGGGACGAACAGAGCTTTCCTAGCAAAACACCGTGGGCCGTGGTCCATCTCAGGCCTCCTCCACCTTTCTCCGCCGTGCGCCGCCACCCGTTCGAGTAATGGCACAACGTCTTCCCCCTCCAGGTCCGGAGAACTTCACCCTCGGTTTAGCTGGGTTTGGTTCCATAAACGCTGACCCCAGCCAAACCGCAAGAACCACCTTGCCAGTCGCACGGCAACTCTCCTACCCCCCAACCGAGCTTGAAGTTGCCCTGGCAGAGCAAAAGCGTCAGGCTGCGGTGATTGCACTCCTCCAACAACGGCTTGAAGAGCGGGACGGAGGCGTGGCCACGACTCCTGTGCATGGCCACCCTGCCGAACCAAGTCGACCTAAGAAAACTCGCAAGCGAAGTAGGAAATCCCGACAGGCGCACACGTCCGAAGGTGCCCCGTCTGAGCGTCGTACTGTTTTTGATCGGCTCGAACCCGCTCCCAGGATCCAACCCACGGCCTTTCGCCCACGGTTGGAGAGTGTCGTTCACAACGAGAGCACTCGCTCTTCGGCGACGAGCTCTACAGCAGGGACGCGCAAGATGGAAGCTTCCGGGAGAACGTACAATGTTTCCCGACGGTACCAGGAGCACGCGGATGGGAAAAGGCCATTGGATCTCAATGACCCGCCTCGGCACGTTCGGACCAATGAACGCCCCGAGCGTACCGAGCAATCGAGGTCACACACGGATCGCTACCCAGATGGGCGACGCCCAACTGGCTCGTCTAGCCACCGCCGAGCAGAAAGTGGGGAACAACGAAGGCAGGATGACACCATTGTTCTATACGACCAATTTACAGGAATGCCTACGATATACCGACCGGTCAACGAAGATTTCGATCCTCGGAGAGCTCGTCTTGAGGATCCAAGAATCGAGCAACTAGAACGTTCGGAAGGTGTTAGACATCAGCAGCGAGAGGAGAATAGGCGGACACGACACCATCATAGGGAACCTCGGGAAGACCGAACCAACCGCCTCGGAGCTCCTCTGCCCGTTGTTCCGAGCGTCCCGGAGGTGGTCGATAACTCTAAGCTCGGTAAGGCCAAGGCCTCTCCCTTCACCGACGCCATACAGCAAGAGCGACCTCCGGATCGTTTTGTCTTGCCGAAGCTCAAGCGTTACGAGGCCAAGGAGGACGCAGTCGCATTCGTCTACCGATTCCGACAAACGATGAGCCTCCACAACTTCTCCGACGCGCTTATGTGTAAGATCTTTCCTCTTACACTGAGTGCGCCAATAATGTTATGGTACAATCAGCTCAAGCCGAAGTCCATTAAGTGCTTCAACGAGCTGGAGTTGGAGTTCACCAAGCGGTTCGTAACAAGCAACATCCAGCCGAAGACACTCTCGATATCGTAACAAGCACCAGGCGAAACCCTTCGGTTATACACCGAGCGATATTGGGAGGTGTATAACCTCATTCCCGATTGTGATCAGAGCGTGGCGGCCGAGTCATTTATGAACGGGTTGGATCCAACCTCGGCAATGTTCAGAGATCTGTCCCGGAACCCGCCGAAGACAATGGGGGAGCTTATGGTGATTATCGAAAAGGATTGTGTGCATGAGGAGGCGGTGGCCGAACGCAACGCACCAAAGGGGACAGAAACATCAAAGACAACTGCTGCAAAGAAGCAAGTGGTTAACGTTCGGCAGGGGCAATCGGGTCAAAATGGCGCTGGGTCAAGCAAACCGAACAATCGGAACAAACCTCCCCAACACCCGCAGCAACAGCCTCAATGGCAGCAGACGAAGAAGGAGCCAAGGCCGGACGAGTATGTTGCCGAGCGAACTGCGTTTACCGAACCAATCTATAAATTGCTGAGTATCATTGGGCAGATGCCATTCTTTGTTTGGCCAACGGGACTCTTAGGAACAGCGGGCAGTGGTGCTGGGATGTGTACGTACCACAAGGAGCGTGGCCATTACACCACCCAGTGCCAACCATTCAAGCGTTATCTGGAGGAACTTGCGGCGACAGGGCACCTCAATCAGTGGATCGACCTTCGGCGAAATCCACTGCCCCCTCCCCCCACCCCTTCCAGTCGGAAATCTCGTTGGAGTCATCTAGGGCATTGTGTCCGAGGGACGAGCGGCCGAGCTATACTCTGAAATTGACAAAGCAGTTGCTGCCTTGGCCGTTTGCAACGTTGGAATCTCAGCAAAGAGGAAATGGGTTGATCCTAGCCTTGATGGCCCGCTAACCTTCACATCCGAAGATTTGCAAGGGGTCCAAATGCCACACACCGACGCTCTGGTCGTCTCGGTCGCAGTTGGCTCCTCCAAAGTTCAACGAGTATTGGTGGACCAAGGGAGCTCGGCAGAGGTTATGTTCTATTCTATGTTCAAAAACCTCGGTCTCAGCCCGAACCAACTTCGGACAGCAAGCACACCCCTCGTTAGCTTCACTGGAGCACCCGTGTGGCCTCAGGGGCTGATCACTCTTCCTGTGCGAGCCGGCTCCCGAGTGATTGATGTCGAATTTGTGGTGGTGAGCTCTCCTAGCCCTACAACATCATCCTCAGTCGAACCTGGCTACACGGAATGAAGGCGGTCGCCTCTACCCTCCACCAGGTTATGAAATTTATCGGCTGGAATGGAAGGCAGGAGAGCCTTCGGGGAGACCAAATCCAGTCAAAGAAGTGTTATGTCAGTACAGTGACTAACGAGCGGAGCTTCCTGGAGGTACAATGTGTTGAAAGGGCTGACGTTCCCGAGCCCGAGGAAGTGGGATTACCTGCCGAGGAAAGGTCAGCCGAAGAACTCGTGCGGATGCCGATAACCGAGGATGGGGGAAGATACTTCCTCGTCGGCAGTTCCTTGAGTGAGTCCGAGCGTATGGACATGTTCAATTTCTTAAAAGCAAACATGGAAGTATTTGCTTGGACTCCTCAGGAAATGCCCGGGGTGGACCCGTCCTTCGCTTCTCACTCACTAAATGTGGAAACGAACAGACGCCCCGTAGTACAGAAGGTTCGTCGCTCGGCGGCCTCGCATGTGGAGGCGGTCATAGCCGAAGTGGATCAACTGCTAGCAGCTGGAGCCATTCGGGAGATATTATACCCGACTTGGCTCGCTAACCCCGTCGTTGTTCCAAAGAAAAATGGAAAGCTCAGAGTCTGCGTCGATTACACCAACCTCAACGATGCTTGTCCAATGGATCGGTTCCCTCTTCCTCGGATAGAGCAAATGGTGGATGCAACGGCTGGGTACGAGCGTCTGAGCTTCATGGATGCATACCGGGGCTATCATCAGATTGCCCTTGCCAAAGGTGATCAAGAGAAGACGGCGTTCATCTCTCCCCGATGAACGTTTTGCTACAACGTCGTTCCCTTCGGATTGAAGAATGCCGGGGCAATCTTCCAACGAACAATCGCTAATATGTTCCTCCCCAAGCTCGGCAAAACTCTGGAAGCATACATTGACGACATGGTGTGCAAGAGCAAGCTCGGCATTGATCATCTTTGGGATTTGGGAGAGATCTTTGACATCCTCAAGGAATACCGCCTTCGCCTCAACGCTGAGAAATGTGCGTTCGGCGTAGGTTCGGGCAAGTTCCTTGGGTACATGGTTAGCCGCCGAGGGATAGAAGCTGATCCGACCCAACTTACCACCGTGTAAAACCTCCGAGCTCCAACTACAATCAAAGAGGTTCAACGACTGACAGGGATGGTTGCAGCATTGAACCGATTCATTCGACGTTCAAGTGACCTTTGCAGGCCCTTCTTCCAAGCCATCAAGACTAGTCGGCGTAGGTTCGAGTGGACAAAGGAGTGTGAGCAGGCTTTGCAGTCCTTAAAGGATTATCTTTCCCACGCTCCGCTCCTCGTCACTCTCGAACCCGACGAAGATCTGTATCTATACCTTGCTGTTTCGGATCATGCGACGAGCGCTGTGCTCGTTCGAAAAGAAGGAATGGACCACTTGCCGATTTTCTTTACAAGCAAGACGATGACGGACTCTCAGACGAGGTATCTGCCTATGGAGAAGTTGGCTCTAGCGCTCGTTTCGGCCAAAACGAGTCTTATGCCCTACTTCCAATGCCATAGGATCGTGGTTCTCACTGAGTTTCCTCTCAAGGCCATTCTTCGGAAGACCACCTCCTCCAGCAGGATCTTGAAATTCTCCCAAGACCTTGCCAATTATGACATTCAGTTCGAGCCGAGGACCGCAATCAAGGCCCAAGCTTTAGCTGACTTCTTCGCCGAGCTAACGCCTGGGCTGAAAGACGAGGAGAACGCTCTAGCAGCTGCTGCTGAGGAGTCTCGGATTGCTAAGAAAGAGGAATTTGTTGAATGGAGCAACCCACCCCCCGAATCTCTTCGGGCTCGGTTCACCTTAGGAACGAAAAGGCCGAGGAAGGAATGGAAGTTGTTCTCCGGGGACGCTTGGAGGATGACGGTTGACGGAGCCTCGAACATCAACGGGGCTGGGGCTGGTATTGTTCTCGTTTCTCCGGTTGGGACAGTCCACGAGAGCTCGGTCACCATCGGCTATCCTGCCACGAATAACGAAGCCGAGTACGAAGCTCTCATTGCTGGGTTGAAGCTTGCCCTTCGGATGGAAGCCGATTCGGTCCATGTCTTCTGTGACTCTAGACTGATTGTGGGCCACCTGTAGACACCTCCCAAACGGGGCATCGCCATACAGATTGATCACGTTTGTTTGCTCGATTGGTTGCTCGCTTCGTAAACCAAAATCATGGACATTCCCATGGCTAGGAACATCGCCACATGATAACGGTTATCATCAAATAGAGTCGCCACCCAGTTTATTAAAACTGGGAAAACAGATAGAGATTCTGGATACGGGAGCCAAAAGTACAATAAGGGGAAGGTGTTAAGCACCCCTCTTTGCCCAGTCGTGAGACTGGCCCATATTCGTTCAACATAAGACGTGTAGATGCTTTGTTTAATTCCAACATGTAATCTGTTTATTTATTCCTTTAAACAGTAAGCAAAGTGAGCCAGTGCGATAAGTAAGCATGCGTCAGAAAGCAGAGAAAGCAAACAAAATGTCCCAGGAGATCGATTCCTCGGCCGGTGAATGGATGTCACGGCCGAGTAATCACACTGGTTTGATGTACTGGCCGAGGGATCGAAGCCCCGGTCGGTGTTCTTCCTCACACCAGACAGAAAGATTAACGGGTAATCAAAACACTACGGTTAGTCAAAAATACAGTAAATTAAGACAAACCAGAGGTCGTTGGGCCTCACCACCTTGATCCCTCAGTTGCTTGATTGCTTTGGATTGGGCGTGATTTGACTGATTGCTTGATCGAGAACCCTAGGGTTAGGGTTTGAACTTCGGGGTTTGATCGCCGGATTGACGGTTGCCTTCGGAAGGTTAGGGCTTTTGGAGTATGGGATTGAGAGAGTAATTGTGCAGAGCTTTGAGGCTTGATAGAATGTGAAGGTGTATTAATTTCGGAGCCCAAAGGCTCCTTTATATAGGCATAGGGATGACTCACTCCGGCCAATCGCAATGCACGATAAAAATTGGAGTTAGAGTGTGATTCTAACTCTCCATGGCAATCCTCTAACGTAGCCCGAACGCATCGGGAAGGTAGTGTAATCGGATCAAACGTCTGACAGAACACGTTCCAGAGTCTGGGAAAAGGTCGATCTGACGGCCGAGTAAAGGATATCACGGCCGAGGAATGGATGTCTCGGCCGAAGGATTGATCTTGCGGCCGAGGGATTGATCTCTCAAGGAGATTTTGCTAGCAACAGGTTGCTCGGGTGAGGAAATGATGTTAGGGCCGTGGGATCGATGTCACGGCCGACAGATGGATTCTCCTAGACTTCTGTATTTCTGCCTGAAAGGCTGTATGGCTTTGATTTGGGTCCTCTAAGTGGCTCAAAGTTCTTACCGAAAATCCTAAGGCCCTCAAGGAAGCAATCAGCAATCATTGTATCCATTTCATCATCGGGATTGTCCCAAGGTGGGACTTGAAATAATCGTTAGGCCAAATTGGGGTGTCTACAGATGCCCCTCTTTGACGGAACTCAGACAGATCGCGAGACATGTTTGAGTAAGAGTCAAAGCTGTAAAAAGCAACTCAATTTGGTCCAACTACTATTCCAAGGGGTTTTTGAAAAAGGTTTTGTTATGGTCGGGCCGGGAGGCTGCCTACGTATTCCACAAGGGAAATTCAGACCAATCGTAGTTCGGGCAATAAAGAAAAATAAAAAGTTTGGAGGGTTAGAGACAGAAGACGTACCTTAGGGCTTAAAAAGCCGTAGTGTGACGTACCTAGACTGAGCCAGGGTTTTGGCGAAGAGTAGTTGAAGGAGCGCGGGGCTACCTGGGGAGTTTCTTTGCGGAGAGCTTCCTTAGTATTTTGGGGTAGATCAGTACACTGCAGGTGCGTTTGCTTTTCTTGATCATCCTTACTTTGACTGAAAGGAGCTCGGTAGAGTAGCCTATCCTTGTGAATGAGCTGGAAGGGATTGATGTAATGGGGTGGAATCCAAACCATCTGCTGGAGATTAGTTGGATGCCGGCTTGCTTTTGAGATGTGGGGGGGGGGGGGCCGCAGGGCCAGTAACTGGAGCACGGAGCTTTGGTGATGAGGAGACCGAGGCACGGAGCCGGTTGTAGTCATGAGGCGAGAGCCTGGAGAGTGATAGGATTGGACCGTAGCGCGGAGCTGGTGTTGATCATAAGGCAAGAGCCTGAGGTGATTGGGGCGTGGAGCCTGCTGTGGTTATGAGGCAAGGGCCTGAGGTGAGCTTAGAGCTTGACGGAACCGAAGCGCGGAGCTGGTATTGATCGTGAGGCGAGATCATGAGGTGTCAGAGCTTTGAGCTTGACGTGATGAACCGAAGCGCGGAGCTGGTATAAGGCAAGAGCCTGAGGTGAAGGAACTGAGGCGTGGAGCCTGAGGTGATTGAGGCGTGGAGCCTTCTGCAGTTTTGAGGCGAAGGCCTGAGTTGTCGGAGCCTAGAGCTTTGACGTGATATGAACCGAAGCATAGAGCTGGTTGCATTCTGATGGTCTGTGCACGGAGCTTTCTCATCATAAGTGTTGGCGTGGAGCCAAAGGATCGAGGCGTTGGGCCGATCAATAAAACCGAGGCATAGAGCCGGTTGATTGCAGGGTTGACCTGTTTCATGAGAGATATGCAGAGTGTATATGTGTGATGAGGGTTGTTAGATGTGAACAGATATGATGATGCAGACTCGATGTGATAATGCAATATGTGCACGGGCCCGTGCGTGTGTGTTTGTTTTAAGCTTAGAGCTTCTATCAAGTTCCGGACTTGAGCATTCAGAGCGTAGAGCTCGAGCATTCGGATGGCAGAATCCGAGCATTCAAAGTACAGGCTTTGAGCGTCTAGTACTCAGTGGTTGGGCATCCAAGCGTAGAGCTTGAGCATTCAAGTGTATAACTTGAGCATCCAGTACACAGTGGTTGGCATCCAAGCGTAGAGCTTGAGCATTCAAAAATGTTAGATTTTTTAGCATTCAGGCGTAGAGCCTGAGAATCTTGATTGTTGGGGCGGCTTAGAGCCTGTTGCTTGTTTACGGCTTCGAGCCAGTTGAGATGATGAACACAGGCTTCGAGCCTGTTAAGAACTTGATTGTGTACGGCTTCGAGCCAGTTGAGACAATGGGCTTAGAGCCGTTGGGTTGGTTGTTACGGCTTCGAGCCAGTTGAGATAATGGGCTTGGAGCCGCTAAGTTGAGTGATTACAGGCGTAGAGCCCGTTGCCGTGATAGCGAGCATAAAGCTGCTGAGATAAAGGGCTTCGAGCCGCTGGGTGATAGTAGACGTAGGCTTCACGCCTGTTGAGGTAATGGGCTTGGAGCCGCTAAGTTGAGTGATTACAGGCGTAGAGCCCGTTGCCGTGATAGCGAGCATAGAGCTGCTGAGATAAAGGGTTTTGAGCCGCTGGGTGATAGTAGACGTAGGCTTCACGCTTGTTGAGGTAATGGGCTTCGAGCCGCTGAATTGATTGTTATGGCTTCGAGCCAATTCAGATGGTAGATACAGGCTTCGAGCCTGTTGAAGTAATGGGCTTCGAGCCGCTGAGTAGTGATAGCGAGCGTAGAGCTGCTGATTCGAGGGCTTGGAGTCGCTGAGTAAGTGTATACAGGCGTAGAGTCTGTTGCTGTGATAGCGAGCGTAGAGCTGCTGAATCGAGGGCTTGGAGCCGCTGAGATTGTGATAGCGAGCGTAGAGCTGCTAAATGAGTGAATAAGTACAGGCGTAGAGCCTGTTGATAGTGGGCCTTGAGCCGCTGAATTGATAGGTGGGGGCGTAGAGCCACTGAGTTGCGTAGAGATGATGGGCTTTGAGCCTGTTAGGATAGTGGGCTTGGAGCCGTTGAGTTGAATAGCGAGTGAGTATGGGCGTAGAGCCTGTTGATAATAGGTTCGGGGCATAGAGCAGCTGAAGTTTTGAGTTCAGGGCTGTTTGTTTTTGCTTCGGCCAGCAGTTTGTGGAGAGAGATCTTTGATGCTTGGGCATGCCCCCAAGGCTAGTTTTGATTATGTTGTGTTGGCTCCGGGGTGCCCCCAAGGCTATTTGGTTGGTTGAGGACTCGGAATCCATGATGGCTTGAGTCAGTGCATTGAGTAAAATCTGCTTTTTGTCGAAGGAAATTGATTGGAAGGCCAGGGGATCGATCTTTCGGCCGAAGGATTGATGTCTCGGCCGAGGAATTGATGTCTCGGCCGTGAGAACGCCAAAAGCCAGGAAATCGATTTTAGTTCAGTTAAATCGATCTCATGGCCCATTTAATCTCTTCTTCTCCTCCTCTCTCATTCTTCTCCGTTCCTCTCGTTCGACGACCGCCGTACGCCGCCGCCCTCCTCCACTACCGTCGGCCACCATCATCTCCGGCGACCATCCTTTCCGACTACCGCTGCTGTTGCCGTCGCCACTGGCTTTGGTTGTTTGAAACCGTTGGTTTTCCTCCCATCTTGGTTCAAACGTGATGGCCACGCCATCTTCGGATGTGGCGGGTTCGTCCTTGCATCCTTTGTGTAGGTGTGAGTATCCGTCTTCCGACGAGGAGGCGATTGAGGAGCCTGGGTTGTTTGATGCCGTTACCTACATTCTTCCTTCACGTAGGTTGGGTTTTGGCGGTTTCTTGCAGTACCGCCCTCCTGTTGGTGGCCCTGAGGCCGAGGTGGTTCGTCGGGAACCTGAGTTTCACCTGAGTGTTTTGAATGTACCGGTGAGTTTCCTGAAAAGTAAAAAGTTTACTTTAGTTCGGAGTTTGAAAATCCTTGTAAATTTTTGCTTGCGGGATGAAAATCCCTTTTGGCTAGAAGCATTAATGTGAAGAACCCATGTTTGGGTTGAATTTATTTTTGTTTAAGGAAACTAAAATAACTGTGCCCCCTGTCTAGGCAATGCATGCTTTTAGATGTTAATTTGACGCTCCTTAGCATTTTCTTTGTTTATGCAATCATGAGTGTAGGGAGGTGTTACCGAACAGATGCAATTAGTTGCCGAACACGTGGTGTTCTAGATCCGTGTAATGAGGAAAGTGATATGGGACCCCATATAAGATGAACGGCGGCGGTAAGGTCCAGTGCTATGAGGAGGCACCGGATTAGACGATCTGTTCGGCTAAAATAAGCCGGTGACATAAGAAGTCATTAGTTGATACATTCTGTTCGGCCTAGATGAGCCAGTGGCATGAGAAGTCATTTACTTGTATAGTATGTTCGGTAGGGGCATATGCCGAACAGATGGAGTTACTTGATGAGACATTGTCTTAAGAGATAAGGCAATAGGGGTGTCCTGTAAGACAGACCCGATATACAGCAAAGATAAGTCAAGAGACAGTCCTACTAAGGGATGAGTTCTATGGAGAGAAGAGACCCTATGAGGAAGGGATCTCAGTTGATTGGGTAAGAGATTCCCAGAAGAGCCAGGTTTCCTGTACGAGACAGGAGGCCTGGGACGAGAAGGATACTTGGAAAGCAAGCATGCTCATATCTATAAATACGAGGTAAACCTAGAGGAAAAAGGTACGCAATAAGTTGCATTCATTCCACACTTCCTATTGATTTTTAGGGTTTTGAGACAGTACGTGATACTAATTTAGGCATCGGAGGGCCTTTGCTACGAGAGGCAAAGGTGCGCTCACCCCGTGTCTGTTTTACAGGTTAGGGTTCAGGCGAAGGTATTAGGGTTCCGATTGGGCAGTACGTGAAGCAAGGAGATTCAGTACTGTTTTAGGTACTATCTATTTTTCTCCACCTACAATTGGCGCCGTCTGTGGGAAACGAAAGAGTTCCCTTTTGAAATACGACCATGGTGGAGGTAGATCCAGTCACACCGATCAATGATAAAAACCAGGCTGGTGGCGGAGGGGATAAGTCCCCACCAGGTGCTCCGAGAAAGCCAACTAGCGGACATGATAAGAGGACCACGAGCAGGGATCCTCTTGCCATCCATGACAACTCCAAGAACAAGGAGGGCAAAACGGCCACAACCTCCACGCGAAGGAGCAAATCCCATCACAGAGAAGAATCGGTTGCACATTCGAAAAGTGTGCACAGCAACGAGGATATCCTCGATAAAAAGAGGCAGGAAGTCGAGGAATATGCTCGACTAATACGGAAGAGGGAACACGAGATCCGAGAGTTAGAGCAGATCCGTGAACATCCCGAGGATTCTGGGTTAGCAGAAAGGGGGTCCAAGGGAGATGGGTTGGTCATGGTGCGGTACACAAAGGCTCCTTCACGAAGAAGGAGGAGCAGATCCAGAACCCCCACTCCTCCCAAAAAGAGAGCTTCTTCACGAAAAAGAAGAAGCAGGAGTCCAAGCAAGCAAAGGACTCCCCCACGTTACAGAAGCAGGAGCAGAAGCTCCTCACCCGAGGAGGGTATAAGAAAACACCCCAGAGACAGGTATGAGAGACCTGCTAGTGATTGGAACAGGGCAGTAACCCACGAATCCAAGAAGCGAGAAGATGGGTCAATGACTGCACGAGAAGCAGCAAGGCGGGCCCTAAGTAATATAGCAGCATCACCTTTTTCAAGAAGACTACAGGATGCGCGTCTGCCGAGCAGAGTGAAGCACGGGTCGTTCGTGCTTTACGAGACAAATGCAGATCCCGTTGCTCATGTGCAACATTACCAACAGGCAATGTTCATGCATGATGGAGATGATGCCATCATGTGCAAGATGTTCCCTTCAAGCTTGGGAAAGGTGGCTTTATCATGGTTTCATAAGTTGGAACCACGTTCCATAAGAGGGTGGACACAGTTAGCAGAAGAGTTCACTGCTCGGTTCTTAACCAGCAGAAAGGCTCCCAAGACGTTCGAAAGTCTCTCAATGATGAAGCAGGAGGATGGCGAGCCGATCAGAGATTATGCAAAGAAATACTGGGAGACCTTTAACGAGATAGACAGTTGCAGTGAGGAGTATGCTATTGCAACCTTCAAAACTGGCTTGCCTGTTCGGGGAGAGTTACGCCGGTCATTGAATAAGCATCCTGTGGCATCGTTGGCCAGGCTAATGGAGTGTATCGAACAACACGCAAGGATGGAGGATGACATACTCCGGGAAGAGGGCAGAGTTATTGCCGAACAGCCAAAAACTCCAGCAAAGAAGTTTGATAAGCCAGAGCCCAAGACCTATAGGAAAGAGTATGGGCAGGCTAAGAAAGAGCCTTACAAGGAAAAGCAGGCGCCTGATCCTAAGTCATTCTTTTCGATAACCACTGTTTGGAAAGAGCCAATCTATAGGATTCTTTATCGAATAAAGAATCAGCCTTTCTTCAAATGGCCCCCGAGTCTAGGTGGAGATAAAGAAGCAAAACGTGCTACGAATCAGCACTGCAGTTACCACAAGGATTGGGGTCATATGACAGAGGATTGTGAGATGTACAAGAAACATCTCGATGATTTGGTCTCTCGTGGTTACCTTAAGGAATTTATTCAAGACGATCCCAAAGATAAAGGGAAAGCAATGGAATTGGATTACGAGCAGAATCCTAGGGGGGTAATCCATATGATACATGGATTGGCCACACCTTATACGAGAAATGAGGTGAGATTGATGCAGAGGCAGGTCAAACATGATCAGTATGTAATGCGAGTAGGAAACAAAAGGGGGCGAGAGAATGATATGCCCAATGAAGCTATAGTCTTTACAGATGAAGATCTGAAAGAGGTCCAGGTACCCCACAACGATGCATTAGTCATAACCCTACGAATTGGGGAATATGACATTGAGAGAATCCTGGTAGATTCGGGGAGCTGTACAGAGGTATTGTATTACGATGCATTCAAAAAGTTGGGGCTGAAGCAGACAGATTTGGAACAGTCTATTACGCCTTTGGTTGGATTTAGTGCAAGTGCAGTATGGCCCCTTGGAAAGGTGACAGTGCCCGTTCGGGCAGGAACAGTGGTCCTAAGAACGGATTTTTTAGTTGTAGATGTACCATCCTCCTATAATGCAATCATAGGGAGGACTTGGCTACACAAGATGAGGGCTGTTTCCTCCACTTATCACCAGATGGTGAAATTCCCAGGATCCCACGGGATCGAAAAGATAAAAGGGAACCAAAAATCAGCACAACAGTGCTTGATTTCAATCATCAAGAAAGTTCCGAAGGCCCATCAAGTCCATACAGTAGAGGCAGATCAACCAACTGTTGAAGATGTTGGAAGAAATCCAACAGACAAAGTGGTGGAGGGCCTGAAGAAAATACAGATCAACGAAACTGATCCCGAAAGGTATTTTCTGATTGGAGAGTCACTACCGGATGAAGAAGAGTCCGAATTGATAGATTTCTTGAAAGAACATGTTGATGTGTTTGCATGGGTACCAGAGGAGATGCCTGGAGTAGATGCAGATGTGATCTGTCACCACCTAAATGTCGACCCGCAGCACAAGCCCGTTATTCAGAAGAAAAGAAGGGCAGCAGTACAGCATGTTGATGCTGTTATTGAAGAGGTGGACCGTTTGCTAGAAGCTAAAGCAATACGAGAGGTGTATTACCCAGAATGGCTGTCCAATACAGTGGTTGTAAAAAAGAAGAATGGGAAGTGGCGTGTCTGTATAGACTTCACAGACTTGAATAAAGCTTGTCCTAAAGATAGCTTCCCTCTCCCAAGGATTGATCAATTGGTTGATGCCACTGCTGGGTATGAGCGAATGAGTTTCCTCGACGCATATCGAGGATACCATCAGATTGCCATGTTTGGGCCTGATCAGGAGAAGACTTCTTTCATTACACCACGAGGATTGTACTGCTACAGCGTTATGCCTTTTGGGCTACGAAACGCAGGAGCAACTTACCAAAGGCTGGCTACAATCATGTTTAGGAAACTTCTTGGCCAGACTATGGAGGTATACATAGACGATATGGTGGTCAAAAGCAGGACCAGGCAAGGGCATATTCTGGACTTGAAAGAAGCCTTTGGAATTCTGAGGAAGTACAAATTGAAACTCAACGCCTCGAAATGTGCGTTTGGAGTTGGCTCTGGGAAATTCCTGGGCCATCTAGTGACTCTGAGAGGAATCGAGGCGAATCCTGATCAGATAACGGCCTTACAAAAGCTCCAAAGCCCTAAAACTACGAAAGAAGTCCAAAGGCTGACAGGGATGGCTGCGGCCCTAAACAGGTTCATCAGCCGTTCAAGTGACAAGTGTAGGCCTTTCTTCCAGTTGCTCAAGAAAAGAGAGGGATTCGAATGGGGAGCAGAATGTGAGCAGGCATTCCAAGACTTGAAAAAGTATTTGGCTCAAGCTCCCCTCTTGTCAACTCCTGACCCAGGTGAGATTTTGGTTTTGTATCTAGCAGTTTCTGAGCATGCTGTAAGTGCAGTTCTGTTAAGGGACAAAGGACCCGAACAGATCCCAGTTTATTATGTTAGTAAAACACTTCTAGACGCAGAAACGAGGTATCTGCCCCTTGAGAAACTAGTCCTTGCGTTAAGGACAGCAACACGAAAGCTGCCCCATTATTTCCAAAGCCACAAAGTTGTGGTTTATACTGAGTTTCCCTTAAGATCACTGCTACGAAAGGCAGATTTCTCTGGACGGATCTCAACTTGGTCTGTTGAGTTAAGTCAATATGATATTGACTATCAGCCGCGCACTGCAATCAAAGGCCAGGTGTTGGCTGATTTTGTGGCAGATTTTTCACCAACTGTAGCACCTCAGCCTCCTACGAGACAGGAGCAAAAGGTCGAACCTTCAAGAAGAAAGGGTAAGGCACCTGCCGAACAGGACCCTTTGGAATGGAAACTATTTGTTGATGGATCTGCCTGTAACACTGGTTCAGGCATTGGAATTGTTTTGTTCCCTCCCGGAGGGGTTATGATTGAGCAATCTGTTCGGCTAGGATTCAGTGCATCGAATAATGTAGCAGAGTACGAGGCTCTCCTGGTAGGATTGAACAGTGCAAAAACTCTGAAGGTTAAAAGAATCAGAGTTTATTGTGATTCACAATTGGTCGTAAACCAACTGTCCGGCGAGTATGAAGCTCGAAATGAGAAGATGGCAGCCTACGTGGA
This sequence comes from Rhododendron henanense subsp. lingbaoense, assembly GCA_020567845.1. Classification (NCBI taxonomy): domain Eukaryota; kingdom Viridiplantae; phylum Streptophyta; class Magnoliopsida; order Ericales; family Ericaceae; genus Rhododendron; species Rhododendron henanense. The sequence goes on along the minus strand of CM036316.1, from coordinate 36,271,600 downwards.
GGCAGCCAAAAATCTACTTAATACCTTCGAAAGGGTGTGTATAGAACAGATAAGCTCCGGACAGAATTCTCATGCAGATTCCTTGGCTTGGCTGGCTGCAGCTGTCCCAACTGAGCTCAAGCGAAAGGTAGCAGTTGGCTACTTGGCCGAGCCGAGCATCGGAAGAAGTATGGACTTGATCCTGGACGTGAACCAAGGACCAAGCTGGATGGATCCAATTGTAGAGTTCTTACGAGATGAAACTCTCCCTACGGACAAAAAGGAGGCACACAAGATAAAAACCAAGTCTGCAAGGTTTTGGCTATCCCCCGAGGGAAAGCTATATAAGAAGTCCTTCACTGGGCCATATTTGCTTTGTGTGCACCCTGAGATGGTCCAAAAATTCCTTCATGAAATCCACGAAGGAACATGTGGAAGCCATGCTGGGGGCAGATCCATTGCCCACCGAGCAATCTCCCAAGGGTATTGGTGGCCACATATGCAGGAAGATGCCAAGGTCTATGTTAAAATTTGTGAGAAGTGTCAGAAGTTCTCACCCATGATAAAGACACCAGCCGAAGATCTGGTACCATTAACTAGCCCTTGGCCATTTGCCCAGTGGGGAATGGACATCGTGGGTCCACTGCATAAAGCAACAGGAAATCGAAAGTTCTTGTTAGTAGCCACTGATTACTTCACCAAATGGATTGAGGCAGAACCCTTGGCCAAAATCACTGAACCTATGATAGAAAGGTTTGTGTGGAAGAGCATTATCACTCGATTTGGGGTCCCTTATTCTTTGATCACAGATAATGGGGCACAGTTCCAGAAAAAGTTCAAGGCATTCTGTTCCCAGTATGGGATAAGGAACTATTACTCAACCCCTGCTTACCCTCAGAGCAATGGGCAAGCAGAAGCTTCCAATAAAACAATTCTTGATGGAATCAAGAAAAGATTGGACAAGGCAAAAGGCAAGTGGCCTGATGAACTGCCCCTGGTCCTGTGGGCCCACCGAACAACACCTAGGAGATCTACGGGAGAGACCCCCTATTCATTGGCATACGGTACAGAAGCAGTCATACCCCTGGAAGTTGGACTTCCAACCAATAGGACTGCATTGCTCGAAAGTGGGGGTAATGACAGGGCTCTCGAAATTGCGCTCGATCTGGCCGAAGAGAGGAGAGAAAGGGCTTTGGTCCACCTGGCCTCATACCAAGAACAGCTAATGAAAGGCTACAATAAACATGTCCACCCTCGAGAATTTGGCATTGGAGACCTTGTGCTACGAAAAGTACTCGGTAATACCAAAGTAGCTAATGAAGGAAAGCTGGGAGCAAATTGGGAAGGACCATATCGAGTAACTGAAATTGTGGGCATTGGGGCTTATAGGTTGGCTGACCTGGACGGAAACCCGGTACCAAGGCCTTGGAATGTCCACAATTTGAGAAAATTCTTTGTTTAGAAGACTTTTTGTTTTTTAAATTCTGTTTTAGGATTATGTTATTGTGTGGGAATTACGAAGACAATTCCTTTGTTTTTTAAAATTCTGTTTTAGGATTATGTTATTGTGTGGGAATTACGAAGACAATTCCTTTGTTTTTTAAAATTCTGTTTTAGGATTATGTTATTGTGTGGGAATTACGAAGAAAATTCCTCTGTTTATTAGTTGTAAGGAGTACGCGTAACGACTCCTTAAGTTTGAGAAATAAAAGAAATAATTTTTGTGAAAATTTGTTTCTTCTAAGTATATCCGTCCTTTCTTGACTTATGAATACGAATAACGATCAAGTTAACCATCCTTCGTATTGGGGAGCAGGTAATTGGCATGAACGCCTTAGAACGCACGAAAATACGTGATAAATATATCTGTATAAAAAGTTAGATTATTTGAGTATGAAATACTTGTTTGCACGAATTGTTAAAGTACGAGAAACTTAAACAGAGTATGAAATACTTGTTTGCACTGCTAAGTACGATAAAAACTTAACAGGACGGCTGAGTACGAGAAACTTAAAAGTACGAGATACATGTTTACATTAAAATATCCTAGTACGAAAAACTAGAATAAGTACGAGAAACTTAACCAATCTTTTAAGTACGAGAAACTTAACCAATCTTTTAAGTACGAAAACTTAAAATTCCCTATTTTTCTCCTAAGTATGAGAAGACTTAGAAGTAATAGCTAAGTATGAGTACACTTAGTAATCTGTCCAAGTACGTAAAACTTGGGGAACATACGCGGATATGCAGAACAAACTCAGACACACTCCTAAGTAAGAAAAAACTAGGATGCACACTTAGATCGATGATCAAGTATGAACACACTTGATAGGCATGTCAAATGACTAAGTATGAAAGACTTGGCATAAAAACACTTGGCCACGAAGGGCCCCTGCAAAATCAAAGCCACGAAGGGCCGAACAAACCAATGTAGTGCCACGAAGGGCCAAATACCTATGTTAAAAGTATTCAAGTGTACTGAAGCCGCGCAAGGCTGAAGACTACGGTCACGCAGGACCAGCAAAATGTTCTTAAAAAGTTCAGGGGACTGAATTAGAACTTACCAAATTAGTCCAAGTTCTGGACCTCAGGGGTATCGCTTGGAACAACAGCAGCAGTACTGTCTCCAATTGGATCTTCTTCCAGAATGACGGTCTCCGTAGCTGCTCCCTCCGTGTTTGGCTGCTCATCATGGGCTTCTTGGGATCCAGGCTGGGCTGCCTGAGTCTCCATCTCCATCTCCTCATCTACTTCAGCAAAGTCATCGATTTGCTCTTCAATGTCATCAAGAGCAGGCTCCACGGAGCTTTGAGAGGGTTGGACACGTTTGCTAGGCAGATCGTTGTCGACCCAGAGGGTGCAATCATCAGGAGCTTTGATCTTAATCAAGCATGCCTCCCACCCAGCAGCCCATATGTGATCTTGAATGCCCGGCATCTGTTCCACGTAGCTGGCTGTTGCAGCATCAAAACCCTTCTGGTGTCCATCATCATAAGCAGCCTTTTTTGTTGCATCGATTTCTGCCAAAGCTTGTCTGAGGTTATCTTCTGCAGCTTCCATCTTCAACTTCATCTCATCGGCTTCCAATTTAGCTTTGTCCCTCTCCCTCTCAAGCCTCGTGATGGTTTGGAGCTGTCTAGTGTTGTCCCTCAGAAGTCTGTTTCTTTCAGGCTCAACCTCTTGTAGCTTATGGCCAAGAGTGACCATCTTTTGAATAAACTGATGAGATTCAATGATAAAGTGAGTAAGATTCAATAAAGGATCTTATATGTCAAGGTATTAATGAAGTAACGAAAGTACTTTACCTTGATCCCACTCACTAGCCCGGTCGATATCAGCCGATCAGATGAAGAGGTGGCCTCTTTTTGCATATCTACGGGCAGTAGCAACGCTTGGGAGAGGGCCAAAGCAGTCTCAGACGAGCTGGCGCTGTCTCCCACGGTCACCGGCCGGTCACCTCTGATAAGTTGAGGGGCCCAGGATGGAGGAGGTGGCTGAATGTTCGGGGTAGGGGCTTGTTCGTCTGCCCCAGTGACCTGTGCCGCCCCATCTCCTGTGGATTGGTCTCTGGAGCGTTTGTCCCTATGAGCATCCCCGGCCTCCAAGCCAGACTCGGATTCCCGAGGAGATAGACTGCTCCCACGACCTCGCATACGTCTGGGAGGAGGGGGAGCATTTCCCGTGGACGAAGCACGACCCGTAGAGCCACGTCCACGGGAAGAAACAGTAAGGAGGGAAGCCAAGTTTAAAGGCTGTTGAGACATTATGCCTAAATTAGGAGGAGAAGGGGAATACCCGCGAGAGGATGACTGGCTGGTATCACGTTCGGTTGATGGTTGCTCGGGCTGTTGTTGGGTTATGGTGGCTTGCCTTCGTGACGATCTCCTAAGTATCAAACGAGGCAATGGGATGCCCTCAGATACTGGTACTTCGTCTTGTTGCCCGGCAACCGTCACACCAGCACTAGATCTCGAACTTCTTGGTTGAGGAGTGGCGGATGTAGAAGCACCACTGGTGCTCGGATGAGCAAGTCTTCTGTCAATAAAGCCTCTGTAGGCAGGATCGTATCCCAGTAAAACGTTGGCGTCACGTCCCCGTCCAGCAGTACGTGTACCTGGAACCCCTTTGTACTTTAGAACGGTGTTTATCTCCCCTTCTCGGATATAGCTTGGTTCCCTTCTTGGGCGTATATTAGCATTTTCAGCTGAAACAACAAAACAAATGAAGCTTTAAGAGGGAAAACTTCGACATAAGAGGGATAAGTGACTAAACTTAAAAAAGAAGAGGCATACGTGGGAAGCCCCATTCGTGGGGGACGTGGACACCCACCACCTGGCCATCTTCCCCCATGGGCTCGAAAGCTCCAGTAACATACAGGAAGTCCATCTCGTGGTCCCGAGCAGAGTCTGGCAGGTTAAGCACGAAACGCTTCTCTGCCTTTCTCACTTTAAGGTAGTAAGTATTGTATTCTCGATTCAATACAATGCTATACCACCACTGGATTTCCCAGATTCCTATATTGGTCCCCAAGATTCTGTTCAAAGCTACGACTCCCATAACCAATCTAAAAAAATTGGTGGATACTTGCATAGGGTTGAGTCGATACCAATTAAGAACACGACGAAGTAGTGGATCGAGGGGGAAACGAACTCCACCCTCGACAATTGCCACGATTGGAATACATGTTCTATCCCATTTACAGGCGTTTCTAGTCGCACCCAGAGGGGCGAGTTCTAAACCAACGGTTTCTGGAATATTGTATTTAGTCCTAAACGCCGCCATTGCAGTGGGTGTCTCGCAAAGTTTTCGGAATTTTCCTGGCTTAACGCCACTATCAGCTTCATCCGCCATGGATGAATCACAGAAAACTATGACAGAAATGAAATCTGGAAATGGGATCGAAACCCTAGACAAAGAGGAGACTGAGAACGAAGTCTCGAGACAAAATAAAAATAGAGATAAGAATAAGAGGTCTTACAGGAATGTGGAAAAGATTTCCTAGGTTGAGATCAAGATTAGCAGACGGCGGCGATGGTGGATCAACAGTTTCGCCTGGTTTCACAGAGGGAAGATGACGGAATCTTTAAAAAAGAATTTTTGGTGTGAAAACCCAAAAGACCCCTTTTCTGGGTTTAAGGGAAAGAGACGGATTCGAACCGTCTCCCTTCACGTCCGTTACATGAGAAGTAACGGAAAGGGAATCAACGAAGACAACGTTCTAAACGCCGTTACACGGAACGTCAGTTCGAATTAAATGCGTAGTGTACGAGGTACGCCACGTGGATTTATTACCTCGAGATGGTATAATGACTAAACCGCCAAAAGGCATCAATGGAAGCCCAATGACTGTATCTACGCGGGATCTGGTCTGTTCGGCTCTGAGTTCACTTTTGAGCTTTACTCATCATCTTCGAGCAGTGATAATGAGCGAAAGCTGGGGAGCAATTGTAGGGAGGTGTTACCGAACAGATGCAATTAGTTGCCGAACACGTGGTGTTCTAGATCCGTGTAATGAGGAAAGTGATATGGGACCCCATATAAGATGAACGGCGGCGGTAAGGTCCAGTGCTATGAGGAGGCACCGGATTAGACGATCTGTTCGGCTAAAATAAGCCGGTGACATAAGAAGTCATTAGTTGATACATTCTGTTCGGCCTAGATGAGCCAGTGGCATGAGAAGTCATTTACTTGTATAGTATGTTCGGTAGGGGCATATGCCGAACAGATGGAGTTACTTGATGAGACATTGTCTTAAGAGATAAGGCAATAGGGGTGTCCTGTAAGACAGACCCGATATACAGCAAAGATAAGTCAAGAGACAGTCCTACTAAGGGATGAGTTCTATGGAGAGAAGAGACCCTATGAGGAAGGGATCTCAGTTGATTGGGTAAGAGATTCCCAGAAGAGCCAGGTTTCCTGTACGAGACAGGAGGCCTGGGACGAGAAGGATACTTGGAAAGCAAGCATGCTCATATCTATAAATACGAGGTAAACCTAGAGGAAAAAGGTACGCAATAAGTTGCATTCATTCCACACTTCCTATTGATTTTTAGGGTTTTGAGACAGTACGTGATACTAATTTAGGCATCGGAGGGCCTTTGCTACGAGAGGCAAAGGTGCGCTCACCCCGTGTCTGTTTTACAGGTTAGGGTTCAGGCGAAGGTATTAGGGTTCCGATTGGGCAGTACGTGAAGCAAGGAGATTCAGTACTGTTTTAGGTACTATCTATTTTTCTCCACCTACAATGAGATTAACTCCCTTTTGTCTTTGGCAGAGAAACAGGAGGCTGGAAGCTCGCGGTGGAGGCAAGGAGGTGCACAGATGGTTCTTGAAGCTGCCAGAGCAGGCTTGGAAATTAGTACGCGCTGCAGGTTTCGAGACATTCATTCTAGGCCTCGATCTTCCGAAGATGGATTGGTCACTGATGACCTCGCTGGTTGAGAGGTGGTGGGATACCACCAATACCTTCCACTTTCCTGCTGCTGGCGAGATGGCTATCACTCCGGGTGACTTTTCTTTGCTGACTGGCCTGCGGGTAGGCGAAGTTGCTCTTCGAGTTGACCCCCGGCTTTGGGAGCGAGAGGGTGCTTTGAGGTGGTTTCTGGGCAAGATGCCCCCTGTTCGTTCCCGGGGTCATATCGATCTTGCTTGGCTAAACAAGACTTTTATGGTGGCTGACATTCTGACCCAGGTGAGTGCCGAGCAATTGACGCGGGCCTTCCTTCTTTACCTCCTTGGGCAAACGTTGTTTGCCAACAAGGATGGTTCGGTACATACGCAGTTTTTAGCTCCTCTGCGGCACTTGGGAGCTATTCGGGAGTTTGACTGGGGCTCGTCTGCTTTGGCTACTTTATATGGTAGTCTTGGAGCTTGTTCGCGGGACAAAAGTCCCATTCTTTGTGGTCACTTCCGAGTGCTTGAGGTACGTATCGTTCATTTGTACTTCTGTTTTCACTTTGGCTTTTTCTAGCTCTGAACTTGTTTTGGTTAACCTGCTTTTCAGCTCTGGGCTTTTGAGCACCTTCTCCAGTTTCCCCCTGAGACCAGGCACGATGATGCGAACTGCATACCTCGTTACGAGCGATGGTTGATGGGGCAACGGAGGCCATGGTCACCAGTTTTGAGCCTTCCTGAGTGGCGGCGAGTTTTGGACTGACTGACGGTCGATCAGGTACCTTTTTCTTTGTACCTCTTGTCCTTTAGACTTCCATATTTTTGTGTTGGGGCTGATTTGTCCTTGCTTTGTAGGTACGGTTTGACCCTTGGGGTGGTGTACCAAAGGATGCCCCTCTTGCACGTTGTAGAGTCCTGGACCGGACCCGTAGCTTGCTTGAGGGTCCATTTTGCCGAGCCTGGTACTTAGGCAATCGAGTGGCCAGTCAGTGGCGGTCACGTGTTGAGGCTCTTTGGCTTGTTCCTCCTTCTCCTCCAGTATCTATGAGGTCCACTTCTTTGATGTCGAAGGAAGACCTGAAGAATGCTCGGATCAGAGATTGGGCGGGTTTACTCCTCTAGGCAGGTGACTATACGGAGTACTGCCGTCTTTTCTTGACCCCCTCTGTTACGGCTCCTCCCGTTGCTCCTGTTTGGCCACGGGCTCCTTCGTTTGTCTCCTTCCACTCGGATGATGGGGAGGAAGAGCGCCTGACGCTGACTCCTTGCACGACCTAGCTTTACACCTTGCCAGTCGGGGTTTCACAGGTATCTTTAGCTTTCCATGTTAGCTTTCTTCATATTGTATCCCTTGCTTTAGATGTTTGTAATATTTGACTATTCCACAGGTACCTGCCGAGATAGTGCAAGAATGGCTTCACGCCTATCAGAGTACAGAGGTTTTGGTTCGGAGACAGCGCCGTAGGATCCTCGAGGTACGACTTTCTTCATGAGCTTTATCTGCTGTGTATTATCCCTTGAGTCTGAATATTTGTATCCCTATTTGGCTGCAGCTTGAGGCTATGGGAGTACCGGCTGCTGGTGGGAATGTGGGGACCAGTGAGCAGCCTTTGCCTTCTTCTCAGAGATCGCCTAGCTTTTAGGGCTTTTTCTTTTTCCTGTTCATAGTTAGTGGGAGATAGGCAGAAACTATATTTGTATAGTAAAAGCAATCACAGCAATGGTTTTGTAAACAAGTTTTTGTTTGAGAAATGAGAAATGCCTTTCATGCCCCTAAATGTCTTGAGTTTGCATGCGATAGTCAGAACATGGCTTTTTGAACAAGTTTTTGCTGATAGACAGTTAATTTGTGTGAAAATATTTAGCCGAAGAATCGATCACTCGGCCGAAGGATCATTGTTGCGGTCGAGGTATTGATTATCCGGCCGTTACGTCTATTTTCCCAAGGAAGATATGTTTTGCTTTAGCCAAGTGGCATCTTGTTTCACATTCTTTCCTATGCTTAGTCTTTGATTTTCTGTCTCTTGCTTTTGCCATGCTCCACAGCCTAATTGCCAAACTTAAGAGTCTTTTGAGGTATCATACTCATTGTGTTTGACGACTTTTGGGTTAGAGGGGATGAACTATAATTCTTACGTGTCTTTGTTTTTGCCAATTCCTTGGAAAATGACTAACTCATCTTTTGCGAGCTCAATACGCAGGGTTAGCTATGCCTATCATTGAGTACAAACCTTTTGGTATTTGTCTTTCTTCTCTCCACATGTTTGGGCCGCATCTCGATGCGAGATTGCCTACGTATCCCAATCAGGGAATCAGGCCTTTTACGTAGTTCCAAGATTACCACCTTTGGGGGTTGGGTTTTCACTATTGGTTTTTCTTTCTCTCATGCTCTAAGTTTTGCGTAGGTTACCTGATAGAGGTTGAATCCCTAGCGAGCTTTCCTTCAAATGCCTTAACTTTTGCCTAGGCTGCGTTTTTCGCTTTTTCTTGTCCTAGCAGGCTCTGCTCTTAATTTTGCTTGGGTGTATAGGTTGCCCAACGAGCATTTTTCTCTCAAGAGGGTTTTAGTGTTTTGGAGAGGAATCTGATGGAGATGTTCTCATGAATTTCCTATTGCGTTTGTACTTTCACAATGGGCAAGCTAACCATAAGTGTTCTCACGGAGATAGTGTATTTCTTCTAAGTTCTGACAAAAAACCTAGTTTCTTAAGCAATTAGAGTTCATCATTTCCTTCCCTTTTGTCGGGGACACAAAGATTTTTGATTCCTTCAAATTTTTCCCTTGTTTTGGCAATGAGAGTATAGCGCATGTCAATTGCAATTTAGAAATTTGGATTTAGACAAGCATAATCTGAAAGATGAAAAAGAAATTCTCTTAGCGAAAATAAAATGCCCAAACAGGGGCCCAAAACTCGTTCTAGTTTGTTTTTAGAAAGCAAAAACAATGTTTTAACGTTTCTTATTTGCCATGTTATGACTTCTCAGCTACTGCAGCATGTCGGGGTCATTTTCCTTGTCTTTTGCAACTTTGTACTCTTTCCCACCCTCTTCCTTGCCAAACAGAGCCTTTGAACCATGTTCATCTTTGAAGTTTGCACGACGGCTACCTCCTTGAGCCATGAGTAATCCCCAGATGGATGTGTCGGTAGGAAACTCCCTTTCTCTTTCCTCATTGATTGCGTGGTCATCAACTATTTCCTCCTGATTGAATAGTGAAGCTAAGGAGGTTTCATCGAGCGGATCATTGCACTCTTCTTCCATTTCATCAAAGTCGCTTTCCCCTGTTTTATAGGGTTCTGTGCATATGAAATCTAGATCTTCTCTTTCCTCTATCCATTGACTATAGTCGCACTCGTCGTAAGGGTTGACCCATGGTTGCATTTGAAACTCCTCTACTTTCTCAATGAGATTGATTGTCTCCCAAACAATGGGCGGTGTTGGAATTTTGGGACGGTTGATGCGTACCACTATTTGGGCAGGCTCGAAGCGAGCGTGCCTTCTCATCATGATGACCCTTTCTTTTTCTTTCTTCCTATTCTCAAACCAGATACGAAGCCATTCGTCATCTTCTACAAATGGAATGTCTGGATCCTCCAAATTGTGTTTTGCCTAAGAGTGTTCTTTCAATTTCCTTAGTTCTTCCTCCTCTGCCTGATCTTTGCTACTTATGACGGGCATGTCGGCGTCGATTACTTCTGACTGATCAGAATTATCATCCTCCTCTTCCTCCATCATGAAACACTCGTCCTCCTCGGGGAAGGTTAAGGTAGGTTTGGTTTGGTTGTCTTGGACAATGTATTGGCTGGGATTGTATGTGGGGTCGTGAGATAGATTTATGAGATTGATGCTTCGAGGTGGTGGTTCGGCATTATGAGTAGGGAGTGGGTTGGCTTGCCCATCAGGTTTTGGTGGTTTTATGGTTCGACTATCAATAAGATCTTGAATGTCGTGACGAAGACGCATACAATTGTCTGTTTCGTGCCCAGGGTGTTGGTGGTAGGCGCATTGTTTGTTTGGATCATGGTTTGGACCGTAGGGCGGCGGAGGAAGTGGTTTGTTTAAAGGTTTGAGATGCCCTTGACGGCTAAGGATGGCCAAGGCTTGGGATAAGGTCATGATGAGGATATTTTTAGGCACTTACTGTCGAGCGTTGTTCTCTTGGCACGTGTCAAGGGGTGACCTGCTTGGTCGGACATCTGTCGCTCGGTCAGACTTCTCCAACCTCGCTGGGACGACGGGATGGACACTGACTGGGTCAATACGGTTACACCCGCCGGTATTCTCGGACGTGGAGGGGGTAACCCCACGTCCCCGGGATTCCTGGACTACGGAGCCATGTCTCCCACGTCCACCACTCACTCCAGTCCCCCGGCGGGAGTGCCTCCCACTCCGAGGAGCTTCAACCGCTGTCGTGGCCCACGATCTACCACCTTCGTGCCCAGGGGCACGAACCACCTCGCCTATAAATGGGCAGCCCGTCCATGGGTTGGAGGTACGTACTCAATTCTATCCGCAGAACACACAGAATTCTACCCTTACATACTCTTACTAACTTAGCCATCGAAGGGTCCTCGACTGACAACACCCCCAGTCCTCGGACGCTGTTTTGCAGGAACTCCTCGAAGACGGAGCTCGGATTGACCGTTCAGTTTCAGACATCAACAGTTTGGCGCCGTCTGTGGGAAACAACGAGTTTTCTACTTCATAAATTCAACTGTTTCAAAATCCCATAGAATGGTCAACACGAGAGCCGGAAGCCAACGAAACGGTCCAGATGGAGAAGACCGTGGTAACCCTTTCCAGGAGCAGGTTAATCAACTCACTCAGATGGTTAATCAGCTCCGGGAGCAGAACGCGGAGCTTCTCCAACGCCTCCCTCAACCAACTCCCCCTAACGAAGAGCGGGAGGCGAGCGGAGATTCACCAGAGATTCAGGGCACCCACCATGGTGGGGACCCCTCCGACACAGCTGATCATCGCCAGTCCATGGCGGCTGGCGATAATAGCTTCGTCGCCCTCCGACACAGGAATGCTCCCAACTCTGGGTCATCATTGGCTCAGGGGGCTGCGTTCAAGGAACTGCAGGAGAAGATGGACTAGGTGCTGAAGCAAGTTAACGATCGAGGGGCCAGGACTGTGGAGAATCTGGTTCAGAAGACCAATCTCCCTTTCACGGCCGAAGTCACTATTTACCCACTTCCTCAAAAGTTCAGGCTCCCATCGCTTGAGCCTTTAGATGGATTGGGCGACCCGCTCGACCATCTGGAGACATACAAAGCCTTCATGACGTTACACGCTTGCCCGGACTAGATCATGTGTCGAGCCTTCCACACTACTTTGAAAGGCTCGGCCAGAGTTTGGTTTGGAAAGCTCAAACCGGGCTCAATTGGGACGTTCGACGAATTGAGCAAGCTGTTCATCGAGCATTTCTACAGCGGGCGGCGTCAGAACAGACCAGCTACCTACCTCCTCAACGTCAAGCAGAAGGAAGGAGAATCGCTCCGTGACTACCTGAAGCGCTTCAACAACGAGGCACTCTTAATTGACGAGGTAGATGACAAAGTGGCTCTTACTACCTTTATCGGTGGACTCCAGCCTACCAAGTTTTTCGAGTCTGTCTCGGAAAAGCCACCGTCTAGCATGGCAGAGTTAATGAACAAGGCTCAGAAGCACATCAATGCTGAGGAAGCGATGGCCGCTCGGCGACAATCGGAAGAGGCGTCAGGCAGCGGCAAGCGGAGGCATGAAGCGGAACAGCCCAAAACCCAGAAGGAAGTCAAACCCGAGAAGAAACCAAGAGGGGAGGACCGTCCACGTGTTCGAGGACGTTTCGAGCGGTTCACTCCGCTAAACGCGACTCCCGAGCAGGTGCTGGTCCACCTGATCAACGACCCAGAACTCCGCTGGCCCAAGGCAATGAAACCAGGGGTTCCCAGAGACCGAAGCAAGTACTGCCGCTTTCACAAGGATCATGGGCACGACACCTCCGACTGTATCGAGCTCAAGAAACAGATTGAGAATCTGATCCAACACGGTCGCTTGCGGAGGTTCATTCAAGACAAGCCCGAGCCATCCGCTCGGCCCCAGCACCAGGAAAGAAGAGAAGACCGTAACCCTCGCGTCAATCCGGAACCGCGCAGAGCACTCGGAGAAATCCACACCATCTCTGGCGGGTATGCCGGAGGCGGCGAGTCCAACACTTCCAGGCGTGTTCATGCCCGCAGGTTGCGATCAGCAGAGGTCCTCCTCACTGAGAGGCCCTGGAAAGAAAGAAGAATGGAAGAGCAAACCATCAGTTTTCACGCCAGTGACTCTGCAGGTGTCCAACATCCTCACGATGACCCACTAGTGATCACCGTCACTATCGGGAATTACAAAACCAGCAGGGTCCTTGTCGACAGCGGGAGCTCTGCAGACATTCTCTTCTCCAGAGCTTTCAACCAAATGGGGATCCCAAAGGACAAGTTACAGCTTGTCCGATCCCCATTGGTTGGGTTCTCCGGCGAAAAGGTTCAACCCGTGGGGACGATCGACCTCCCGGTCACCATGGGGGCTGAACCATGCCAGGTTGTGAAAATGGTGAAGTTCGTTGTGGTGGATTGCCCTTCGGCCTACAACGCGATTCTCGGACGAATGGCCCTTAACAGCATGAAGGCGGTTACCTCCACATATCACCTGGTGATCAAGTTCCCAACCGAGAATGGCGTAGGGACTCAGAAGGGAGACCAAGCCTCAGCACGTGAATGCTACGTCGCAACCCTTAAAGAGAAACGTTCACAAGAAACCCTCGTTGTGGATGCACTCGAATTCCGAGATGAAAGAGAAGAGATCCACGCGGAGCCTGTGGAAAAACTGGACAAAGTCGATGTGGGAGAAGGCCGGAGTCTTCAGATTGGCTCACTGCTCCCCCCTCAACTGAGGGAGCAGTTGGTCACCTTCCTGAAAGACAATAAGGATGTCTTCGCCTGGTCTCATTCGGACCTCACAGGGATCGATCCTGAGGTAATGACCCACCACCTGAACGTGGATCCTACCTTCAAACCCGTAAAACAAAAACCAAGAATCTTTGGAAAAGAGAGGAGCGATGCCGTCCTCGAGGAAATTCAGAAGTCGATCGATGCTGGATTCGTCCAGGAGGTGCAATATCCTGACTGGCTGGCCAACGTGGTGCTAGTCAAGAAGGCGAATGGCAACTGGCGCATGTGTGTGGACTTTAAAGACCTGAACAAGGCCTGCCCGAAGGACAGTTTCCCACTCCCCAGGATTGACCAACTGGTTGATTCAACAGCGGGACATGAACTCTTGAGTTTCATGGACGCTTTCTCTGGATACAATCAGATCCTGATGCACCCGGCTGACCGGGAAGGTACGTCTTTCATTACCGAGCGAGGGCTATTCTGTTACCGGGTTATGCCGTTCGGACTAAAGAATGCAGGAGCAACCTACCAACGGTTGGTCAACCAGATGTTCGCCGGGCAAATTGGCAAGAATATGGAGGTATACGTGGATGACATGCTTACTAAAAGCAAGTTTCCCTGTGATCACCCAACCGACTTGGCTGAAACCTTCCAAATCCTCAGAAAGTTTGACATGAAGCTTAATCCAACCAAGTGCGCGTTCGGAGTAGGGGCAGGAAAATTCCTTGGGTTTATGGTTAGCTAAAGAGGAATCGAGGCCAATCCCGAGAAGGTTCAAGCAGTGATCGACATGCAGGCACCCAAGACGATCAAAGAGGTTCAATGCCTTACCGGGCGAGTAGCAGCGCTCAACCGATTCGTCAGTCGGTCGACAGACAAGTGCCTCCCCTTCTTCAAAACTCTGCGGAAAGCTTTCGAGTGGACCGACGAGTGCGAAGAGGCGTTTGCACACCTAAAGGCCTACCTCAGCTCTCCTCCCTTACTCTCCCGGGCTATTTCAGGAGAGCAGCTTTACCTGTACTTGGCAGTCTCCCCAAACGCAGTCAGCTCAGCTCTATTCAGAGAGGAGCGGGGAATTCAGAAGCCAGTATTCTATGTTAGCAGAGCTTTCCGCGGCCCCGAAGTCAGGTACCCACTCATTGAACAACTAGCCTTTGCTTTGGTTATCTCGGCGAGACGCTTGCGCCCCTATTTTTGTTCACACACCATTGTGGTGCTGACCGACCGACCGCTCAAGCAAGTGCTTCAAAAGCCTGAGTTGTCCGGCCGGCTCATCTAGTGGTCTATCGAGCTCAGTGAGTTCGATATTGTATACCAACCGCGCAAGGCAAGGAAGGGACAAGTCATGGCGGATTTCCTGGCAGAATTCACTAACCCTTTACAGGATGAAGATGATGTGGCCAAAACAAAGGGACAAGACGTGGTATGCTGGACAATCTATGCAGACGGCTCGTCCAACAAATCCGCAAGCGGCGCTGGGATTGTGCTTATCTCACCACTCGGTGAGCAAATGGAGTATGCGCTACGGTTCGGATTCAACGCAACCAACAACGAGGCCGAGTATGAAGCAGTCGCTGTTGGTTTGCTGCTATGCTCACAGATGGGAGCTAAAGTGGTCAAAGTCCTCAGCGACTCCCAGTTAGTGATCCATTAGTCCAACGGGGAAGCCGAGGCCAAAAATGAGAAGATGAAGAAGTACTCGGAGCTAGTCGCCAGGATCAGAGCGACCTTCGAGAATGTGACTTTCTTACAGGTCCCACGTGAAGAAAACCAAAAGGCGGACTCCTTGGCTCGCCTAGCAAGCGCTCCTGATGAACACTTAGGACCCATGACTGCTCTCCAGTACCTTGCAGAGCCAAGCATCAATGACCGAGAATCCGGGGAGGTCCAGGTTATCCATTCCCATGCAGAATGGGCGGAATCCATCATTAAATTCCTCCAAGATGGGGAACTCCCCTCAGACAGAAGGGAAGCGAAGAAGCTCAGGTACCGGTCGGCAAGATACCTCCTCCAGGATGGCACCCTCTACAAAAGAGGCTACACTTACCCTTATCTCAGGTGTGTCTCAGATGTGGAGGGTCAATTCATTCTGAGGGAGATTCATGAAAGAATCTGCGGCAACCATTCCGGGGGCCGTGCGCTGGTATTCAAGGCACTCCGAGCGGGCTATTACTGGCCCACCATGAAGGCCGACTCCAACAACTTCGTGCGCCGATGCGACAAGTGTCAACGCTTCGCCAACATTCCCCATCAGCCTCCAGAGCCATTGACGCCCATCGATAACCCTTGGCCGTTTGCACAATGGGGGATCGACATCATTGGCCCCTTCAAGTTGGGGCCAGGGCAGCACAAGTTTGCCATAGTCGCAATCGACTATTTCACTAAGTGGGTGGAGGCAAAGCCGCTCGCCAAAATCACTCAAGAGGCAGCAAGAGATTTCGTCTGGAAGAACATTGTTTGCAGGTTCGGAATTCCCCATGCCATCGTCTCGGACAACGGCAAGCAATTCGACAATGAGATGATGCGAGATTTTTGGGAGCAGTTCAACACCAAGTGCAAATACGCAACTCCTGGTCACCCTCAGGCCAATGGCCAGGCAGAAGTCACCAACTGCACCCTTCTTGGCATCATCAAAACCAGGCTGGACGATGCCAAAGGGTTATGGGCAGGAATGTTACCAAGCACCCTCTGGGCATACCACACCACTGTACGCACCCCAATGGGACAAACTCCCTTCCAGATGGCTTTCGGCTCCGAAGCGGTCATCCCAGTTGAGGTCGCTATCCCAAGCTACAGGGTCCAACACTACAATACAGAGCATAACGACAAGGCCCTCAGCCTAAACCTCGACTTGCTCGAGGAAACCAGGCGAGCGGCCGCTGTCAGGGTGGCCGCATACCAACAGAAGGCAAAGCTTTATTTCGACAAAAAGGTCAAACATAGAGCTTTCCAAGTAGGTGATCTGGTCTTAAAGAAGGTGCTGGAGAAGAAGAAGCTAGGTAAGCTGAATCCAAAGTGGGAAGGCCCTTTCCAGGTCCAAAAAATCATCAAGCTCGGGGTATACCAACTGGTCACCATGTCTGGTTGGAAACTCCCTCACCCGTGGAACGCGGACAATCTGAAAATTTATTATCAGTAAATTCGAAGTTACTTTTCTTTAAATTTGTTTCCTGACCCTCGTACAGTTGGGTCTAATGCTATTCTTTTTCTAGGCTATATGCCTCTATCCCTATCTCATTTGATGAGTTTTTTAGACGATCGATTTGTAATCTCTCTTCAATTCATTAATGGGAATATCCTTGTCTTTCTTTTTCAAAAGGTGGTCTTAACAACTTTTCAACAATGATTGTCCCGGAAAACCACGAGTTAATAAATACAGCGATTTGAAGAGACTAACATTGCCCTCTTCAGTCAACCAGCGAGTTAACGCGCTCTCCTGGCAGGACGGCACTCGTCTATAAATAAAATGATTTGAAGAGACTAACATTGCCCTCTTCGGTCGGCCAGCGAGTTAACGCGCTCTCCTGGCAGGACGGCACTCGTCCATAAATAAAGAAACTCGAAGAGACTAACATTGCCCTCTTCGATCGGCCAGCGAGTTAACGCGCTTTCCTGGCAGGACGGCACTCGTCCATAAATAAAGCGACTCGAAGAGACTAACATTGCCCTCTTCGGTCGGCCAGCGAGTTAACGCGCTCTCCTGGCAGGATGGCACTCGTCCATAAATAAAACGACTCGAAGAGACTAACATTGCCCTTTTCGGTCGGCCAGCGAGTTAACCCACTCTCCTGGCAGGACGGCCCCCGTCTATAAACGAACGGTCCTAAGAAACAAAAAGACTCTTCCCAAGCAGGCAATGAGATTTAGACAAGTTAGCATGCAACAGATTCTCGAAGCATTTCAAATGGTGTACGGTACCACTTCACTTTTATTTGAGTATTGCTTGAGTTTTATGCATGAGTAACCATATTGCATGAATCTAGGCCGACACCTTTTTATACGGTCGTTCACAAGTAGATTTGGGCATCTCCCACCAGTTTGCATAATCAGTATTTTACATTGCTAGCAAGTTAAAATTCATGCTCACCGGCACTACTATTTCAGACAGCACAAGTTATAGACAAAAGATACAAATTTTCATTAGTTAAACCCCCTCTTTTAATTTGGGAGGAGGGGAAAGACTCCCATTACAAAAAAAGAAGAAGAGAAAATGGGCCGGAGCCTACAGGGGCAACGAGAAGCCACTAATGTGGCCCACCCTCGCGTCCTCTCTTGGCCTTGTGGGAGGACGACGGTGACCCCTCAGGGGATGTCACCATTCCCCGTGGCGGGGATGGCGTCTCCGGCCGGGGGCCGTGAAGGGGGTTCCAGCCTGTTATCAGCAGCAGCCGAACCACCTTCTCCGCGTTCCGCACCGTATCCTCCATCACCTCCACCCTCGCCGAGAGCCCTTCTATGGCCCTCGTCAGTGCCTGCACCTGGTGGCAGAGGTTCTCTGGCATGATGTTTCATCATTCGACATTTTGCAGGTTTCCCTTTCCTTTCTCTCGTTCCCTCGGAAATGAAAAGTTTTGTGGGGGAGAAGGAGTACCAGGGGTCTGCTTTTATAGAGAAAGAGATCAACCAACCAACCCTTTTTTCGAAGAATTTGAATGTTCAAATTAATTACTAACCGCCTTAATGGCGGCAGAAGTGCAAGTGTTGTTAAAACCCCTTGGATAACTTAACTGCTTTAATGTCCAGCCGAAATGTTCTCCTCGTTTGGAGAGATATGCTCGTGCCAACTGCCAGCGTGTGTGCAATTACTCGCTCGCCACAGTTATTACCACTCACTTGGATGTTTGTCCTGCCCAGTTTTTTCTACCCAAGTGTATGGGATAACCTGCCTTAACTAGGTGCATCTCGCATGATTATTCTCCCCCTGCATAAATCATGCATTTGATGATCAAATCTGCTAGATTCGGTGAGACTCTTCAATCCATCACTGAAATTATCCAGTGCTCCCGTGGGGGATCGCTCGGTCTAACAGACACGCTCGCTCAATACCTGTTTATTCACTCGGCTCTCGACAAATCATTCGGTGTGACACTCCACCCAAAATTCTCTTGGGGCGGAGTCAAAGACAAGCAACAGGTAGAACAGATAAACAAATGCAACAACAACGGTCATGCCCCTGGAGGGACGAACCCCATTCTCCATCTTGGAATAATGGACAAGAAAACATTGTTATACCCAATCATACGGTGGTGCGAGCAGTGTTATGCCTAATTATACGGTGGTACGAGTTTTCCGGTTGCGAAAACGAAACATACTACATCAAAACAAAAACACAGGAAATCAGGGCGCAGAGGGCAGCCAGGTTCAACTCTGGGCGTCGTCGTCTTCGTCATCACCTCCACCACCACCCATTTCGGTGTTCTCCACATCGGACGGAGGCTCAGGCTTCAGTTCGCTCAGGTCGAGGTCGGTGTACTTGGCCTTCACATGCTTAATGGCTTGCTCGAAGCCACCTGAAAAGTACAACATTAGCTCGCTGGCACATTCATCAGAGGCCTTATACTCTTCAACCGCCTAGGCCGTGGTGGCCCTCGCCTGGCCAAGGTCACTTTGAAGCTTCAGGATCATGGTGGATTGCCGGGTGGTGGTGTTCTCGGACGCCTGCTTCAGTGCTTTCAGCTCCTCTTCTCTACCTGATAGGGCTTCCCTCAAGTTCTTCAAATCCCCCTCAGACTTCTCTTGGGCCACTTTGACCGCTTGACGCAACCGCTCCGCCTCCTCTCTCGCTCGGCCGGCCTCCTTCACGGCTTGTTGCAGTGCTGAAGGGCAGCCGGAGTGGGTCTTCTCTAGCTGCTCCAAGGAGTTACGACATTCCAGGGCTTGGCGCATGACACCATGAAGCCTTAGCTCTCGGTCGGCCAGCCTCCTGGCAACGACTACTCCTTCAGCAATGGCCTACAAATAACGAATACAGGGACAGTCATTAGGCGTCAAGGGGTTTCGTCACAAGAGCGGGTATTGAAAAGCAACACTTACCCTGCTCAGATGCAGCTCAAAGTTCCTCAGCAGCTTCTCCGCCGGCATCGAAGCGAGACCGTCGTAGACAGGCTGGGCGAATGCATTTAACGCTCGGTGGCTGGCAGACGGGTCCGACAGAATGCTCCTTTTAACTGGGACTATCGCATAGTCGTTCGTCGCTGGGTATATCAGCCCAGCCATGCTCGCCATCTCTGCTTCTGTCCACGGGGCTGCAGGAGCAAGAGGGAATGTTTGGAATGCAACCTTTCTTGAAGGGTTCGGGTCCTTCGTCGTCGGAGAGGGCGGCCGCTCTTTCTTACTTTTCCTTTGCTCGCTCGGCTCGGGGAGCTCACCTTCTTTCACGAGGGACTCTATCACCCGGCCGATCGAAATATTGGGGTCCGCCATCTCCGCGACAAAGGTTTCCTCTTCCTTCTCAGTTATCTCTGCGATCCTCTTTCTTTTCTTCTTGCCCAGGGCCCTCAAGGCTGACCCGCCGGCAGCCTCAAGCGTTTTCTCCAAGATCTCATTGCCAATCCTCAGACGAGGAAGTCTGGTGGAAGCTACTGGTGGGGGATTCGTTGGGATAGCCGCTCGGACCCTCATCTGGGTATAAGCCACCTTGTCAAACGGCTTGATATCTAGAGGTGAGAACACAATTAAGGCAATAGTCAGAAAATGGGCAGAACATGGTCAAAGACAGATAAGGAGAAGGGATTAAACGTTACCCGCAGGATTTGGCCCCAGCAGGTGGTCGAATAACTTCTGAGGGTTCACCAACTCCTCAAAGGGGATTTTCTCTTTCCACATGGCCGCGATCAGTCCGTCGATGTCTGGGTTGGGGTTCTCCACCCGCCGGAAGTCACTCGGCTCGGGGTCTCCCCACACTGTCTGGATCCCCGGGGTGTTGAGACCAACCACTTCATCACTTTGATACTCCCATCCTTCTCCAGAAATAAAGAAGAACTTCTCTTTCCATTTTTTGACAGACGACGGGTACCCAAACACAATCTGACGACCGTCGAGTGCTTGGAAGTACCAGAAACCCGCATCTCCCACCTTCGGGGTATAGCAGTAAAAGAAATCGTCAATCGTCATGGGGCGGCCCTCTGCACCCAGCGCCTCGAACATCATGAACGCCCCAAAGAAGATGTTCCAAGCATTTGGCATAAGCTGCCCAGGAGCAAGCTTCATGCGGCTCAGCAGCTCTCGGACGATCCGTGGAAAAGGGACTCGTAGCCCAGCGAAGAAGGCGTGCTCATAGACACACACCTCGCCCTCCACAAAGGAGCAAGCCCTCTCTTCCGGACGGGCCGCTCGGAGGGTCACAGAATCTGGGATCTGGTAGGCCGCTCTGATCGTCCCCAGGTCCTCCTCGTAAATCACGCTCATAAGCGTTTCAGCCCTAAAAGACGGGACCTTGACGGCAGTCTCCACATCAATGACATTGGCAGGGGCAGTCTCCTCCATCTCAGGTACAGGGGAATCGGAAGCAAGACTGGAAAGATCCCTCACAAAGCGCAAGAACGACTCTTGACTGGTGTACGAATGGAGAAGGGGATTTAGGGCTTGTCGCTCAAAACGGAATCGTGACAACTGGTTCCATACGCGAAGAGCACCAAATAACTCCTTTAATCTGTAATGTGGAACAACGGGCTCGATCGCTTGAAGGGGGAAATCAACCCCAGGTATCGGGTCACCCGGATTGGTGTCTGTTTCTAGATCCAGCGTTGCAAATCAACTTGGGGGGCAGGAAACGAGAGGTGCTGGGGAATAGCTACATAATCATGCTTATACCCTTCCTCGGGTGCGGGAATCAAGGAAAATTCTTTGACTCCTCAACCGTCCGATCATGAACAAGCAGGATCTGTCGCTAGATCCCCAACCACAACCGTCCTCGTATCTCGGGAATTTCAAAATTTGGAAAGCCCAACTTCACGTGGGGTGTATATTTGGCGGTTACTCATCATTATCATCGGGTAAAGGGAGATCTCTTTCCCTCGCATTAACTACCTCGAACACCGCGTCAACAGGCAGAGCAATTATCCCCAGCGTCGAGGCTCGCTCTGCTCGACTTGGGAATGGGGGGCAACTGATGAGGATATTTTTAGGCACTTACTGTCGAGCGCTGTTCTCTTGGCACGTGTCAAGGGGTGACCTGCTCGGTCGGACATCTGTCGCTCGGTCGTACTCAAGTCGCTCGGTCAGACTTGTCCAACCTCGCTGGGACGACGGGATGGACACTGACTGGGTCAATACGGTTACACCCACCGGTATTCTCGGACGTGGAGGGGGTAACCCCACGTCCCCGGGATTCCTAGACTACGGAGCCATGTATCCCACGTCCACCACTCACTCTAGTCCCCCGGCGGGAGTGCCTCCCACTCCGAGGAGCTTCAACCGCTGTCGTGGCCCACGATCTACCACCTTCGTGCCCTTCGCAGGGGCACGAACCACCTCGCCTATAAATGGGCAGCCCGTCCATGGGTTGGAGGTACGTACTCAATTCTATCCGCAGAACACACAGAATTCTACCCTTACATACTCTTACTAACTTAGCCATCGGAGGGTCCTCGACTGGCAACACCCCCAGTCCTCGTACGCTGTTTTGCAGGAACTCCTCGAAGACGGAGCTCGGATTGACCGTTCAGTTTCAGACATCAACAGGTCATGTATAGAGGAACAAAGTTGCGACGAGGTCGATTTGAGCTTCGGGATGGGCTAGTTTGGAAAGGGTCTTGAGACAAGGATGTGCCAAGGGCATTCACGGAGGCGTGAGATGTACGGCTAGAGAAGGTTTTCTTAGGTGGAGGAGTGGCCTCTTCTTTCCCAATGAGTCCTAGCTTGATTCCATCTTCGATTTGCAACCCAGTGGCATGCAAGCGCTTGAAATCGGTGATAGCCTGTGTGTAAATATGCCTGAGATATTTGGGTTGCAAATTTTTGACAACTATCCTCACTTGGTCTTCCTCGGAGGGGCGGTTCTTCATCTTAGCAGCCTTTTTCCTCCATCTTGCCACAAAGGTAGCAAAGTCCTCATTGGAATCCTGTTTGGTCATTTCCAAGTCTCGAGTTGTTAGTTCAATTTGGACGTTGTATGCGTATTGCTTGATGAAAGCATTGGCAATTTCTGGCCAAGTTTGATAATGTACAAACTCCAAAGTAAGGAACCAGTCGAGAGCACTTCCGGTGAGGGTTCGCTGGAACAACTGGGCGATGAGCTCGTCGTTCAAGCCCATCGGCTTCAGGGTGTTGATAACATGGCGAACATGACTGGTAGGGTTGCCAGTTCCATTGAACTTCTCAATGTTGGGCATCTTGAAATTCTCAGGCAGCTTGGATTCTGGGAAGAGGCAAAGTCCCTCGAAATCCAGAATTTGGTCCCCTTGTGAACGAGCCAAGGCTTGTTTGATTTCTTTGACTTGCTTGGTCAACTCAGGACTTTCTGCCAATATCACTTTATGAGGATTCTCGTCTTCCATTGATTTTTCCTCATCCTTAGCATCTCTAGCTGCCTTTTCTGCTAGTAGTGCAGTGATTTGAGCTTGGAGGTCGGCAATAGTGGCGTCGTTGTCTGCCATGAAGGTAGAAGGGTCGCTTGACGAAGCTTGAGATTTAGTGAATGACGGGGTCCGTTGAGGGGATGGTTGGAACTGTTGTGGTGAGGGTGTCTTGTCAGATGAGGACGATAGACGGGAGGGTTGTAGAGACCTTTGTTTGGCGTAGCTTCGGGTGTTATAAGAGTACAAAGTTGGCTGTGGTTGCTTCTTTGATTTACCTATTGTGCTTGCTTGAAAAGTAGAATACCTAGAAGTCAGTATTTCGCCTGTGTAGGGTTAGGATTTGGGCTGAAAATCCCAACCCTTCTGCACAGAAAGAGTTAATTACAACAACAGATGGTACAAGGTATGAGGAAGAACTTTTGCAAGTAGAATGCAAGTAGGTTCCTAGTCTGTAGGTTCCTGTCTTAGTTTGATAAGTTCTATGACTTTCTAAAGCATGTAAGGTTTTGGTAGTTTCAGGGTGCTCCGTTGTCAAAGGGCACCAATCCTCTCACCAGCCCATCATAGGTGGCGATTAGGTGATTTCCTTTTTGATATACCACTAGGTACGAGTGACTATGGAGTTTGCTGGAACCCCCAACATAGCCCGTGTCATGCCGGGATATCAGGTGAACTCAACGGGTTGCCCGCTCGATGCATATGATAGATGAATTAAACAAGGCATGTATTAGTCTTATGTTGAACTTTTTGGTTACGGCTCTCATATTCCCCAGCAGAGTCGCCAAAAACTGTAGACACCTCCCAAACGGGGCATCGCCATACAGATTGATCACGTTTGTTTGCTTGATTGGTTGCTCGCTTCGTAAACCAAAATCATGGACATTCCTATGGCTAGGAACATCGCCACATGATAACGGTTATCATCAAATAGAGTCGCCACCCAATTTATTAAAACTGGGAAAACAGATAGAGATTCTGGATACGGGAGCCAAAAGTACAATAAGGGGAAGGTGTTAAGCACCCCTCTTTGCCCAGTCGTGAGACTGGCCCATATTCGTTCAACATAAGACGTGTAGATGCTTTATTTAATTCCAACATGTAATCTGTTTATTTATTCCTTTAAACAGTAAGCAAAGTGAGCCAGTGCGATAAGTAAGCATGCATCAGAAAGCAGAGAAAGCAAACAAAATGTCCCAGGAGATCGATTCCTCGGCCGGTGAATGGATGTCACGGCCGAGTAATCACACTGGTTTGATGTACCGGCCGAGGGATCGAAGCCCCGGTCGGTGTTCTTCCTCACACCAGACAGAAAGATTAACGGGTAATCAAAACACTACGGTTAGTCAAAAATACAGTAAATTAAGACAAACCAGAGGCCGTTGGGCCTCACCACCTTGATCCCTCAGTTGCTTGATTGCTTTGGATTGGGCGTGATTTGACTGATTGCTTGATCGAGAACCCTAGGGTTAGGGTTTGAACTTCGGGGTTTGATCGCCGGATTGACGGCTGCCTTCGGGAGGTTAGGGCTTTTGGAGTATGGGATTGAGAGAGTATTTGTGCAGAGCTTTGAGGCTTGATAAAATGTGAAGGTGTATTAATTTCGGAGCCCAAAGGCTCCTTTATATAGGCATAGGGATGACTCACTCCGGCCAATCGCAATGCACGATAAAAATTGGAGTTAGAGTGTGATTCTAACTCTCCATGGCAATCCTCTAACGTAGCCCGAACGCATCGGGAAGGTAGTGTAATTGGATCAAACGTCTGACAGAACACGTTCCAGAGTCTGGGAAAAGGTCGATCTGACGGCCGAGTAAAGGATATCACGGCCGAGGAATGGATGTCTCGGCCGAAGGATTGATCTTGCGGCCGAGGGATTGATCTCTCAGGGAGATTTTGCTAGCAACAGGTTGCTCGGGTGAGGAAATAATGTTAGGGCCGTGGGATCGATGTCACGGCCGACAGATGGATTCTCCTAGACTTCTGTATTTCTGTCTGAAAGGCTGTATGGCTTTGATTTGGGTCCTCTAAGTGGCTCAAAGTTCTTACCGAAAGTCCTAAGGTCCTCAAGGAAGCAATCAGCAATCATTGTATCCATTTCATCATCAGGATTGTCCCAAGGTGGGACTTGAAATAATCGTTAGGCCAAATTGGGGTGTCTACACCACCTTAACGACGATTATCAGGCCAAGGATGAATGGATGAATGCTTACGTCGGTCATGTTCTTTCTCTGCTGAAACAGTTTGGACGCGTTGAGATAGAGTGGATTGCTCGGGAACATAACGCACATGCAGATGCTCTAGCTGGGCTCGCCTCGGTGTACCGAACTTTAGGTGGTCGCACAATTATTTTCGATGAGGTCGATTTACCGAGCTTCGAACCTGTCACTTGCTCGGTTAACATTATCATCTTCGGACCAAGTCTGTTGGATCCCATCGTCGCCTATCTGAAGCATCAAACCCTCCCCGAAAACAAGAAGGAAGCTCATAAGATTCGTTGCTGAGCAGCTAACTACTTCCTTGATCCGAGTGAAAATCTGTACCGCCGAACATTCACTGGTCCAGATTTGCGTGTCGTACATGAAGACCAAGTTCAGAGCATTTTTGATGAGCTTCACTCGGGGAGCTGTGGAGGTCACTCGGGCGGACGAACGATGGCCCAGCGGGCGTTGACACAGGGCTATTGGTGGCCTAAGATGGTTAAACAATCCGAGGAATACGTGAAACGCTGCGTTTGGTGTTAGAAGCATGCTTCCATCCCTCATCAGCCAGCCTTTCCTCTCAAGATGATCACTAGTCCTTGGCCGTTCGCTGTCTGGGGCTTCGATATAGTGGGAAAGCTGCCAAAGGCGCTCGGAGGATTCGAGTATATGCTCACTGCCACCGATCTCTTCACAAAGTGGGTCGAAGCTTCTCCGCTGGTGAAGACTACGGCCGGGGATGTCGAACGCTTTATTTGGAAGAACATTATCTCCAGGTTCGGGGTGCCGTACGCTATTCTTTCAGACAACGGTTCTCAGTTCGTTGCTTCGGCAATCCAAAGTTTCTACCGAGAGCATCACATTACCATTCATACTTCGTCCGTTGCTTATCCCCAGGGAAATGGCCAGGCCGAAGCATCTAACAAGGCTATTACTCGGGGGCTGAAACGTCGTTTGGATCGTAAGCTCGGTAAATGGGTTGATGAGCTTCCACAAGTTCTGTGGAGCTACCGCACTACTCCTAGGCGATCCACCGGCCGAACACCATTCTCTATGGTGTACGGCATGGAGGCGGTCTTGCCCCTCTCTACCCTTATCCCCACCGTTCGGTCTGAAAATTTCAATCCAGTGGATAATAATGCTTTGGTCGGTGTGGAGCTGGATTTTGCCGAGGAGCTTCGTGATAACGCCAATCTTCGGCACGCTGCTTACCAGCAAGAGGTTGCTCAGGGATATAACAAAAATGTTCGGGCTCGGCCGTTTAACGTCGGTGACCTGGTCCTTCAGATGGTGGTCGAAGCGAAAAAGTTGACAAAATTCAAGGACCCTTACGAGGGCCCCTACCGAGTGATTCAGAAGATTGGTCACGGCGTCTACAAGCTGGCCGAAATGGATGGAACACCGATTGCAAACCCCTGGAACGCCCAAAAACTTCGGAAGTTCCATGGGTAGCTTCGGCGGGTCTCCCCCCGTTTTTGATTTTTGTTTCGTTTTATTTTTCTTCGGAATGTAAGCCTTCGGGCGTCTTTGTTAATGAAAGTTTCCTGTTCTTGCGTTATTGTTTCTTCGGATTATACGCTCGGTTAACTGGATATACTATCTCGCCCATAACCTGTGGTACATGCATGGCACTTCCACCCTACAATCGTTCGAATACTTTGTTTGGGCGAAATTCTCTTAGCCTCGGTTTTCCATCGTAGGGGGCTCGGCACCCGTGTTCCTTTGTTTACCCACTTTCCTGCCTTAGTGTTTTCCCTCGCCTTGGTAATACACTAAGACAGGGGGGCTCCTATGGGTAAACATGAGAAGAAAGCAAATTCGCATGGGTGGCTTCCATCGTTCGGACCCCCAAGGAAAGTACTTCGTATGGTCGGGTGGCATCCATCGTTCGGACACTCGAGGAAACTAATTCGTACGTTAAAGAGGCGTCCATCGTTCGGACCCCTTAAACATATTCGGTTAGACGAGCAACTATACTTGTAAATAGTTGTGTGAACTGATACGCGTTTGTGGGCATTTGAAGAAAAACGTTAAATGCTAAAGGCACATACACCGAACAAAAATACTAACATGAAATTGTTGCGTTGCAAAAAATGGATTCACCGAGCACGAACACTTGGAAAATTTTCTGAACAAATGTCGCCAGGGGATGGCGGGTGGTGTATCGTTCGGTGCCATACCTGGACAACCTTACCGAGGAGTGGCCATGGTAAATCGTTCTTGGCCACCCTCTACCTGCGTTAATTACATACGGTTCGGCTAAAACCAATTGTTCGGTGCCGACCGTTCCAAATGAAGTTTACTAAAACAAAAATGGAAAAAATAACAAGTCTTATGCTTCGGGAGTAGTAGTGACTTGGGGAAGGTTGGTGGAATCAGGGGCTGGAGTTGCAGCGCTCTCTTGCTCGGTTGGGCTTGCCACAGCCTCGTCGACAATGGGCTCTTCGGCCACACCTTCTTCGGCAGGGAGAGGAGGAATTTCGATGAGGCTTCGGCGTTCGTCGTCAGCTTCAACACCAGCTTCGTCGAAACCCGTGTTAAATCCGAGCTTGAAGCTTACTCGGTGCTGCGCCTCCCTCATTTCAGTCCGAAGGATCATAATCTGATCCGCGGAGTCTTCCTCAGCTTGGTAATACCCCTTGTCGAACTGCTCCTGGAGCAGCTTCTGCATCTCCTCTTCCATCTCCTTCCTACCCAGGGCTCGTCCCTCATCAAGACCTTCAGCTTTTCCTTCGGCCCTCGTGTGCTCGGCAGCGTCTTGGTGGCCCTTGACCAATTCGTTGAGAGTTTTTATCTGGACCTCCTGGGCTCGGCGGACACCTTCCGAGTGGTCCAGGGTCTTCTTGTACTCCTCCAGCGTCAGCTGGCCGAACTCCACCTTCTGCTTCAACAACTTTGTCTGCTTGTCATGCTCGGAGAGGTGCAGCTAGGCACTCATGATCGATTGTGTTGCCTGAAAATGAAGGGAATGTGAGTTATTCAAGGTGCAGAAACAACAAATGTACAAAGGAAAGAAATAACGGAAATTTGGACTTACTCTCCCAACATGGAAATAGTAATCATTCAATGCTGTCTTCAGTGATAGAGGAGCAATGATGTCCTTCGGAAGCATAAGCCCCGAGTGCAGCGTGAAGGCGAGGGAGGGGTCCTCTTGGAGGCTGTCAGACTTGAGGATCTGCTTCTTGCCCGGAATGACAAAGTTCGGGACCCATGGGACATCAGCATCCGAGGAAGCTCGTGTTTCTCCCTCGTCGGCCTTATTTTTCTCCTTCTCCTCTACCCTTGGAGGGCCGACCCCAGATGACTTGGTAGCGTGAGACTTTGTTCTCTTCACCGGAGGAACGGCCTCGGATGAGGGAGTGATGGAAGGGGGCCGCTTTTGTGCCTGGGGAGGAACGGTGCCACTCTTGCTCGGTGCTGAGCCCGAAGCCCCTGGGGCACCGTCCTTCTTCTGCTCGGCCAACTGTCTCGCCTCGTCATCTAGCCTCTTCTGTAACACGGCCTTCATGCTTCGGGGAGGCATCGTCTCGTCCTCGATGAAGGGTTCGTCCTCGGTTGGCACTCTTATTTTTCCTCGGTGCGGCTTTTCCTTGCTCGGTAGGAGTTCTTCGGGCAGCACCACCGTTTTTTCTTTCTTCACCACCTTTGTTCGGATCCTTCCCCCGTAAGATGGGACATACTGAAGGATAGTTGGAGCGTCCCTTTCTGCACTCGGAATTGTCAAAAGGGTCGAAGCAAGCCCGCACCCCCTCGCTAACCTTAACAGGTCTTTGTTGAGCTTCGAAGTATCTGCCGAGGATAAAGAGTTGAACAAATTGTGAATATCAGTTGCAAGTTGGAAAACAGTGGAAAACACTACAAGGAAAAATAGAAAGCAAACTAAAAAGTACAAGATGCTTACAAGGATCTCCCCTGTGGGTTGCAATCTCGAATTGCCCATACTCGTGTGGAGGATATTGGAAGTTGCCTCGGACCTCGACGTAGTCCAAAGCCCACTTCTCCGAGTCATACATTCCCTCGGGAATGATCTTTTTCATGTTTCTCCGAGAGCACAAGAAGTATCGAGAACGTCTAACGTTCCTCGACATCATGTAGTTCTCGAAAAGGTGGTGGGCCTCCAGGTTGAACATCTTCACCTCGGCGAGTTTAATCACCGAGTGAATGATGCGGTAGGAGTTCACGCTCAGTTGGCATGGCGTGAGGCTAAATCGATGCATGATCTGTCTCAAGATCTTATGCATTGGGAACCGAAGCCCTCCCTCGGTGATTGCCATCAGGGGAACCGTGACATGCTCGTCACTGAACAAGATTCGGGGCCCTTCGACGGGAGTAATCACAACGTCGTTCGGGATTTTGTAGGCTCGCCGAAAGAGATCCTGATCGTAGAAACAGTCC
This sequence comes from Rhododendron henanense subsp. lingbaoense, assembly GCA_020567845.1. Taxonomy (NCBI): domain Eukaryota; kingdom Viridiplantae; phylum Streptophyta; class Magnoliopsida; order Ericales; family Ericaceae; genus Rhododendron; species Rhododendron henanense. The sequence goes on along the minus strand of CM036316.1, from coordinate 36,242,200 downwards.
CAGTAAGGGCAGGGATCCTTTCCTGTTTGGTCAGGGATCAAATCTGGGTCCAAGGGAATAATCTTCCTCTTGACCTTCTTCTTCGGAACAGCGGAAGATGATTCGCCGAGGACAACAGCTTCTCCTTCCGGCCGACTAGATGAAGCGGCAGGTGTGCCTCTCTCGGATTGGTCTTCCTCGTCCCCATCTGCTGCCTCCTCTTCTAAGTCCTCTTCTTCATCTGGGTCTTCTTCGGCTCTCTCCGAAGAACCGTCATCGTCAATCTCGACGATATTGGGGGCCAATGACCGAAGAGGCGCCACGTTCGAGGGGAAGTCGATCCCCTCGATTCCAACGTATGGGGATCCAGATCCCACGCGGTACTTCCGAGCCTCGGCTCTAATCGCTTCGGCTATTCGGGGGTCCATCTCGCCAAAGCCCGAAGCCTTAGAATCGGTCGAACGATAAGATTCTCCCGAGGAAGTTGACGACGACTCCATACCTAAAACAAAGTGCATGGGATAAGACCGTTAGCGAAGGGCGAGGTCATTGCTCCTAAAGGTGCCTAATTTAAGTGCCCTATGTTGACCGAACAAACATGTCAACCCCGAACGACTATATGTCGATAGGAGGATTCCGAACGCAGTTATGCTTCGGATGCCAATTTGAATGACTATTTGTTCGGTACTTCGTTCGGAGAAATTTTTGGTTACTTGTTCTTCAGAGTTGATTTGTGTTCGGAAGAACACGGGTCGAAGACGTTCATGGGCTCGGAAGAACACATGAACATGTTCAACCTGTTCTATAGCGTGTAGAAACGAGGACGGACAGAACGGAAAGAAAAACCCACTTTTGTGGTCGAGATATGCGTGAAAACGACTGAAAATGCAAGAAAGCATCAAGAGAAGTAAAATATACCTGAATATCAAGAGAAATCTGTGATTCGTGGTGTTGATCTTCAGATTTCAAGCGATGTTGGGGCGAGAACCGTCGAGAAGCAATTGAAGCGTCTGATGGAAGGAGAGAAAAAGTGATTTTCTCTCTCCTTCCACCCCTTTTATACCAAGGGGAGAATTCGAAACGACGCAGAGCCCCCAGCCGTTAGATTGAAGCGGGAGATTGATGCTCCGCGCGATGACTGACACGTGGAGGACTTTGTACAACGCCGTTTCGCTATCCAATGGATTAATGACACGTATCAAATTTGAAATTGGCGGTTTCAGAAGCATTAAATGCGGGTCCAGAGCTTGTCTACTTCGGGTTAAGCGAACGGCTAATGTTCAGCAGACTTCTTCGTTCGGCTTGAAAGGAAGCGAGCGAGCCGTCGATTCTCAGGATATCTTTGTTCGGCCACTACTGTCATCTCCTCCTTTCTTCGGAACATGTAAAGCAGGAGTTGAGGGGCTATTGTAGTGGGCCGAAATATCCGAAGGACCAAAGGGGTCAACAGGGTAACCTTGTGGGCCCACGGTCCAGTTGACTCAATTCGTCTGTGAGAAAAGTCAAACGCGACACGTCATCCCAGTTGTTCACCGAACGATAGTCGGCCTTGCTGATGTTCGCCGAGCGTTAGCTGGCTTCTCCGAACGAAATCACAACGCCCTTATTCGGCATATGACTTGTTTACTCGGATGGGCATTCTTCCTGTTCGAAGGAATGGTCTGGCGAGCAGGTCTTGTGCTCGGCAGATCCCTTGCACGGATGACTTCTTCGGCTGATGTAGGCGGCGGCAGAACGTTCTGGAAGCTTCTGCTGATAGTGGCAGAGATAAGCGTGTACGCCTTTCTGATAACCGATGGGACATCTCTGACTCTGGCCCACGTGGGTCAGCATGGGTCTGCAGATCTTGAAGTCAAATATCCATCGAGTGCCTCTGACATATGACGTCATCCGAGCGTAGCAACGCGCGTGCAACACACTTCCACCTTATTCAGCACTCCAAATCTTTTGCCTATAAATAGCAAGCTACCCCTTTTTGGGAAAGGGTTAGATATTCTCTTCCCTAAAACATATTTTTCTCCCTTCAAACTTCTTCTTCCTCCCTCCGATTCTGACTAGATCGTCGGAGCTTCTACCCGGAGGAACACCCCCCTCCGGTTTGCAGGTACACGGCGTCGTCTTCCAAGGTCAACACGGTTCATGCAACAAGAAATGGCTCAAGAGGCTCAAGGATAAACCACGCCCCCACAGTCTGTTCTTGCTGTCGTTCAAGTTGCATGGTAGCTTTGCTTAGATTGTTTAATTTTGGAGTAAGCTTGTCGGCAGCTCCGTAAATACTTATAATTTTGTAATGCGTTTGTCTTATAAAACAATGTGTTGCCACACTAGATCCGAAATATTTTCTCTCATTTTTCTTCTTGGGAAAAATACATGCCGAAATCATATTTGCCCTACATCGAACAACATGATTTTTGGTATGACCACTGCTGTCGGAAAGATCTAAAAAGTGAACGACACCGATCATTTTTTTTTTTATACGCGGGAATAACTCGGGAAGAACCCGCAAATAGCCCAACCTGAGGTGCAGTCCCCAACATAAGCCAATTTCTTTTGGTTTCTCATCGTTTGTACTTATCTCTATTTGAATTGGTGTTATAAAATGGTTCATTTACCAACAAAAATTGTAACGAGGATGACCTCCTACATAATTAGATATTCAATTAGGGACTATAATTGTAGGACATATAAAATTGTGAGTAGTCGTATAACCCACCTTGTTCCTTTACTCCCAATTTACTTCATATCTCGCTGGTATTAGTTGGCCACATCACGTGACCACATATTCTCAAGATTACAAACGCAATCTTAAAGTGGAACATAAGGTGGGAATTTCCATTCACATCACATTTGCACCATCATGTTTGAAAATTTAAAAAATTACCAAAACCAACCCCAAGGTTTCTAAAAATTAGAGATTCCCCTCATGTTTGGAAATCTACAAAATACCCCTATCACATAACAAATTATTCCCTTGTCGTGATGCAGCCGCTAGAAAATTTTATGGAACTTGCTTGACATCATCAAATTCTAATTACAATGGACCAAATAGAATTTTTATAGCCTATAAAGGCTATTTTCACACATTTGCAGCCTTTCACAAGTTACAAAGGAACAATGTGATCAATTGATGGACTAAATAGAATTTGTATAGCCTATAAAGGCTATTTTCACACCTCTACAACCTTTCACAATTTACAAAGGAACAGTGTGATCAATTGTAATTAGGATTTGATGATGTCAAGCATGTTCCATAAAATTTTCTGGCGGCTACATCACGACAAGGGAATAATTTATTATGCGATAGGGGTATTTTGTAGATTTCCAAACATGAGGGGAATCTCTAATTTTTAGAAACCTTGGGGGTGATTTTGGTAAATTACCCTTTTGAAATTGTTAAGGGAAAGAAGATTGAAATATATGCGTTTGGATGAAAAATCCATTACGATATAGATGATATACTTTTCACATATTCAACGATTTCTTCATCTTCTTTTCATTTTATAATCGGATGTCCAGGCCACCATGCGCGCACTTCGAATAATTTTGGATTCCTGAACTTCACGACCAGACAAACCCTCCAGTGCCCCTAAGGTTTGGATATATTACCAATTTCTTGTTGCTTCTCTAACATTTCTCTGAAGTTTTCATATATATTACCTATCTTTTTCTTCCCCATCTATCGCGAGAAATTTTTGGGTGCCGGGTGGGTACCATATGGTGCCCGCTCAGTGCATTCAGACCGTCCATTTTGGTTTTGAACGGCTTTGATTTGAAGAGAGAAAAAGGAGAAAGAAAGAGGAGAGAGAGTGGTGGAGTGAGAAGAGAGAGAGGTTTTCAATCTGGGCCGTCCAACAAACTTTTGGACTGTCTGATGCGCCGAGCGGACACCACGTGGGCATGACCACGTACTCGGCACCCATAAATTTCTCCCATCTATGAGTCCAAATCAGATCACAATACAAGAGGCTGGGCCTGGGCCTAAAGGAATCATAAACAGAACATCACGACAATGGACTTCAAGTTGCAGACCATCACTGTAACTTTCAAGCTGGAGAGTGGAAAATAAGATGAAATGGACAGTACAAGTACATAATGAACATCTATTCATAGCCAGGGAAAAAACAAATGCCCAGATATGAGTATCTTAGCTGAATTCCGGCCGTTGGTTTTCTAAACCTTGGCTCTGCTTGAAAAACTTTAGCGAGAACTTCATCACATTTTGCGATCCATTTATTTAACCAGATATGAGTATCAATTGGATAGAAGAGACACGTATCCTGTGTATGATTATGGTTAGGATAAATTCCGTTGACCTTTTGACAAATACACTTACCTCCTCATGGTCTAGAAATTTCTCTCACCTCGATACCTTACTTTTCGAACTATTATGCAGGGAAAAAATTTCAATGCCGAGCGGGTACCACGTGATGCCCGCTCGTGCATCCGAGCCGTCCATTTCGTGTTTGGATGGCTCAGATTTTGAGAGAGAAAAAGGAGAGAGAAAATGTTGGGGTGAGAGGAGAGAGAGGGTTTTAATCCGAACCGTTCAAAAGTGAATCGGACGGCTGAGATGCGCCGAGCGAGTGCCACGTTGGCAATACCCGCTCGGCACTGAAAAACTTCTCATTATGCAGATAGCCCCCGTCCGCTAAATTTGGCCTAACGGTGTTGACTTTGATGAATAAAATATCGTGATATCGTCAGTACAAATAGTTTTAATATATGTATTGGTCTCCCTTGCTTTACATTAAAATATATTGTAATACAATTAACATGTCACAACTATGAAATCTTATTTTTTTAATGCTAAATTAAATAACCAATACAATTTTTTTTTCAATTTTTCTAAGGGTATAACGGTCTTTTACACATCAAAATATTATTTAAGACTGAATAAATTCTCTTCGGCCTAATGGTGTTAACTTTGACACATAAATGACCGTTATACCCTTTGGAAAATCTTAAATTAAATAACCAACAATTGCTCATCAAAGTCAGAAACCCAGGGGACACCGTAATGCCCTTGGAAAATTTTTGCTTCTTCCTCGATTTCTCAACAGAATACGATAGCAATAATATTGGAGAAGTAGAAACAGGGAGAGGTACATAGGACTTCGTGAAGGAATTACTCCCTCCATCCTAATTTAATTGTCTTTTTTGGAAATTCGTATCACTTTTTAATTAATTATATCTTGTAATTAATAATATTTTATGTGACTTTGAAAACATTGTATTATAAAACTAATCGAGATCTATCAAACAAGATTCATATTGGATATAAAATTTATTACCGATTTAAAGATGTTAGGATCGTCACACACACGCACACGATTTACGAGTATAAGAACAGTAAAGAAATCGACACAGCAATATACGTGGTTCCCCAAAATCGGGTACGTCCACGGGAGCGAGAGCGACTGTTCTTTTATTATCACAGTTATCAACTAGGGTTTACAACATAAAGTATTTATAACGACTCTATTGTAACCCTAACCTGGTATTTGGTCTTATCCCAAAAATACTCTTGTACGGCCGTACCATACCGCAGGGGGCGTAGCCCCCCGCACCCCCTAACTTACGGAAATCCTGGGCCTTCGGCCTAGTCTATTTAAAGCGGCCCAGTCGCTCCACTCGTTCTGCTCCGGCATCTGGCCTTCTTTCTAGAACCTTTTAGTATCTCTCCATACTTACATATGAGCCATAATTCTAACAAAAGATATAATTAGTTTTTTATCCGATTACAATGGAACAAGGGACAAATAAATTAGGACAAAATGAGTAATCAATGGAAGAAAGTGATAGGTTGTTTCTTGGGTGGTCGTACTCAGATTTTCAACTCAGACAGCGTGGGTTTTTTTTTTAAGGAATCTATGGAAGAAACATGGGACGGCTAATAAGTATGATTTTAAACATGGGACGGCTAATCTATGAAAGTGATAGGTTGTCTATCTGAGTGTTTCTTTTGTGGTTAGAGAGTTTGTTCTTACTGACGCTATGGGTGCTGGCCACCTTAGAATCTAGATGAGAAAATTGAGTAGCAGGACATACTATAAGGTTTTTTGCACTAATAAGGACATAAATATTTTCCCTTAAAGCCAAAAGGACATTATGTCCAAAATTTACATAGTGTCCATTGACTGGCGTTGACTAGCGTTGACCGGCGTTGACTGGTGTATCTGTTCATTTTTTGTGTATCTGTTGATTTTTTATTTTTACCTCAACTACTCAACCACCACTTCTACCATAACGCCACCGCCACCATGCCGCCACAACCTCCACTTCCATCACCACTTCTACCACCACTCCATCACCAACACGCCACCACCTCTACCACCACCACTTTACCACCACTCCATCACCACCACGCTACCACCTCCACCACTCAACCACCACCTCCATCACCACCACGCCACCACTTCCATCACTCAACCACCACCACCACCACGCCACCACCTCCACCACCACCACTTCCACCACTTCCACCACCACCATGCCACCACAACCCTCCACTTCCACCACCACTCCATAACCACCACGCCACCATCTCCAACTCCACCACTTAACCACCACTTCCACCACCACCGCCACCACAACCTCCACTTCCACCACCACTCCTACCACCACGCGAACGTCTCCACCACCACCACTCAACCACCACTTCCACCACCACCACTACAATGCCGCCGCCGCCGCCACCACCACCACCACCACCATGCCACCACTCCAGCACCACCATGCTACCACCTCACCACTTTCACCACCACCATCACCACCATGCCACCACAACCTCCACTTCTACCACCACCACCACCACCACCACCACTCCATCACCACCATGCCATCACCTCCATCTCCACCACCACCACCACTCAACCACAACTTCCACCACCACCATGCCACCATAATTTCCACTTCCACCACTACTCCATCACCACCACGCCACTATTTCCACCTCCACCACTCAACCACCACTTCCACCACCACCACGCCGTCGCCGCCACCACCGCCACTATGCCACCACAATCTCCACTTCTACCAACACTCCATCACCACCACGCCATCGCCTCAACCACCACCACTCAACCACCACTTCCACCACCACCACTATAACGCCGCCGCCGCCACCACCACCACCACCACCACCACCATGCTACCACTCCAGCACCACCATGCTACCACCTCCACCACCACCTCACCACTTTCACCACCACCATCACCACCATGCCACCACAACCTCCACTTCTACCACCACCTCTACCACCACTCCACCACCACCACTCCATCACCACCATGCCATCACCTCCATCTCCACCACCACCACCACTCAACCACAACTTCCACCACCACCATGCCACCACAATTTCCACTTCCACCACTACTCGATCACCACCACGCCACTATTTCCACCTCCACCACTCAACCACCAATTCCACCACCACCACGCCGTCGCCGCCACCACCGCCACTATGCCACCACAATCTCCACTTCTACCAACACTCCATCACCACCACGCCACCGCCTCCACCTCCACCACCACCACTCAACCACCACTTCCACCATCACCACCACCATGCCACCACAACCTCCACTTCCACCACTCCATCACCACCACGCCACCACCTCCACCACTTCCACCACCACAACTACGACGCCACCACCACCACCACCATGCCACCACAACTTCCACTTCCAACACCACCATGCCACCACTCCATCACCACCACGCTACCACCTCCACCACCATCTTCACCGGTCAACCAACACTTTCACTACCACCATGCCACCACTCCAGGACCACCATGCTACCACCTCCAGCACCACCACCTCACCACTTCCACCACCACCATCACCACCATGCCACCATAACCTCCACTTCTACCACCACCTTTACCACCACTCCACCACCACCACCACCACCACTCCATCACCACCATGCCATCACATCCATCTCCACCACCACCACCACCACCACTTCCACCACCACCATGCCACCACAACCTCCACTTCCACCACCACTCCATCACCACCACGCCACTATTTCCACCTCCACCACTCAACCACCACTTCCACCGCCATGCTATCACCTCCATCTCCACCACCACCACCACTCAACCACCACTTCCACCACCACCATGCCACCACAACCTCCACTTCCACCACCACTCCATCACCACCACGCCACTATTTCCACCTCCACCACTCAACCACCACTTCCACCACCACCACGCCGCCGCCACCACCACCGCTACCATGCCACCACAATCTCCACTTCCACCAACACTCCATCACCACCACGCCACCGCCTCCACCTCCACCACCACTACTCAACCACCACTTCCACCATCACCACCACCATGCCACCACAACCTCCACTTCCACCACTCCATCACCACCACGCCACCACCACCTCCACAACTCAACCACCACTTCCACCACCACAACTACGACGCCACCACCACCACCACCACCATGCCACCACAACCTCCACTTCCACCACTCACCATGCCACCACTCCATCACCACCACGCTACCACCTCCACCACCACCTTCACCAGTCAACCACCACTTTCACTACCACCATCACCACCACAACATCCACTTCTACCACCACCTCCACCACCACTCCACCACCACCACCACCACCACTCCATCACTACCACGCCATCACCTCCACCTCTACCACCACCACTCAACCACCTTTTCCACCACCACCATGTCACCACAACCTCCACTTCCACCACCACTCCATCACCTCCACCTCCACCTCCACCACTCAACCATTACTTCTACCACCACCACTATGATGCCGCCACCACCATGCCGCCACCACCACCACTTCCACCCTACCATGCCACCACTCCATCACCACCACCCCACCACCTTCACCACTCAACCAACACGACGCCACCACCACCACCACCATGCCACCATAACCTCCACTTCTACCACCACTCCACCATCACCTCCACCACACCACCACCACCCCCATCAGCACCTCTATAACCACTCCACCACCACCTCTCTGTTCCACCACTCCAGTTCCAAAATCATGTCCATCACCACCACTACCGCCACCGCCACTCCACCGCTACCGCCACTACCACCACCGCCACCACCACCACAATACAAAACAGATACAGATATACCAGATACAAATACACCAAAACAAATACAATAGATATACCACAGCAGATATACCAACCCAAAAAATGACACAGATATATCAACAGCAGATGTACCAAAACAGATGCAAATATATCAACATTATCTGCTGGGGTTTGCTTCGGCTTTTCTCTTGCAAAATTGGAGAGAGAAATAAGTTTTTCGTTTGTTTTTGGACGGAAGTTGACGGTAGGAGTTTAATTGATGAGTGTTTTTAATACGTCAAATGTTTATATGATATTTCGATAAGGTCATGTATCTATGTGATTTGCGTGAAAAGTCAGGTGCTAATATAAAATTTTTCCATACAGATATATCAAAAGTAGATGTACCAAAATAGATACAAATATACCAACAATAGATACACCAAAATAGATATAGATATACCAAAATAGATACACCAACAAAAAAAAAATAGATATACCAAGACATATATACCAACACAAAAGACTTACATATATACCCGCAACAAATACACCAATGCAAAATAGATACAGTTATATCAACAACAGATGTACCAAAATAGATACAAATATACCAACAATAGATACACAAAAATAGATATTAATATACCAAAACACAACACAAAACAGATACAGATATACCAATACACCAAAACAGATACACCAACACAAAACAGTTACAGATATATCAACAACAAGCATACCAAAACAAATCCACAACCTCCACTTCCACCACCACCTATACCACCACTCCATCACCGCCACGCCACCACCTCCACATCCACCTCGACCGCTCAACCACCACTTTTACCACCACGACGTCACCATCACCACCACCATGTCACCACAACCACCACTTCTACCTCCACCACACCACCACCTCCACCACCTCCACCACCACCACCACCACCACCCATCAGCACCTCCACAATCACTCCACCACCACCACTCCAGTTCCACGACCATGTCTACCACCACCACTCCACAGCCACCACCACAATCACAATAAAGTCTTTTTTTTTATTTCTTAAAACAAAATAAATACAAATATACAAGATACAGATACATCAAAACAAAATATAATAGATATACCACAACAGATACACCAACACAAAACAGATACAATTATATCAAGAACAGATGTACCAAAATAGATACAAATATACCAACAATGGATAAAAAAAAATAGATATAAATATACCAAAATACATACACCAACACAACACAAAACAGATACAGATATACCAATACACCTAAATAGATACACCAACACAAAACAGATACAGGTATATCAATATCAGACATACCAAAATAGATCCACAATCTCCACTTCCACCACCACCTCTACCACCACAACCTCCACTTAAAATACAGATATACAGATATCAACAACAGATACACCAAAAATGAACAGATACACCGGTCAACATCAATGTCGGTCAATGGTCAAAAAAATAAAAAAATCAACTGATACACCAAAAATGAACAGATACGTCGGTCAATACTAGTCAACGCTGGTCAACGGTCAAAAAAATAAAAAAATAATCAACAGATATACCAAAAATGAACAGATACACCAGTCAACGCCGGTAACACCAGTCAAAATAAAAAAAATAAAAAAATACATTTTTATGTTAGCCAAATAAGGCCATTGTCTCATTAAAGTCAATTTAAATGAAAAAAGACATTTTTTGTGTTAGCCAAACAAGGCCCTTGCCTCATTAAAGGCAATTTGGTCTTTTCACGGATCTTAAACTCCAAAAAGTTTTTGTTAATGGACTTTACACATCACTGAAAATTAAGCTGGACTAAATCTACTTTGTGACCTCTTCTTTTGGACTTTAGACAAATTTGCTAAACCTAGATATGGTTCAACCTAGAGATGGTTCTTGTTTCCCTCTTTAGGTATGTCTCTAATATGATATTATGTCTCTATGACTCGGTTTATCTCGTTTAATCTAATGTAATGTCCGTTTGACCAAAAAAAGAAGAAGAAGAAAGGAGTCTAGCTCCTCTCCAATCCCGTATGGAACCGGAGGATCCTCCAAGTCTACATTCAAAGGTCATGCTTAATTCATTAACCAAACTGTTTTTCGGCCATTCCTCTAATGTTACACATCATCGTGTTCTTATTTTTTGAACATAATTGACATCACATCTTGCGAATTTGCACTTTCCCGACTCTATTTCGATTTCAGATTTTGTGGAGTTTCAATCAATTCTCCAGGAAAATAAACCACGGTTTTAAGTTTTTAACCAAAAAAATACGCTGCCACTGAGCAAATAAAACAAACTGTGCACTAGGGCTGTTCAGCGAATGAACCGAACCGCCCAATCTGCACCAAACCGAACCAAATCGAGACATGCTACGGACGGATACGGATCTAAAAATACTAATTCTGACGGTTCCGGTTCTGTTCTGCTCAATCAGCAATGTTCTTATTTCTCTACGGAAGATTTTGAATGATGTTGACCAATTTGAACAAAATTCCACAGATAATAAAGTAATAAACATGTATTCTATGATGTTTTTATGTTTTATGTTGAAAATGTTTATTACCTTCTCTATTATGATGTCATTTTGGGCTTTTAAAACTTTTATGGACGAATGTAACATAATTGGATAATGTTAGTTTATCTTTAGACTTCAGGGTGAATGTTGTTCTTCTAAATAAGCCAAAGTGATTTATTTTTTGTCCTTATTCAAATTTTTTCGTATCACTTGGCTTATCATTTTTTTTGGGGATTATTGCATCCTCATGACAAGAGGAATCTAAAAAGTAAATTTTTTTGATCGAAATCCAAATTTTTTTTAATAAAGACGAAAAAAGTGGCTTATTGGCTTATTTTCGTCTTTATTCAAAAAAAATTGGATTTCGATGAATTTTTTTTTTTACTTTTTAGATTCCTCTTGTCATGAGGATGTAATAATCCCCAAAAAAATGATGATAAGCCAAGTGATACGAAAAAAATTTGAATAAGGACAAAAAAATAAGCCACTTTGGCTTATTTAGAAGAACAACCAAATAAATTCTAAGTAATGTTGGTTTAGACTTGTTTGAATTTGTGGCGGACTTGATTGGACTTGAAATTTTGGAGCTCTATTTTTCAATTTTTAGGTATATATATAAAAAATTAATTGCATACTCAAATCCGCCGAAACTGTCCAAACCGATCTGCACAAACCGCATCCAAACCGAACCAACCAAATAAACTCACGGACAATTGGCGGATGAAGAAAACGGCAATCCGCCGCGAGCGAATCGAATTGAGAACCGGACAAATCCGCATCAAACCGATCCGCGGGCAACCCTACTGTGCACCACTGCCACCAATATAAAGCAAAAGCAAAAACGAAACGAAACAAATGATTTATTTTTTTTGTCGAAAGAAAGCCTCGAAGGTTGGGCATCATAAGAGGCGGGGCCGCTTTAGGCCCCTTCAAAAGTGTAAAAACAAGGGCCTAGATATTAGTTCAAAAATCAAAATATTTTTTGGATACCAAGTATGTTGACAAGGAAAATTAGGGTCCCCGTTTTGAAATTCATCTTTTTCCATGAAATATCAGGGCCGGCACTGACCATCATTTTGGACCAAAAGCAAGGCATCGCATTAAACTTTCTTAGCTAGGATTCCTCATAAATTCAACTTCTTCAGGATCCATCCGCGCGTATTGGTGCTTGAGATTTTTCAATGTTCTAATTAGGTAATTGGGTGTCCATAGGAGACCACTTAAGTCAAAATTCGGGCTGGAAAAATAATTTAGTTTATGGATTAATCCTCACCTTTGGATGTGGTATAGGAGAATCCTCCAATTTCATTGAGATCGGAGAGAAGCCGGACTCACCTATAAATAATGCCGATTAGATAGTCTCGAGACTCCCAACCCCAATAGAAAATTATTGAGAAAGTCTGACTGTCAAACATGTTGACTTTCGCTGTTAGTATTTAACTAGGGAAAATGCCACTCAATCTCCTTTAAATATTATCCGGACTATTTACAAAATAATGTGACAATGATAATTTTCTAGGGAAAAAAAAATTGTGGAGGACAACTTTGAGGGTGCTTATTAGTTATGGCAAATGCTAATCTCCGCGGTCTGGCTAAGGATTAGTGGGCCCAATAGATTAATTTTTCTGAAAAAGTTTTCTAATTAGTTCAGGGAAAAATATACTTACCTAACTTGACAATTTTAACTCACTTTTTCAACTAATAACAAATCCAATATTTAAGGCACCAATTTTACATGTGCGCAGGCAATTTTCCCTCCAACCTGCTCTTTTGCTTTTAGGATACGTACAATCGTTCTCTTATAGGATACGTAATGTACTGTATTTGATACTAAGTAAAGGTTAATTTGGCTTTAAAAGTCAAATTGTAACTTTTTTTTACTCAAAAAAAATTTGCATTTGTTATTTTGGCGTCAAAATTTTGTGACTTATTGATTCGTCTCGGCAAGAGGAATCGGAAAAGTATAAAATTTTGATCGAAACTCATAATTTTTTGAATAAAGACAAAAATAAGTAAAAAAAACATATAAATTTTTGATCGAAACTCATAAATTTTTGAATAAAGACAAAAATAAGTAAAAAATCATCTTTTGGGGACGAGTTTTGGGTTGTTTCTTGTTTCTGCAAGAAAAAATTTAGTTGGTTTGGGGTATAATTTGTGGGGTGAATCCCTGCCGTCGTGGTTACTTGATCCTTTGTGGACGAGTTTTTATCTTGATGTACTCTTTGATTGAAGTTATAATATCATCTGTTATCGGTTGGAAAAAAAAAAAACCAAATGAAGATAAATCAAAGAATAACGGTCAAATTGACAGAAAGAAGGTTGTTACTTTGTATCAAATCAAAGACTAAAATTAACTTTTTATTGCTACCGACATGGAAAAAAAAAAGGAAGAAAAAGAAGAAGTCATTGGATTACTTTAACTTTCGTTGGTCCCATTTGTCGGAAGAGATATTATTCATGAAGTCGCGGTAAAGCGGCTCTTTACGGAGTTGAACGATCGATCTTAGCCGTTCGTTTTGGCATTAATTGGACGGTCCGGATTTAAAAAAAATCTACTCCGCATTACAATAGATTGTTTTTAATCTGGATCGTCCAAAACACTTTTCGACGGCCAAGATTGAGCTTCGTAAACTTTATGTACCAACCTCCATAATAAAGATTTTCACTTTTCGAAAAAAATAGAAGTAACTTTATACAAACTCCTAAAGTAACTTTTGTTCCATTTCAAACAAAATTCTAAAGTGTCGCACTCGCACAGTAGTACTCAAACAGCACAATTTTAAAACGGATTTGACTTTACCATTTGAAATAAGAGCTTAGGTACCCCATTTGGCTAACACCAAATATACACAAGATAAGACTCATTAATTCAAAGGTCCCATAATAGTTATTAGGGTAGTTGAATTTGTTTAAGGCAAATGCTAACGGTTGCCTCTGGGGCACAAGGAAAAACATATTAAATGAGCTAAAATGTTGGTAAACACTATTTTAACTTGTAAAGATAATTAATTGTATTGGTAAATGAGGAGTTCTTCAACTACTTGTATTAAATGTAGTTGTATCAACCGGTGATAGTGACAAATCTACCCCCGTTTTTTGTTTCAAAAATTAAACTCAAGGTTTATGTTTGCTATATATTCACATATCCACATAATAAATGACTGAAATTTTCTTGGATAAATAAGAACGGGATAGTATTGGTGGGCAATTGTTTGTAACAATTTGTTCTTTAATGAGTTTGTTTTTTTATTGAGCTCCTTACTTGTTTGGCCTATTTTTGCCAAATGATCCAAATGGATTACTTTTTTTGTCCTTGTCCAATTTTTTCCGCAGTTGTTAGTTTTGCATCAATTTTTTGTGAATTAATTATTACTTTGTTATGATGAGAGGAATCTATAAAGTAAAAAATTAACATCGAAACCCGATCTTTTTTTAAAATAAAGACGAAAACAAGTTGCTCATTGGCTTTTTTTTTTATTAAAAAAAAGAGTTTCGATAGTAATTTTAAAGTTTTTAGATTTCTCTCGTCATGACGACATAATAATCCACAAAAAATTAAAGAAAAACTAAAAAATGCCAAAAAAATTGAATAAGAACAAAAAAACAAGCTCCATTTATTCATGGAGTCGCTGTAAAGCGGCTCTTTACGGAGTTGAACGATCGATCTTAGCCGTTCGTTTTGGCATTAATTGGACGGTCCGGATTTAAAAAAAATCTACTCCGTATTACAATAGATTGTTTTTAATCTGGATCGTCCAAAACACTTTTCGACGGCCGAGATTGAGCTTCGTAAACTTTATGTACCATCCTCCATAATAAAGATTTTCACTTTTCGAAAAAAATAAAAGTAACTTTATACAAACTCCTAAAGTAACTTTTGTTCCATTTCAAACAAAATTCTAAAGTGTCGCACTCGCACAGTAGTACTCAAACAGCACAATTTTAAAACTGATTTGACTTTACCATTTGAAATAAGAGCTTAGGTACCCCATTTGGCTAACACCAAATATACACAAGATAAGACTCATTAATTCAAAGGTCCCATAATAGTTATTAGGGTAGTTGAATTTGTTTAAAGGCAAATGCTAACGGTTGCCCCTGGGGCACAAGGAAAAACATATTAAATGAGCTAAAATGTTGGTAAACACTATTTTAACTTGTAAAGATAATTAATTGTATTGGTAAATGAGGAGTTCTTCAACTACTTGTATTAAATGTAGTTGTATCAACCGGTGATAGTGACAAATCTACCCCCGTTTTTTGTTTCAAAAATTAAACTCAAGGTTTATGTTTGCTATATATTCACATATCCACATAATAAATGACTGAAATTTTCTTGGATAAATAAGAACGGGATAGTATTGGTGGGCAATTGTTTGTAACAATTTGTTCTTTAATGAGTTTGTTTTTTTATTGAGCTCCTTACTTGTTTGGCCTATTTTTGCCAAATGATCCAAATGGATTACTTTTTTTGTCCTTGTTCAATTTTTTCCGCAGTTGTTAGTTTTGCATCAATTTTTTGTGAATTATTACTTTGTTATGATGAGAGGAATCTATAAAGTAAAAAATTAACATCGAAACCCGATCTTTTTTTAAAATAAAGACGAAAACAAGCTGCTCATTGGCTTTTTTTTTATTAAAAAAAGAGTTTCGATACTAATTTTAAAGTTTTTAGATTTCTCTCGTCATGACGACATAATAATCCACAAAAAATTAAAGAAAAACTAAAAAATGCCAAAAAAATTGAATAAGAACAAAAAAAAAAAAAATCCATTTTGTAAGGTTGAGGAGGATGACAAGGGGTAGCGCTCATCCCTCTTCTCTCTCTCCCTCTCTTCCTGAAAATGTCCTATTCTCTGATTATAGATTGCTTGTTTTTGTTTTTCTCTATTTTTTTAGTTTATCTTCCTGTAAGAAACTAGAACGGAACAAATTATATTTGAGTATAGGGGTACTACTAGAAACTACTCCTCAGAATTTCAATCACATGCATTTAAGGTTGTTTATTATCCCAAACTAATATTGTTGTTGATTAAACCATTAATGTCGAGTGTAGTAAATACAAGATTGATTAGCATTACTCATGAGAAGACAATCAATACAAAGCATATTAAAGATAAGCACATCATTTATGGTTACTAAACTTATGCCCCAGGGGCGTTTGTTAGCGAGACCGTTGTTTAAAATACTCCCTCTGTCCCAATTTTTTTGTTCAATATTGGGAATCCAACTTATTTAGGGAGCATAATGATTATACCTAAAAATAGTTTACTTTTCAATATTTACCCTTCACCTTTCTTGAAAAGTTACTTTATTTCAAATAAGTAAGGGCAAAAAGGGAATTTTACCCATTTAAAAGTCAAACGGACAAGTAAATTGGGACAAGGCAAAGTCAAAAAGTGGACAAACAAATCTGGACGGAGGGAGTAATATTTTATGGATCTTTGTCGAAAATCAATTGATGCTGATTTCAGCAAATGCTTAATCAATTAATTCAAGTATACATGACGTGTTGAAGTTTATCCTACATTAGTTATTTATCTTCTCCAAAACTAGAATATGAGTCTGGACGGTCTCTTCATTAATAATTGCCAATTGGTTTGGAGTTGGATGCTTTAACATGGTATCAGAGCTAGAGTTATGGAATTGTAACTTCCTTTTGAGGTGTTGTCATCCAATTTTCTGTTGGATGATGTTTCTGCTTCTTTGTTTTGTTTTTTGAGATGCACCTTGTGTTTCTCTTTTTCTCTTTCCTCGATGTACCCCTTCGAGTTTAATAAAAAATTTCGTTTGTCGAGCAAAAAACATGGTATCAGAGCTAGAGTTATGGAGAATTTGTTAGCCCTTATTTGTGTCATAAGTGCACCGTTGATTGTTGTGATCCACGTGTTATGGATCCTTTGTTTACCTCTCCATGTGCAAATCAGGGGTCGCACGTGCAGGGGAGTGTTGGAATTTATCCCATATTGGTTATTATCTTCTCCAAAACTAGAATATAAGTCTGGGCGGCCTCTCCACTCATTGCCAATTTATTTAGAGTTGGATGTTTTAACATGACGTACTCGTATATATTTTTTAAATAAAATAAGCAATCTCACATGGTAAGTTTGCAACTATTAAGATCTTCTTCTTCTTCTCTTTTTTTTTTTTTTTTCCCTTTTTACATTAGTTTATTTGACCTCATATACTGTTTAGTAATTTATAGGTTCCTCGTTTTTTCTTTCCCAATCAAGATTTCCTCCCTCCATGCCGTTTCGACCCCAAAAATCTGCGTAAAAACTGATGCATTTAATACATGAATATTGTGATTATAACCTTGAATATTTTGCGGGAAGGAATGCAAATAAATGAAGATGAGAAACCTGATCGACTAAAAAAACATCCAAACCAATCCGAATTCGAATCCGATCAAATGTTGACATTTCCAAACGAAAGTCTGGCCCACTCCGATTGAAGATAAATCAAAGAATAAACAAAATCTCAAATTGTAGTGGGCCGAAATTACCAAAAGGGCAAAAGGGTCAAAACGATATAAAACCAGAGACTTGCGAATCTAATTGTTTTATACTTTGAGCATCGCGTTCGGCAACCGAGGGTATTCAGTTCACCAACTCAGGCAGCTCTGTTTACTTCAGGTGGAAAAATCATCTTTACGTTCGGATGACTTCACGCTCGGGAGATACAATCTCTTCGGGAAAATCATTATGTTTGACAGAAACAGTTCCTCGAGGATGGTCTCTCCTCGGCAATAGCATCGCTCGGCGGTCATAGTGTTTGTCTTCGGTTACTCTATGGTCAAATGGTGTCAGAAACGAAAGTAACGTCCCTATCCGATGTGACGGTTCTGACATTGACTTCGTCATCCACGTGGGGCGGTGGAACCGTAAATATCTCTGACATGTGACGTCAGCCGAACGAACACGACACGTGGAGGCGGTCTAATTGCTTTTACACTCTTAGGTCGCCTATAAATAGAGGGTTACCCCCCAAACAGGTCTCTCTCTGATACACTCTCTCTACATATTTTCCTAAAAGCTTTCTCCTTTACTTCTCCTCCACCTACTGACTAGGTCGTCGGAGCTTCTACCCGGAGGAATACCCCCCTTCGGTTTGTAGGTGCGCAGGAGCGCTTTGTTCATCCTCTCACTCCTCGAAAAAAGACGGAAAATACTCAAGGTGGAATTAACCCCCCCACACAAATTGACAGGAAGAAGGTTGTTAGAGCATCCACATCAGCTGGTTAAACCAGCTTGACTTGTTACTGTAGCGAGAAAATCTTCAAAACCACTCTGCATCAATCTCGCTCACAACTCGCGGAAGAGTGAAAAAGCTACAGTTCCTCGTTTTTTTTAAAGAGCAACTGTTCCTCGATTAAAGATTATTTTATTGATTTTTGGTTCTAAGACTCTCTTAGGGTACACATATGAGAGCCTTATAGTAAAAAATTCATTATGATCATTTAGGATAAAATGATCAGAAAAATAAGATCTTTGCACTGGTTCAAACAGATTAAAAATTGGAGTACTTAATTAATTTTTTACATAGATTATATATTAAGAAATATGGTTAAAAAATTAAGTTCTCCAATTTTCAATTCGTTTGAACCGGTGCGAAGATCTTATTTTTTGATCATTTTATCCTAAACACAAATATTTAATTGAGAAGAGAGTGAGAGTAAAGAGTCTGATGCAGTGGACATTATAAAAAAGGCTAGCTAAAATAATAAAGTGAGTTTTTAAGATGTAATTTGATCTAAAATTTAAAGAGTCTGGTGCGCATACTCTTACTTTATTAAATTAGACAAAATTGACTTTGGCATTATAATCCCTCTTTTGTGGTGACTTCTAGAACTTTTTATAGCTACTGACAGAAGAAAAAGAAAGAGAAAAAAGAAAAAGAAAAAAACGAAAAAGTAAAAAGAAAAAGAAAAATATAAAGATAAAGAAAAAGAAAAAGAAGAAAGTCATTTTTTTTTAAATCCGCAAGAAGAATGAAATTGGAAACTTAACTTTCGTGGGTTCCATTTTTCGAAAAAAATAAAAGTAACTTGCACGAACTCCTAAAGTGACTTTGTTCCATTTCAAACAAAATTATAAAAAAGGTGTCACACAGTGGTACTCAAACAATACGATCATGTTCGGTTTGAGTTTTGAGAGAGATTTAAAAATGCAGAGAGATAGATAGATACATAAAATATATTGAGTACTGTGTGCAATGATTTTGAGTATCTGAAATGAACAAGCCCTACAATTTTAAAATGGAGTTGACTTTACCATTAGAAATACAGTAAAAGTGAGCCCCACAAAAAATGTAATGGATGGTGTAGTGGATGAATGGTAGTGTAAGAGTTGAGGTAAACCATTTGGCTAACACCAAATGTACACAATATCGTGTAAGACTCATTTTGAGGTCCCACCATAATTATTATAGTCGTTTAATCTGTGTAAAATAATATATTGTAGAAAATCAATTCATGTTGATATCAGCAAATGTTTGATCAATTAATGCTTTGTTTGTTTTAGTTTTTGAAAAGTATTTTTCCAAAGATTCTCTATAGATTCTCTCCACTTCCAATCATTCCTCTTTCTATCTCTCTCCACTTATTACATTTACTATTTTCATAATTTTTTTTTAAAAAAACGAAACCAAACAAAGCATAATTCAACTAAGTACCATACAATTCAGTGTATATTTAGTTTACAGAAATGACGCCCGTTGTATTTTTTTTTAGCAATCTCACATGGTAAGTTTGCAACTATTACCTTGGAAGATCCTTCCCATTGGATTCCAATTGAAAAGAAAAAAAACCTATTAAATTGTCAACTTCACAACACCAGGAACAACCTCCTTCACAAACGCTCCCAGCAGCGCATACTCTTCAAACGCTCTTGCCGCGACTTTGCATCGCAACAACTGCGGGATGAACAGCCAGAACCCGGTACCCATCACGAACCCGACGGTCATCGGCATCGCAATCACCCGAGGCAACCGATACCTGTCCTTGGCTACCTTCTTGATCACAATTTCCACCACCAAGCACGCCCCGTGGAGAAGAAAGAACCATGTGATCTCCCACGTGGGCCGCGTGCGGCCCATGTAGTAGAATATCAGCTCGTGCATTAAGGCCGAGACAAGGAACGTGCACACCACGGCCGGCAGCTGAGCCCACTTCCTGCCCATGAATCACGCCGAGACGCCTAGGACGGGGTCGTATACGGAGGGACGCAGGGTTCGGGACACGACGAGGTTCCACCTCCTACCCCAGAAGTCTTGGAGAGAGGACGAGAGGTACGGCTCGTTGAACTGCAGCTCGAGCTCTAACCCCAATATGGCTCGAGCCACGAATGCAGCATTGGCTAGTATGATTTCCAACATAAAGTACATGAGGAAGCCGGAAATGACCAAATTGGCCTTTGGGTGTACGTGGTCACTATAATTGTAAACACGAAAAAGCAAGGCAACAAGAACACCTTTTATGGCATAATTGCGAATCGATGTGCGTCCCTTTTGCGTGATTCTGGGATGTGGGTTTCCTCCATTACGGCAATTTGTAGGAGGGTCTTGGCTATTGTGGCCATCTTGATCTAGTGGAGATGGATGGTTTCTATTTTGAGATTTCAGTGATTTTTCCTGATTTGAAGGTGATTTTGGAGGTGGGTCTTGTCGGATCCTGATGGGGAAACAGGCAATAGCAATGAAATGGGGGAGAGAGAGAGAAGGGTGGGAGAGAGGGCCTTTGTCAAAGGCAAAAAGTAGGAGCTTGAAATTGGAAAGCCAAGCTATGAAGAAAGCAGTGTTGGCACCAAGGTTGGCAGAGTGAAGTTTGAGAGGAAGGGCAAAGAAGAGAGAGACAATAGGGATGATTGAGAAAAGCCTGGGCATACCTTTTGGGATGAACTTGGCTGAAAAATAGCAGTAGCATAAAGAAACAACTACTGAAATCCATACCTTGATGAAGTTGCTGATCTCTCTCTCTAAGGTGTAGCTTGGATAGTAGATCTCACCCTCCATCTCTCTCTCTCTCTCTCTCTAGATGGGGAATCAATCAAGTGCCGTTTAGGTACAAAGCTTTGAGCTTGACGTGACCGAAGCGCGGAGCTGGTATTGATCGTGAGGCGAGAGCATGAGGTGTCAGAGCTTTGAGCTTGACGTGATGAACCGAAGCGCGGAGCTGGTATAAGGCAAGAGCTTGAGGTGAAGGAACTGAGGCGTGGAGCCTGAAGTGATTGAGGCGTGGAGCCTGCATGCAGTCTTGAGGCGAGGGCCTGAGTTGTCGGAGCTTAGAGCTTGACGTGATATGAACCGAAGCGTAGAGCTGGTTGCATTCTGATGGTCTGTGCACGGAGCTTTCTCATCATAAGTGTTGGCGTGGAGCCAAAGGATCGAGGCGCTGGACCGATCAATAAAACCGAGGCGTAGAGCCGGTTGATTGCAGGGTTGACCTGTTTCATGAGAGATATGCAGAGTGTATATGTGCGATATTTGTTAGATGTGAACAGATATGATGATGCAGACTCGATGTGAAAATGTTGATGCAATATGTGCACGGGCCCGTGCATGTGTGTTTGTTTTAAGCTTAGAGTTTCTATCAAGTTCCGGACTTGAGCATTCAGAGCGTAGAGCTCGAGCATTCGGACGACAGAATCCGAGCATTCAAAGTACAGGCTTTGAGCGTCCAGTACGCAGTGGTTGGGCATCCAAGCGTGGAGCTTGAGCATTCAAGTGTATAACTTGAGCATCCAGTACACAGTGGTTGGGCATCCAAGCGTAGAGCTTGAGCATTCAAAAATGTTAGATTTTTGAGCATTCAGGCGTAGAGCCTGAGAATAAATGTCTTGATTGTTGGGGCGGCTTAGAGCCTGTTGCTTGTTTATGGCTTCGAGCCAGTTGAGATGATGAATACAGGCTTCGAACCTGTTAAGAAATTGATTGTGTACGGCTTCGAGCCAGTTGAGACAATGGGCTTAGAGCCGCTGGGTTGGTTGTTACGGCTTTGAGCCAGTTGAGATAATGGGCTTCGAGCCGCTGAGATGATGAGATGATAAATACGGGTGTTGAGATGATTGTTTACGGCTTCGAGCCAGTTGAGATGGTGGGCTTCAAGCCGCTGAGTTGATGAAATGGCAGGCGTAGAGCCTGTCGAGAACTGATTGTTTACGGCTTTGAGCCAGGTTGAGATAGTGGGCTTCGAACCGCTGAGCTGTTGAGTATTCCATCTTCCACAGGGTTTGATTGGTTCCTTATGCTTGGGATGTTTCCAAGGCTAGTTTTGAGTATGCTCGGGATTGCCCCCAAGGCTAGATTCCACATGCTCGGGACTGTCCCCAATGCTAGTTCTGAGTATGCTCGGGATTGCCCCCAAGGCTAGTTCTTGAGTATGCTCGGGATTGCCCCCAAGGCTAGATTCCATATGCTCGGAGTTGTCCCCAAGGCTAGTCCTTGACTATATTCCAATTTGTTAGGGAGATTTCCACTGCTGGGAGTGCCTTCCGGAGGCCAAATGCCCTCTAGCGACTCAAATGTCTTCTGGTGGCTAAATGTTTTCTGCAAGCTGGCAACATAAACGCTTTCTGGAAGCTAGCAATATAAACGCCTTCTGGAGGGTGCATTGAGTGGAAGCCACAGGATTGTTTTGCTGGCCTGTTGAGCGCGAGGTTATGCACATGGCGTGGCATAGAGCTGTTGAGGTGTGGGCGTAGAGCCGCTGAGCAGCACTTGAGCGTCCTCAATGTTTCGGTAAGCTTCCTGAAAAGCAAAAAGTTTGCTTTAGTTCGGAGTTTTTGATTTTGTATGATTTAAGAGTGAGTTTTTTTTTGTTTTGATTTGCGGGATGAGATCCCTCTTAGCTAAGGGCGTGAATGAGAAGGACCCGTGGTTGGGTCGAAGTTGTTCTGTTTAAAGAAGCTAAGATAACTGTGTCCCCTGTTTAGGCAATGCATGCTTTTTAAACGTCGATTTGATGCCCCTAGCTTTTTATTTGTTTATGCAATCGTGAGATTAACTCCCTTTTTGTCCTTGGCAAAGAAATAGGAGACTGGAGGCTCGCGGTGGAGGCAAAGAGGTGCACAAGTGGTTTGTGACGTTGTCGGAGCAGGCTCGGGAGTTAGTACGCGCTGCTGGTCTTGAGCCGTTTGTTTTGGGCCTCAATCTTCTGAAGATGGATTGGTCGTTGATGACCTCGCTGGTTGAAAGGTGGTGGGATACTCCCAACACGTTCCACTTTCCTTCTGTTGGCGAGATGACGATCACGCCAGGTGATTTTTCTTTGCTTACTGGCCTATGAGTAGGTGGAGCTCCTCTTTGGGTTAACCCTAGGCTTTGGGAGCGAGTAGGGGATTTGGAGTGGTTCTTGGGCAAGGTGCCCCCTCTTCGCTCGCGTGGTCATGTTGACGTCTCTTGGCTGATCAAGACTTTTATGAAGGTTGATATCTTGACTCAGGTGAGTGTTGAGTAGTTGACACGGGCCTTTCTTCTCTACCTCGTTGTTTGTTAACAAGGATAGTTCAGTGCATAGGCAATCTCTAGCCCCTTTGCAGTATTTAGAGGCTGTTTGGGAGCTTGATTGGGGAGCATCTGCCCTGGCCACCTTGTATGGTCTCCTTAGGGCTTGTTCACGGGACAGGACTCTTGGCGGTCACTACCGGGTACTTGAGGTATATCCTTCTTCTTTTCTAGTTGTGATTTTTCCCTTGCTACGAGCGATGGTTGGTGGGGCAACAGAAGCCATGGTTGCCAATTTTGAGCCTTGGCAACGAGTTTTGGACCGATTGATGGTTGACCAGGTACCCCTTGCATTCCTTGTTTTTAGATCTCCATTCCTCTGTGCTGCGGCTGATTTAGACTTTGTTTGTAGGCGAGGTTCGACCCTTGGAGTGGTGTATCAAAGGACACCCCTCTTGCACGTTCCAGGGTTCCAAATTGTACTCGTAGCCTGTTCGAGGGTCCCTTTTGTTAAGCCTAGTACTTATGTGATCGGGTGGCCAGCCAGTGGCGCCCGCGTGCTGAGGATCTTCAGTTTGTTCCTCCTCCTTCTCCGGCGTTGATGAGGTCTACTTCTTCGATGTCTAAAGTAGACTTGGAGAATGCTCAGATCTAGGCGGGTTTACTTCTTTAGGCAGGTGACTGTATGGAGTACTGCCATTTTTCCTTGGTTCTGCCTGCTGTTCCTTCAGTTGCTCTTGTTTGGTCACGGGCCCTTTCCTTTGTCTCCTTCCATTTTGATGACGGAGAAGAGGCGCTTGGTGCTTGCCCCTTGTTTTACATCTTTTCCTTGTAGCTTGAGGTTGAATGAGCACCAACTGTCAGTGGGGAGGATAACCAGCAATCCCCTTCTTTGTCTCAGAGATTGTCTTGAAGACGTTGTTACGACCAGTTTTAGGATTTTCTTTTTCCTTCCTGTTCATGGTTAGTAAAGGAAGAAGCAGAAACTGTATTTGTATAGTGAAAGCAACCATAGTAATGATTTCGTAGGCAAGCTTTTGTTCATGAAATGAGAAATGCTTTTTATGCCCCTAGATGTCTTGAGTTTGCATGCGATAGTCAGAACATGGCTTTTTGAACAAGCATCTGCTGATAGACAGCAATTTGTGTGAAAATGAAATATTGGCCGAATAATCGATTACTCGGTTAAAGAATTGATATTGTGGCCGATGTATTGATTCTTCGGCCGTTACTTTGATTTTCCAAATGTAGATTTTGTTTTGGCCAAGTGGCATCCTCTTTTCTCTTCCTTCTTATGCTTGGTTTTGATTTTCTTGCTTTTTGCTTTTGCCATGTTCCATAGTCCGATTGCCAAACTCGGGAGTTTTCAAGGTATCTTGCTCATTGTGTCAATTACCTTTAGGTTAGAGGGGATAAGCAATAATTATTGTGTCTATTGCTGTTGCCAATTCTTCGAGAAAAGCATACTCATCTTTTGCGAGCTCAATACGCAGGGTTAGCTATGCCTATCATTGAGTACAAATTTGTTGATGTTTTTCCTTCTCTCCAAATGTTTGGGCCGCATCTCGATGTGAGATTGCCTACGTATCCCAATCAGGGAATCAGGCCTTTTACGTAGTTCCAAAATCATCACCTTTGAGGTTGAGTTTTCACTCTTGGTTTTTCTTCTCACATGCTCTTGATTTTGCCTAGGTTACCTAATGGAGGTTGAGTCCCTAGCGAGCTTTTCTTTGAATGCCTTAACTTTTGCCTAGGCTGCATTTTTGCATTTTCTTGCCCTAGCAGGCTTTGCTCTCACTTTTGCTTGGGTTTTCAGGTTACCCAACGAGCACTTCTCTCAAGAGGGTTTCTGCGTTTCGGAGAGGAACTTAATGGAGATATTTTTCTAAATCTCCCTTGTGTTTGTACCTTCATAATGAGCGAGCTAACCCTAAGTGTTCTCGCGGAGATAGTGTCTTCTTTCTAAGTTTTGACAAAAACCTAGTTTCTTAAGCAACTAGAGTTCATCATTTCCTTCCTTTTTGTCAGCGACACAAGGAACTTGATTCCTTGAAATTTCCCTTGTTTGGCAAAGAGACTATAGTGTATTGGTAATTGCAATTTAGGAAATAAATCATTGAATAAGCATAGTCTAGAGGATGAAACAGCAATTCACTTGGTAGGAATTAAATGCCCAAGCTGGGGCTCAAAACATGTTTTATCTTGATAAAAGCAATGTTTAATATTTTTTGCCATGTTGTGACTTCGTAGCTACTGTAGCATTTCGAGGTCGTTTTCAAAACCTTTGCCTTTCGCAACTTTATACTCTTTTCCACCATCTTCTTTGCCAAACAGAGCCTTTGTACTGGATCCATCTTCATGGCTTGCACGGTGGCTACCTCTTTGAGACATGAGTAGTCCCCCAAATGGAAATGTCAGTCTGGGTTTTCATCACCTCTTTTTTCCTTCTCGTTGATTATGCAGTCATAAGAGAGATTAGTTATTTCCACTTGGCCGAATAGTGATGTTAAGGAGATTCCATCGAGTGGATCATCGCATTCTCCTTCCATTTCGTCAAAGTCACTTTCCCCTTTACTTGTTCTTCCTCATTACTTTTGTCAGACATGTTAGGATCGATCACTTCCGATTGATCGGACTCATTGTTTTCTTCCTCCTCCATCATGAAACATTCATCCTCCTCTGGGAAGGTAAAGGTTGGCTTGGCTTGGTTGTTTTGGACAATGTATTGGCCAGGATTGTATGTGGGGTTGTGAGATAGGTTTATGAGATTGATGTTTCGGGGTGGTGGTTCAGCATTGTGGATTGGCTTGCACATCAGGTTTTGGAAGTTTTATAGTTTGGCTTTCAATGAGATCTTAAATGTCATGGCGGAGACGCATGCAGTTATCTGTTTCACGCCTAAGGTGTTGGTGGTAGGCGCACTGTTTGTTAGGATCATGGTTTGGGCCATACAGTGGCTGAGGAAGTGGTTTGTTTAAAGGTTTGAGATGCTCCTAACGGCTCAGAATGGCTAAGGCTTGAGATGAGGTCATATAGAGAGGGTCAAAGTTGCGACGGGGGCGATTTGAGCTTCAGGATGAGCTAATTTTGAAAAGGGTCTTATGGTAAGGTTGAGTTAAGGGTGTTGACGGAGGCAGGAGATGTACGGGTTGGAAAGGTTTCATTTGGAGGAGTTTTCTTCTTTCCCAATGAGGCCTAGCTTGATCCCCTCTTCAATCTGCAGCCCAGTAGCATGCAGGCGCTTGAAATCAGTGATAGCCTGAGTGCAAATGTGCGTGAGGTACTTGGGCTGCAAACTCTTGACGACTATTCTCACTTGATCTTCCTCAGAGGGGCGGTTCTTGGCGGCTTTTTCTCTCCATTTAGCCACAAAGGTTGCAAAGTGTTTGTTCGATTCTTGCTTAGTCATTTCCAAATTTCGAGTTGTTAACTCAATTTGAACGTTGTATGCATATTGCTTGACAAAAGCATTGGCAATTTCTGACCAAGTATGATAGTGCACAAACTCCAAAGTGAGAAACCAATCGAGAGTGCTTTCAGTAAGAGTCCTTTGAAATAACTGAACAATGAGCTCATCATTCAAGCCCATTGGCTTCAAAGTGTTGATGACAGGGCGGACATGGCTAGTGGGATTGCCAGTTCTATTGAACTTCTCAGGTAGTTGAGAATCTGGAAAAAGGTAGAGTCCTTCAAAATTTAGAATTTGGTCCCCTTGTGAACAGGCCAGAGTACGTTTGATCTCCTTGACTTGTTTGGCCAATTCAGGATTTTCTGCCAATACCACTTCTTGAGGATTCTCATCTTCCACCGATTTCTCTTCGTTCTCAGCATCTCTTGCTGCTTTCTCTGCTAGTAAGATAACGACTTTGAGCTTGGTGATTAGTAATGATGGCGTCCTTATCTGCCATGAGAGTGGGAGGATTACTTGATGAAGCTTAGGATTTGGTAGATGATTGAGTTTGTTGAGGAGATGACCGCGGAGTCCCTGGAAGTGATTGGGACCGTAGCAGTGTAGGTGTTTTGGCCGGTGAGAGTGACAGACGGGACGGTTGCAAAGACCTCTGTTTGGCGTGACTTCGGGTGTTGTAAGAATATAAAATTGGTTGTGGTTGCTTCTTTATTTTACTTATTGTGTCTGCTTTGAAAAGTAGAGTACCTGTAAGTCAGTACTTGGCTTGTGTAGGGTTAGGATTTGGGCTGGAAATCCCAACCCTTCTGCACAGAAAGAGTTAATTACAACAACAGATGGTACAAGGTGTGAGGAAGAACTTGGAAGCGAAAATGCAAGTAGGTTCCTAGCCTGTAGGATCCTGTCTTAGTTTGATAAGTTCTATGGCTTTCTAATACATGCAAGGTTTTGGTAGTCTCAGGGTGCTCCGTTGTCAAAGGGCACCAATCCTCTCACGAGCCCATCATAGGCGGTGATTGGGTGATTCCCTTTTTGATATACCACTAGGTACGAGTGACTGTGGAGTTTGCTGGAACCCCCAACATAGCCCGTGTCATGCCGGGATATCAGGTGAACTCAACGGGTTGCCCGCTCGATGCATATGATAGATGAATTAAACAAGGCATGTATTAGTCTTATGTTGAACTTTTTGGTTATGGCTCTCATATTCCCCAGCGGAGTCGCCAAAAACTGTAGACACCTCCCAAACGGGGCATCGCCATACAGATTGATCACGTTTGTTTGCTCGATTGGTTGCTTGCTTCGTAAACCAAAATCATGGACATTCCCATGGCTAGAAACATCGCCACATGATAGCGGTTATCATTAAAACAGAGTCGCCACCCAGTTTATTAAAACTAGGAAAATAGATAGAGATTCTGGATACGGGAGCCAAAAGTACAATAAGGGGAAGGTGTTAGGCACCCCTCTTTGCCCAGTCGTGAGACTGGCCCATAATCGTTCAACATAAGACATGTACATGCTTTATTCAACTCTAACACATAGTCTGTTTAATTAAGCCTTTAACAGTGAATAAGGTGAGCCAGGACTGTAATTGAAAGCATGCATCAGAAATAAACAAAACAGACAGGCTGTCCCAGGAAAATCGATCTCTCGGCCGGTGAATGGATTTCACGGCCGAGGGATCCCACTGGATTGATATATCGGCCGAAGGATTGATCCCCCAACCGATGTTCTTCCTCACACCAGAACAGATATTTAACAGATAATCAAAACACTATGATTAATGCATAAAAATGTAAAAGAGATCAAACCATAGGCCCCTGGGCCTCACCACCTTGATCCCTCAGTTGCTTGATTGCTTCGGATTGGGTGTGATTGACTGATTTACTTCTCGAAAACCCTAGGGTTAGGGTTTGTACTTCGGGGTTTGATCGTTCGGGATGCGGCTGCCTTCGGAAGGTTAGGGCTTCTATAGAGGGAGTATGTGAGATGATTTCTGCAGAGCTTGGAGATATGAGATGAAGGAATTGAATGTTAATTTCGGAACCCAAATGTTCCTTTATATAGGCACCGGATGACTCACTCCAACCAATCACAATGCACGATTAAAATTGGAGTTAGAGAGTGATTCTAACTCTTCATGGCAATCCTCTGATGTAGCCCGAACGCATCGGGATTTGGCTGCTAGGGTTTGGTGAACGGATCAAACGTTTGACAGAACGTTCCAGAATCTGGAAAAAGGACGATCTGGCGGCCGAGGAATGGATCTGGCGGCTGAGGAATCGATCTGGCGGCCGAGGAATCGATCTTACGGCTGAGGAATCGATCTGACGATCTGGCGGCCGAGGAAACGATGTTGCGGCCGAGGAATCGATCTTACGGCCGAGGGATTGATCTCTCAGGGAGATTTTCTAGCAACAGGTTGCTCGGGTGAGGAAATGATGTTAAGACCGTGAGATCGATGTTACGGCAGACAGATGGATTCTCCTAGGCTTCTGTATTTTCTGTCAAAGGCTATATGGCTCTGGATGGGGTCCTCTAAGTGGCTCAAAGTTCTTACCGAAAGTCCTAAGGTTCTCAAGGAAGCAATCAGCAATCACTGTATCCATTTCATCATCGGGATGGTCCCAAGGTGGGACTTGAAATAATCGTTAGGCCAAATTGGGGTGTCTACAACAGGGCTAAGTTCCGCAAAGTTTTTTGGGTTTTTTAATTATTATTTTGTTCTTATTCTAATTTGTTTACATCTGTTAGTTTTCTTTTCCATCTCATTTTTATTGATTATTGATTCGTTTCGTCAAGACGAATCGGAAAAATAAAATAATTATGACTTTTAACCAAATGCTTTTTGAAATATCCAATATAAATTTCAAAAAGCAGGTTTTTTGGATTTTTTGTTCTTTATCTTGAATATTTACAAAACACTACTTGAAATAAAGATAAATTTTACTCCCTTTGTCCTAAATTAAGTGTCCCTTTTCACTATTTGGGAGGTCTCAAAATATTGTCCATACCTTTTTATCTATAGTATTTTTTATATACAATATGGATCTTATTTGATTGATCCCAATTAATTCTATAATATAAAATTCTTAAAAAATATTAAAATTTTAAAGATATAAGAAATTTTATAAGTGGCACGACTACCAAAAAAGACACTTATGCTTAAGGTCTCTGTAATAAATTAGCTCAACCCCATATCGATAAGGGCATTTTCGAAATATTCAACTTTGTTCCACTATTCAGAACAAAAGTTGAATATTTCGTAAAGGCTCTTACTGATATCAGGTTGAACTAAATTTTTATAGGGACCTTAAGCATAATATTTTGAACATAATGACCGGTTTCGATTATGTTTGTGGGACCCGAGACGAGTCCCAAAACCATCTATACATTGGATCTATTCTGCTCAATCTGTACCAATAGCATTAGGCCGAGTTCTTCTAAATTTAACTTATTTCTTCGTTTTGTATGTTTTGTTTGTCTTTTCTGAGTTTTTTTTCAGATTCACGTGTTTTTTTTGGATTAATCATCCGTCTCGATGATAGGAGTTTTAAAAGTACAAAATTATTACCATAAGCACAAAAAATTCACTAAGGATGAAAAAGTATCAAAACAATTGTCTTTTGGAGTTTAAGTGTCGTCTTATTTGAATTATTTCAATATCGGTCCATATTTTTATGATTTTTCGATTCGCCTCGTCTCGACGAACGATTGCCCCCTAAAATTACGTCGAAAAACTAAAAAAAAAATGGTTACAAAAGTTAAAAGAATACCGAAATATATTCCTAACTTATGAGTTTAAAAAATGCAGCCTTAGTACACTAAGAAAACGAAGTAGGATTTGGCATAGGGTGGGAGCTTTGCTTTGCTGCATTTGTTGGATAAGAGAGAGAGAAAGGGATTTGTTAAAAGCAAAATGAAAGGCAAAAGGCTAAATATTGTACTCCCGGAATTATTGCTACCCTCCCAGGTTGGATGGTGTATACGGTGGGTGTATTACATAATACACCCGGATGAGAGGTGAATACACTGATTGGCATTCCTTTTTCCCCCTGTATTAGCTAATCCCCGTATTCGCTAATACACCGTTCACAGCCAAAAATTATTTGCTACCCTCCCAGGTAGCAATAGCTAATCCGGGTGTATACGCCTGATTTTTGACCAAAACACCCCTCCTCATCCCCCTCCCCCAACGGCTCTCCCTCTCTCTATTTGCTACAGAGAAACAAGAAGAAGAAGAAGAACAACACCAACAACAATAGATCACCACCAGCACCACCACATAAACACACACACACACACAGAAAACATGTATGTATACGTAGAAAGAGATGTACCTGTTCTTGGGGGTGGGTTGTGTACAAATCGGAGAGAGAGACAAGACAACCCACCGATCGGAGAGAGAGACGATTACCAGATTGAGGATGGGTTGTGTACAGATCGGAAGAGAGACAATCGGGGGCCGCTCCTCCTCCTCCTTCTTCTTCTTCTACGCTTCTCTCTCTCTCTCTCTCTCTCTCTCTCTCTCTCCATGTAATGGGGAAAATGTGAAAGGCAGTCGATATTATCAAAGTTGGAAAAGTGGGAAAATTATCAAGTGTAGTTGAGACTCTACAAATATATGGTGTAGAATGATGAAGAGCAACCCAATGGTCACAAAGAATTTTGAAAAACACATGTGTGACCATGTGTATTACAAGTTCCCCTACTTTAAAAAAAACGAAATTTATATTTTATAAATTTGTTAAATTATTTAATTAGTTAATGAAGTAAATTATTATAACTTAGAATTGTCGAAAAATAATTAAATATATTAAGTTTTGCAATTATATAATTAATGTTAGGCATAATAAAGTTTACAACTGCACAAGGGCAAAATAGTCATTTGACAATTTTTTTCATCATACACCCTTCCTTCTAATATATCATCCAAACCATCTACTTTTTAATCCTCCCTCTATAAATGTCACATCAATGTGGACCTTCCATTCTTAACTAATAATATCCCCGACTATTTTATCCCCCTTTCATAAATAATACACCCAAAACTCATACTGCATCCAATCGGGCCCCTATATTTTTACCCTCCAACCATTACGGCTTGTCAAAGACAAGATTCTGACAACACATCTTGTCATTGATAAAGTAAAAAGGTAAAATTAAGAATGTAAATTGCTTTTCCACCCCTGACACCACACCCCCTGACCCCACACCCTTTTACCGGAATTAACCCCCCTCCCCCCACACCTAAATACTCCTGCCTTTTGTAATTTCTTTCTTTATTTAATTACTTTTATTTTATTTATTTAATTTCTATAAATACACCATGTCTATATTAAAAAATATAATTCAAAAATTAAATGCTCCAATTTTTAAATCAGTTGAATCAGGGCGAACATCGTATTTTTTTTTATCATTATATTCTAAGTGGTTATAATGAATTTTTTGCTCTAAGGTCTTTCAACGAGCACCCTATGACTCATTATTTAGTTTCAAGACTCTCTTAGGGTGTCCATTGAAAGGCCTTAGAGCCAAAAACTTATTACGACCATTTAGGATGAAATGATCAGAAAAATAACATCTTTGCACTGGTTCAATGGATTGAAAATTAGAACACTTATTTTTTTAACTATATTTTTTAATCTATAAAGGATAATTTTTTAATATATAAACGGTGTAAAAAAATAAGTGTTCCAATTTTTGATCCATTTGAACCAGTACAAAGATATTATTTTTATGATAATTTCATCCTAAATGGTTGTAGTAAATTTTTGGCTCTAAGGCCTTTCAACGAGCTCCCTAAGACTCCTTATTTAGTTTTAAAACTCTCTTAGGGTGCCCATTGAAATGCCTTAGAGCCAAAAATTTATTACGACCATTCAGGATGAAATGATAAAAAAAAAAAACATCTTTGCACCGGTTCAAACAGATTGAAAATTGGAACACTTATTTTTTAACTATTTTTTTAATCTATAAAGGATAATTTTTTAATATATAAACGGTGTAAAAAAATAAGTGTTCCAGTTTTTAATCCGTTTGAACCAGTACGAAGATATTATTTTTCTGATCATTTCATCCTAAATGGTCACAGTAAATTTTTGGCTCTAAGGCCTTTCAACGAGCACCCTAAGACTCCTTATTTAGTTTTAGAGCTCTCTTAGGGTGCTTATTGAAAGGCCTTAGAGCCAAAATTTTATTACGACCATTTAGGATGAAATGATCAGAAAAATAACATCTTTGTACCGGTTTAAACGGATTAAAAATTGGAACACTTAATTTTTTTAACTATTTTTTTGTAAGATATATATATAGGGGAAAAAAAAGAAAAAAAATTGTCGGATTTCATTAGAAAAATAAGTGTGGGGGGGGGGGGGGGGGGGGGGGGGGGGGGGGGTGTGGAGAAACTGAAAGGGAGGGATGGGTGGGGGTTGGGGGTTAAAACAGGAAAAAGAGGGGGTGGGATCGGGGGGATTGTGTCAGGAGGGGGAAAAGCACCCCTCAGAATATGTGGCTTCATATTGGACTATTGAAGTAATTGCTTAAATAAGCCAAGTGGCTTATTTGTGGCTTATTTTTTGTTCTTATTCAAATTTTTTTCGTATCACTTGACTTATTATCGTTTTTTTAGGGATTATTACATCCTCATGATAAGAGGAATCTAAAAAGTAAAAAAATTTGATCGAAATCCAATTTTGACTTTTTGGCGGGAAAGCCAATGGCTTATTTAGAAGAACAAGCCCTAAAAGTAGGGCTATATAGCACCGGTTAGCCGAACCGTTTTATAAACGGTCTTGCTATTATCAGTCCACTGAGCTGACGATAAACATACTAGAAGACAAGAAAAATACGTATTCATGTGTATTTTACACACCCTTTAAAACACATTCACATACTTACTATTGTCATTTCATTGAGCTGATTTTAGAATTTTCCTTTTATAAAATGAGAGAATGAAAGTGTACAATTGGTTTGGGATGGTGTCAGTGGCGGCCCCACTTGACAAATCATGGGTAAGTTGACCTGGAGTTCATGTAGTGTGGCAAACATGGATACGGGATCCTACAAGGCACTCCCTGTAAGACATTCTGCAACTCGATAATCAATAATTCAAATATATTTGTTATTTTTTGCCGGTAATAATTAATTTTGACTGATAAAAAATAACAAATATATCTAAACAATTGATTGTCAGGATGAGCTGTCAGAATCTGCCCTATAGAATGCATTACATAGAAGTGCTCTGCAGAAATATTATGAATACAGCAAAGTGTTTGGAGAACTCGCACAAAAGGTTTAAATTATGAATTTGTGATGATAATTTCTTGATGAGCCCTTTTGATGAGGACTACTACAATCCTGTGGTGCATTGTTGTACTATAGAACTCCAAGTTGTCAGATGCCCCAATTTTCAGAAACTAAGGTTCAATGCAAGATGCGTATGAATTTATAATGAACAACATGCAACCAGGACAATCACAAACAAGAGAGGCTACAGAAACTCTCTCTAGACTCATTCAATGTTTATATTAAAAAACTAACTTGTTCTGAGGGTTACAACTCAAACTACAATAGAAGAAATCCTACACATAGGAAATAAAGAAAAAAGAAGCTATAAAATTTAAAACTAATTATAGTCTTTATGAGCAAGCGAATATTACAAAGAACCTAAATATTCTAGAATACTTACTTATAAATTTGCAAGACTCTCTATCAGAATAACTATGACCAAATATACTACTACAGTACAATTTCTTACACCCTCGTTCTTTTTTAAATTTCCAATTTATTAAGGAAATATCATTATTACACTTTTACCTCCACTTTCTATAATCGTCGGTCCGTTCTCTAGTGGTGGTCGAAAGCGTCGCCAAAAAACCGAAAAATCGTCGGTAGAGACCCATTTAGGCTATACCAACGGTTGGAGAACCGTTGCTGTAGAGGCATAGCGACAGTTTTGACGAGCGTTGGTACAGATCTTTGTTTACTAACGGTTTCGTTTGCCAACGCTTATAACCGTTGCTAAAGGCAATTTTCTTTTTTTTTTAAAACCAACCAGTGTGTGACGTAAGCCTCCACGTGGCACTAACGTGACAGCCACATGTCGCCCATGTGGTGCTGACATGGCGCCTGCGTGGCAGACTTTGTGCCGCGCCTATGTGGCAGTCTACATGGCGTGCGAAATAACCTTGCTCCTCCTGAGAATCAAACCGCCGACCTCGCGTGTATGCGCGCGTGCGCGAACCAACTGTGCTAGCCCATAACTTGTGTAAAAACATAAACCTTTTAATATTTATACTATACTAACCGGATTTTTTTAATCCTTTTTTTTTTTAAATCCGGTTTATACTATACAAACACTTCTAATATCATTTTTTTTTCGATCGGAAGCGTCTATTTTTTACATAATAAGGAGTACAATATTTGTACGAAGAATGAAATTATTATTACATAGAATTTAACGTTAGGTTCAATAATCACCTTTTAAAATTGGTATAAATTGACATGCACCTTGTACCCACACAAAAAAAAAAACCTCTCTGTTTTCCTAATTTTTTTTCAATCTTAATTTTGCCTTTTCTAAATTTTTGTTAGATTCACATAATTTTTTTTGATTGGTCAGTCTTCTCTATGAGATGAGTCTAAAAAATAAAAAAATGCAATTAAAAGCATAAAAAATCAATATGGGCGAAAAAATATCAAACAACTAACATTTGTTGTCTTTAGTGTCATCTTATATGATATTTTTTTCAACTCCGGTCACAATTTTATACTTTTTTTATTCTTGTGAAGATGAATGATTAATCCCAAAATGAATGATTAGTTTCAAAAATTACCACAAAATGCTAAAAAAAATACGTTAAATAAACAATACCGGAAAAAATACCACAACAAAAATTTAGGAAAAATAGCCCTAACAAAAGCAACGGTCTCGATCATCATGATTGTGTCACGGTCGAGTGGCTAAAGTACGTTCAAGAATGAAGTTAATCGAGTATCGCTACACACTTATCGGACAGAAAAACTCATTTTATTAATGAAATTGTCTATCGATAAAGAAATTTTCTAAATTCGATCGAGCCAAATTTGTACGAGAACGATTTAATCAACATGAAAAATAAAATCAACGGCCTCGATCGTTAGTTCGGGTTTGGAAAACCGATTGCATGAAAGAAAATTGGTTTTGGCGGTGTAAAATTCTACTAACGGTTAATGAAAACCGTCGCTATAGTCCAGTTTATAGTAACGGTTATTGAAAACCGTTGCTATAGTCCATTTTTAGTAACGGTTAATGAAAACCGTTGGTATAGTGTTGTAATCTATTAACGGTCACGTGAAAACCGTTACTACACCCCCATCTATACCGACGGTTTTTTCAACCGTTGCGAAAAAACCGTTGGGAGATCCTGAATTTCTTATAGTGTACATTGTTCCTTTACCTCCCAATTTACAATAATCACCAAAAGAGGGAACAATATATTGTTGAAGTCAATTTCAGTATCTCTTCTTTTTTCTTTTTTTGGGTCAAAATTTTCAGTCTAATTTGATAAAGCGACAATCTTTTTGTTTGTCATTGATGATCTATTATAGTCTGACTTCTTTTGGTGAAAAAGCAAATCCAGCCAGGACACCTCACACCCCACAGCAATCAATTTCCAGTCTCTCTCTTTGTTTCGGAGGACCCACGGGACCCAAAGGAGGAACTATTAATTGCCATCAGAGCAACCGCCACGTGATGCTCGATCAAAATGCCTCTATCACATTCATTCAAGCGGGGTCTAAGACTTTGGCCCCGTTTCATTAATTAAGGTTTTTATTTTTCGTTTTACAAAACTGGTCATTCCCTCACAATACATCACCTTTAGCTCAAAAAATAATTTTTTTTTTTTTTGAATTCTCACACTCCGCGTGAGTGTGTGGTAGTGAGGGCCTTTGGAGCACCACGTGATGATCGGGCCAAAGCTAGTAATGACGGGGAAAAGTTAGGCCAAAATTCTACTATGGCCTACTCTAGATGGGCATCTTTGTAAACGAAAAAAAGGGATCCTCGATCTAGGGTTGGACAAAAAATGAACCTTCCAGTGTTGCTCTTTTCGGGTCTTTTTAAAAAAACTCACTCGAATGATTGGAATCATTCATTTAGTAGAGTTTGTATAGAAATCCAACCGCGTTGAAAAATTACGTTGATCAAGTATCGAAAATTCACGATTGCGCCATATTTATGTTAAAATAGATGAGTTTAGATTCGGTGTGTTAGTCTGTTTTTCCTAAGATGAATGCATATGACAAACGCGGTAGTCGGCATCCGAACTTGACTTTCGGCATAGTTGAAATTCTCAAAAATCCCACAAAATGAGCGATTTCGATCATTGAAATTAGCTCG
The DNA here is from genome assembly GCA_020567845.1 of Rhododendron henanense subsp. lingbaoense. Taxonomy (NCBI): domain Eukaryota; kingdom Viridiplantae; phylum Streptophyta; class Magnoliopsida; order Ericales; family Ericaceae; genus Rhododendron; species Rhododendron henanense. The sequence goes on along the minus strand of CM036316.1, from coordinate 36,204,344 downwards.
AGGAAGACTTCAGAAGGGAAAAATTGAACAATCTAGTTTTTTTTCTCTCCTATGAGAGAGAATCCTCTTCCATAGTCCATAGAGTAATAGGACTAACTTTGTAGACCATAGAAATCTTTGCAAAGAAGGACCCTAAAAATTTTAACGTACCATACACCGCGACTTGGACAGAGTGTTAACACACAAAAGAAATTATGGGACTGATATTTAAAATACGGAGCAATCGACAATTTTAAAATATCAGTCCCTTTCTCTTTCATAAACAAATGAGTAATGATATACACAATTGACAATTATAACAGAAATACTATGTGCAAAGAAATTTTACCCGAAAATGACCTGGAATAAACCGGTCATAAATAGTGTATTCCGGGTCATTATCGGGTAAAATTTATTTGTACTTAGCATCCCCAAATTATAAAGACATGTCATTATACCGGCCATCAATGTTCAGGCGTGGAGTCCTCATTATTGTGAACCTTCCAAGAGCGTTGAAGCAATGCCGTAGAAGTAAGGATGCAAATGTAACCGAGAAAATTAACAAACCGACCAAAAAAACAACCGGAAAATTCGGTGTTTGGTCGGTCTACATTTTGTCCCGGTCGGTTTCGATTTTTGAAGCGTAAAAAGTAATTTTCTGTTAGGTCTCTCCGGTACCTAAAAATACTCTCGAACAGAACCGAACCACGTGGACAACAATATATACATATGGGACTGATATTTTACTAGTTTTAGATAGGGGTATGGACATTTTAGAAGTCTTGAAGCTCGACCCGAAAAATCAGAAAATAACCGGCCAAACCGAACCACCCCAAACCGATTTGTGGTCCACCGAATATTTTGACTGGAAACGGTTTCCATCCTTTCTAGACGCGAACTGATCGGTTTTGGTCTGTCATGCCCGAAATCCCCGACCAAATCGAATCGATTTCACCCCTATGAAGAAGTGTAAAAACAGAAGTTCTCCGTTACTAACATAATCATATTTTTTCGTTTCAAAATTATTACTCTCATATTATTATACTTAGATACTGCGTAATTTTTTATTTTTATTTTTTTTGGAAGATTGTCATTTTCCCTAGCACACAACCTTGGAAATTGTAGCAGGCCGAGTTAAATGGCTCGGGCTGCACCGAGCGTAATACCGAGCCGAAGGACCGATTGTCCATGTTCACCCTGAAGCAAGGTTGACAGAGCCTCGGCGCACCGACGGTCCTAAACCCTCCACAGAGACGCCGACTAAGCCTCGTCTACCGACGGTCCAATTCGATCCAGGGACGTATATATCTCACCGCCTCGGCTTCCCCAGGGTTGAACGTTTCCTCCTGATACCTTCTTCGGCCAACAGCTTTCGGCTAGCCGACTCCTTGACTGTCGGCTCACATTCGGCTTTGAACGGATGTGGGGGCCATATTCCATCCCCCTTCACGTGGGAGTGCCACTCTGGCTACGATGACGATAGTGACGTCAGCCGAGCGGTTACCAGGTTGATGGTACCACGTGAAGGGGGCCCGCTCACTCGTCAAGCGGTTATGAAACCCTAAAAGGTGACGTAGAGGGTGCGTCAGCCGACACGTGGCGGGCATGCGTACAATCTTGGATCAAGCTGAACGATCCCTATAAATACACAGTGATGCCTCCTGAAAGAGGTACGTTCTAAACACAGCTAAAAACCCTAAACACTTGGCCTTTCCTCTTTGCGAGAGATCTGATTCTTGCACCGGAGGACCATCCCGGAGAACTTCCGGCGTGGTCTTTAGTCGTGCTTCGTTTTGCAGGACTAAAGAAGATTGAGAACAAGATCCAATTCCCAGAGCCAAGGTGATCGAACAATCCCAAAAGGAGCCCCACAATTTGGTGAACCCGACGTGAACTACTTCTTTCTGATCCACGGCGGCTCCTCCGTTGCCCACACTTTTATTCCTTGACAAAAGAAACCTCTCCCACCACATCTCCACCACTTTTCCACATAGAAAATGGGCGGAGCACCACCTCCCTTTCAACCCCTCAACCCTTCTCAGATCCTTTCGGACACAAGCGTCCACACCGCCTCCCCTTCTCATCCTCCTGGCTTTGCCCCTCCGGGCGTTAGCACATCAGTTCAGCGTCCGGTGGGACTAAGTGACGAGGCCTTGGCGTACGTCCAGTTGCTGGAACAGCAGCAGGAACAAACCAACTCTGATGTGGCCATGCTCAAAATGGAGATGGCTAGAATCAGAGCGAACGAACGCCCGGCGGCCTCCCATTCAGGCTCTCAGGGAAGGCGCCGGCGTGGAAACTTACCACCACCACCACCCAACTTAGTGGGTGAAGGAGATCCTCATCGAGTCTCGGTATACGACCGCCTGGACCCACCACTAACGGACAATCGGGCCGGGAACAGCGCTCGCTTCGGGCAGCAACGTTCCCCGGTCCATAAGCGTCTCGGTAGTGGTGCGGGACACAGAGGTGGAAAAACAAGAAGGGAAGGGAGCCCTTACACAAATTACTCAAGCTTGTCAGCTGGTGACGAATACTCTCAATCCCAAAGTTATGATACGGTTGAATTTCATGACAATGAGAACAATTTGGCCCTAATTCCACATGATGGACGGCGAAAGAGCCGAACATCCAGAAGGGACGGGAAGGATCCTGAAATTTTTCCTCCTGAACAAGAAGATTTCCTTCGGGAAAATACACATGCCGGACGCACGGTAAACTCAAGAAACCCACGAACTTTCCCTCGGGAAAAGAGTGTGAGTGTTGTCGTTCGGCACGACGAACAGCCGAGTCGACGCAAGGTTTATCGTACAGAAAATCTCCCTGATTCGGATCGGCTGAAGATCCCCATCGACAGGAAGGAGAGGGCACACCAGCGTCGGCAAGACGAAGCTGCCGACAGAGATAAAGACTACCAAGCCTACAAAAAGTCTCGGAGAGACAGAGATGGACGCCCGCCTCGGCCAACACACGAGTACCAGCTGAAAAAATTGACCGAATCTCCATTCTCGGCCAAAATTCAAGCAACTCTGCCGAAGCCTGGGCTCCACCTGCCGAAATTCCAGAAATTCGATCCCAGCTCGACCGAGGCTTACACCCACCTCATCAGCTACCGAAGTACCATCTCCTGCGTCACCGACGACGACGCCATCATGTGCAAAGCATTCCCCTCAAGCCTCGGACGCCTCGGCCTGCTGTGGTTCAATCAACTGGAGGCAGGATCAATCCACAGCTTCAAGGAATTTGAAAGAGCCTTCAACTACAGGTTCATCACAAGCAACAAACAAGCCAAAGAGGAAGATGCCCTGGCTCAGATGAAGAAAAGGCCCGGTGAAACGCTTCGGAAGTACGCCGAGCGCTACTGGCAGTTATTCAATGAGATACCCGGTGTTGATCAGTACTGGGTAGCAAGAAACTTCAAGAATGGATTGGAGACTGGAAGTAAAATCCTGGACGAATTGGCAATTCGAGCACCCCACGGGATGAATGAATTAATGAGGACGGTTGAGCAGTTCTGCTCTTACGAGGAGTTCCTCGCCGAGCGAGAACTTCAAGGAGGACAGAACACAGCCATCCCTCACCAACTCCACGTTCCTACCCCTCAAATTTCTGCACCAAAGCCAGTAGCCGTCACACAGCCGAAAAAGCAGGTCAACACGGTGAAAGGAGTCTAGCTCCTCTCCAATCCGTATGGAACCGGAGGATCCTCCAAGTCTACATTCAAAGGTCATGCTTAATTCATTAACCAAACTGTTTTTCGGCCATTCCTCTAATGTAACACATCATCGTGTTCTTATTTTTTTGAACATAATTGACATCACATCTTGCGAATTTGCACTTTCCCGACTCTATTTCGATTTCAGATTTTGTGGAGTTTCAATCAATTCTCCAGGAAAATAAACCACGTTTTAAGTTTTTACCCAAAAAAATACGCTGCCACTGAGCAAATAAAACAAACTGTGCACTAGGGCTGTTCAGCGAATGAACCGAACCGTCCAATCTGCACCAAACCGAACCAAATCGAGACATGCTACGGACGGATACGGATCTAAAAATACTAATTCTGACGGTTCCGGTTCTGTTCTGCTCAATCCGCAATGTTCTTATTTCTCTACGGAAGATTATGAATGATGTTGACCAATTTGAACAAAATTTCCACAGATAATAAAGTAATAAATATGTATTCTATGATGTTTTTATGTTTTATGTTGAAAATGTTTATAACCTTCTCTATTATGATGTCATTTTGGGCTTTTAAAACTTTTATGGACGAATGTAACATAATTCGATAGAGTTTTTTTTTTCTTTTTATCCCCTAAACTATGCAACTTTTCTCTACTTCGTCCCTTAACTATCAATTTGGTGATTTCATCCCCTCAACTTCCACTCCGTTACCTATGCGATCCAATACATAACAGAACTGAGATTTTGGACGGAAAAGAACCTCACGTGCTCATCACGTGAGATCCCAACCCAAAATGTCAGAGAGACCGACATTCCAGAGAGACCGACATATTACCCACCTGCTACGTCATTTTTTTCACCCCTCTCTCTCTCTCTACACGATACTTCTCAGTTCTCTCCCTCTCTCCTCTCTATGGTTCGATCATGAGTTAGGGTTTGATCTGGAGCAAAAATCAAAGAGAAAGCAAGGGTTTTGGCGCAAAATCCTCGGTTGATTCACTGGGAAGGCAAGCTTAGGAGTGCATTAGTTCGGGATGGATGAGTTGAGGCAAGGGGAAGGCGTCATCCCCAACTGTAAGTACAAAGAACAAATTTTTTTTCCTCGATCGTGCATAGCAGTGTGGGGTTTAAGTTTGTTTAATGATTTCCCCACTGTAATACTCATCTTCCCATGGTGCAACCCAGCTGTATTGCAACTTATAATTAGACCTAGTGTGGGGGTTTAAGTTTCTTTGCATTTTTGGGAAAAGATCGACTAGCATGTACAAAAATAGGTTAGCAAATGTACAACAGTACAAAAATAGGTTTGTGTGGGGTTTTGTTTCTGATTCTCATGCATCAATTTTATATGACACAAGTGGTCCATTTTGTATTAAAGAAATAGTCGACCCTCAATCTTCTGTCACAAGAATTGGGTTTTCGCCCTGCCCAGAAGGTTTTTCGAGAATTCCTCTCATGGGTTCAATCTAGTTTTGTTTTATTTCCCAAGTTTTTTCTTGTTGGGCCCATCTTTAATCAAAGATTCAAGGGACATTTCATACGTTACACTGTTTGTAAGCAGAGAGAGAGAGAGTAGTGTACTCTGTTTTTTGTGTGTGTGTGCAGATAATGCATAAAAAAAATTCAGTGTGGGGTTTTATGTGGGTTTTGTCTAGGTCTTGTGTGGGGTTTTGGTTATGATTCTCATGCATCGTTAAAAATCAGTTCAAAAGCAGTTGTCTGGGGTTTGTTTATATGACACAAGTGGTCCCCTTTGTATTCAATTTTTTTTTCCGGAAAAGTGGGTGTAATGTGGTCCCTCTCTTTAGTTGTATAGTTGTATAAGTGTAATGTGGTCCCTCTCTTCAATTATTTTACTTGCTTGTTTTGTCTGTTATTGTCATGTAGATGTGCACCCTGATTTCTTCTCAATTAAAGTCCACCATGGGGGTGTTTTTTTTGCTGAAAGAGGTAGGAAGTCCTATTTTGGTGGAAAAGTTAGCTACAGTGACTATGAGAATAGGAAAATTTTCTCATTACTTGAGTTGGATGAAATCGGTAAAAAGTTGGGGCTGAATGAGGCACTTGAATACTACTACAAGGCTACGGATGGAGGTTTCAAAATTATTCAAAATGATGATCAACTTATTGATATGGTAAACCATATTAAGGATAATGTTGTTGATATTTTCCTTGTCATCCCTAATACCATTCTTGATGATTTGCTTGATGTGGATGTTGGTAATTGGGAATGGGAGAGTGGGACCTTTCCAGAGAGTGGGGTTACCATATATGATAGAGGGGTTAGGTGGAAGTTTAGCTGACGATGACTCAGATTCTGATGCAAACTATGATTATTTTCATGATAGCGATTATGATTTAAGTGATGAAGATGATAGGATTTATGAGGAGAATGTTGATGCCAATAGTGAATGGGTTGGAAGTAGGAATGCCAGGGCTGTATCCCTAGTTGTGCCAAGGAAAAGAATAGAAGAAGCATTGGACTTCTTCAAGCATGCTCCAATTGATGAAGGAGATGATAGTTTGGGTGAATCAGATGATGCAGAATATGAAGATTCTGAAGATGGGTTCTTAAGTGGATCAGATGGTGAAGGTGATCCAAAAGTGAAAAAACCAACTGTGTTTAGGCCAATTAAAGGGAGAGAGGAGCCTGTTTTTTGTGAGGGTATGATATTCAAGCATAGGGCCCAGTTTGCTGGAGCTATTAGGCACCATTCTATTCTGCAAGGGAGAGAGATAAGATTCACCAAAAATGAAACCACAAGGGTGAGGGCGAAATGTAAGGTTGTTGTTGATCCAGAAGATGGGACAAAGAAGTTTGAGTGTCCGTGGACAATCTTTGCGTCTGATATAGGGAAAGACAAAACACTACAGGTAAAAACTTACATCCCACACCATACCTGTGGTAGAATTTGGCGGAACAAGCTGATGAATAGCTCTTGGGTGGCAATGATGTACTTTGATGATATAAGGATCACTCCTACCTTAAAGGTATCAGAGCTAGTGGAAAAGGTTAAATCAAATTTCAAATGCAATGTTTCAGTTAACCAATGCTATAGGGCAAGGCAGAAGGTCTTGAAAAAACTTGAGGGTAACATTGCAGAACAGTATGCAATGTTATGGGATTATTGTCGTGAGATCGACAGAACCAATCCTGGTACAAGTGTTTACATCCATTTGAAACATGACCTTGATGGAATGCCTACCAATGTATTCCAAAGATTTTATATTTGTTGGGCAGCTTTGAAGAAAGGGTTTAAAGATGCTTGCAGACCAATTATTGGAGTGGATGGGTGTCACTTGAAGGCATATTATCCTGGTCAATTGCTAACAGCGGTGGGTATTGATGCAAATGATCAAACTTTTCCTGTGGCATATGCTGTTGTGGAGATAGAGAACACTGAGACTTGGACATGGTTTCTGAACCATTTGATTCCTGACCTACAAATAGAGAATGAACCTACTTGGACAATAATTTCAGATAAGCAAAAGGTAAATGCAATTTATGTTCGTGTTTTCTCTAATGTTTTTAACTTGTCACCAATGTTTACTTTGATGTTTACTTTAATGTTTACTTTAACCTACTTTAATGTTTACTTTGTGTTTAATTTATGTTTGTAACTCAATTTATGTTGTCCTAGGGATTGGAACATGCAATTAAGGAGTTGCTACCAGAAATTGAGCATAGGCATTGTGTAAGACACTTACACAACAACTTCAAGAATGCTGGATATGGGGGTCAGGTATTGCATGATAAGCTGTGGAATTTAGCTAGGGCAAGTTATGTGGGTAAGTTCAACTTTTTGATGGGAGAACTAGAGAAAGAAGACCTAGGGGCATTTAAATGGTTGTCTGACCCAAATAGAAACCCTTGTCATTGGTCTAGGTCACACTTTATTGTCACCCCCAAGTGTGATATTTTACTCAACAATCTATGTGAAACATTCAATAAGGCCATCTTGCCTGCGAGGGATAAACCAATACTCACCATGTTGGAAAAATTGAGGACATATTTCATGAAAAGGTTGGTTGACAAAAGGGCATTTGCTACAAAATGGGTTGATGAGTTGGGTCCTAAGATTCATGATAAGATTGAAAAGATTAAGACAAGGTATGGTGACTATATAGTAATACCATGTGGTGAGGGAGAGTTTGAAGCAAGACATATCCATACTGGTCATCAGTACACTATTAATCTACAAACACACACTTGTTCTTGTAGAAGATGGGACCTCACTGGAATTCCATGTGAGCATGCTGCAAGAGTCATAGTTGAATCTGGTGGACAACCAGAGGAGTATGTTAGTATGTGGTACTCAAAGCATAGCTTCTTGACTGCATATGGAAACATAATGCACCCCATGAATGGTCCTGATATGTGGGAGAAGTCAGGTAAGGATCCAATCAAACCTCCAGACTTCAAAAGGCAACCTGGAAGGCCCCGTAAAGCAAGAAGAAAGGAAGCAGATGAAGGTGCAAAAAAGCCCTTCAAGCTCAGTAAAATAGGGGTAAAAATGACTTGCAGAAGATGTGGGATACAAGGGCATAACACAAGGACATGCAAAGCTCCTGTGGATGCCCTTTCAGCAAGCTCTAGAGGAAGAGGAAGAGGAAGAGGAAAAGGAAAAGGGAGAAACCCCACTCCAACTTGAATGTCCTCTTATGCTTGAGTTCTTTATTTTTGGGATCCAATTTGTTGCATTTGGGGATCCATAATGTAGTAACAGTTATGCATTTGTCTTTATGTTGGGAACTGCTCAGACTTATTCAGCTATGTTGGTCTATATTTATGTTTTAGTTTCAGTTATGAACACTAGTCTCTGGAACACTTTTGTAATGAACTTGGAATATGGTTCAGTTCTAGAACATCGTAATGACTTTGGTTCTACTTTGTTATAATTAAATATGGTTCAGTTCTACTGCTCTGTGAGTTCAGTTCTTTTGTGGTCTGTTTTTCAATTGTATGTATGATCTGTCATGTTCAAATGCAATGTTTCTGTTCTGTTTTCAAGTTCAAAGGTAATGTTTCAGCAAGCCTACATTTCAATTGTATATTTTTTTTTGTTTATGGTTGAATAAGAGCAATTATGGACTGTTTTACTCTGTTTTTTTATGTTCCAGCAAGCCTACATTTCAATTATGGACTGTTTTTTTTTTAAATCCGAATTGTGGACTGTTGAATAAGAGCAATTATGGACTGCTCAGTGAGCCATGGAAGGAGAGAGAGAGAGAGAGAGAGAGAGAGAGAGCTAGCTCTGGGTTGTTTTACTATGTTTTTTTGATGGTTTTGCAAATAATGGGTCAGAGGAAGAAGCAATGGAAGAGAGAGAGAGAGAGAGAGAGGGGGGGGGGGGGGGGGTTTCTTTGCTCTGTTTTTTTTTTTTTTCATATTTGGAGGGAAATAGTTGGCGCCAGTGGAGTGTGAAACTTGAAATGTCTATTTTGCCCTGGCTTCTGGGTTGGATTGCATGTGATAGGCACATGAGCCTCTTTTCCGTCCAAAAAGTTAGAACCGTTATCGATTGGATCACGTGGGTAACGGAGAGATAGTTGAGGGGATGAAATCACCAAATTGATAGTTTAGGGACGAAGTAGAGAAAAGTTAGATAGTTTAGGGGATAAAAGAAAAAAAACTCTAATTGGATAATGTTAGTTTATCTTTAGACTTTAGGGTGAATGTTGTTCTTCTAAATAAGTCAAAGTGGTTTATTTTTTGTCCTTATTCAAATTTTTTTCGTATCACTTGGCTTATTATTTTTTGGGGGATTATTGCATCCTCATGACAAGAGGAATCTAAAAAGTAAAATTTTTTGATCGAAATCCAAATTTTTTTTAATAAAGACGAAAAAAGTGGCTTATTGGCTTATTTTCGTCTTTATTTAAAAAAAATTGGATTTCGATCAAAAAATTTTACTTTTTAGATTCCTCTTGTCATGAGGATTCAATAATCCCCCAAAAAATGATGATAAGCCAAGTGATATGAAAAAAATTTGAATAAGGACAAAAAATAAGCCACTTTGGCTTATTTAGAAGAACAACCAAATAAATTCTAAGTAATGTTGGTTTAGACTTGTTTGAATTTGTGGCGGACTTGATTGGACTTGAAATTTTGGAGCTCTATTTTTTAATTTTTAGGTATATATAAAAAAAATTAATTGCATACTCAAATCCGCCGAAACTGTCCAAACCGATCTACACAAACCGCATCCAAACCGAACCAACCAAATAAACTCACGGACAATTGGCGGATGAAGAAAATGGCAATCCGCCGCGCCGAGCGAATCGAATTGAGAACCGGACAAATCCGCATCAAACCGATCCGCGGGCAACCCTACTGTGCACCACTGCCACCAATATAAAGCAAAAGCAAAAACGAAACGAAACAAATGATTCATTCTTTTTGTCGAAAGAAAGCCTCGAAGGTTGGGCATCATAAGAGGCGGGGCCGCTTTAGGCCCCTTCAAAAGTGTAAAAACAAGGGCCTAGATATTAGTTCAAAAATCAAAATATTTTTTGGATACCAAGTATGTTGACAAGGAAAATTAGGGTCCCTGTTTTGAAATTCATCTTTTTCCGAAATATCAGGGCCGGCACTGACCATCATTTTGGACCAAAAGCAAGGCATCGCATTAAACTTTCTTAGCTAGGATTCCTCATAAATTCAACTTCTTCAGGATCCATCCGCGCGTATTGGTGCTTGAGATTTTTCAATGTTCTAATTAGGTAATTGGGTGTCCGTAGGAGACCACTTAAGTCAAAATTCGGGCTGGAAAAATTCATTTTCATTATATTTGAGTTTGAAAATTGAAGAAAAAGAACTTTTTAAAAAAGAAAGGAAAGTGGAGGTGGTGTTTCACTTTTGTTAAAAGTACTTTTTTTTCAAACGAATGAAATTTCGAACTCAAATATAATGAAAATTAAAAATATTTTTTCAATTTTTTTTGCACCGTTTAAAAGATCTTAATGAGATCTATCAAACAATATCTATATTAGTAGGGAAATTATTTGCGTAAACACATAATTTTTTAGCTTGAAATTACCTTCGTTTGAAAAAAGAGAACTTTTAACAAAAGTGGAACACCACCTGATAATTTTCTAGGGAAAAAAAAATTGTGGAGGACAACTTTGAGGGTGCTTATTAGTTATGGCAAATGCTAATCTCCGCGGTCTGGCTAAGGATTAGTGGGCCCAATAGATTAATTTTTCTGAAAAAGTTTTCTAATTAGTTCAGGGAAAAATATACTTACCTAACTTGACAATTTTAACTCACTTTTTCAACTAATAACAAATCCAATATTTAAGGCACCAATTTTACATGTGCGCAGGCAATTTTCCCTCCAACCTGCTCTTTTGCTTTTAGGATACGTACAATCGTTCTCTTATAGGATACGTAATGTACTGTATTTGATACTAAGTAAAGGTTAATTTGGCTTTAAAAGTCAAATTGTAACTTTTTTTTACTCAAAAAAAATTTGCATTTGTTATTTTGGCGTCAAAATTTTGTGACTTATTGATTCGTCTCGGCAAGAGGAATCGGAAAAGTATAAAATTTTGATCGAAACTCATAATTTTTTGAATAAAGACAAAAATAAGTAAAAAAACATATAAAATTTTGATCGAAACTCATAAAATTTTGAATAAAGACAAAAATAAGTAAAAAATCATCTTTTGTGGACGAGTTTTGGGTTGTTTCTTGTTTCTGCAAGAAAAAATTTAGTTGGTTTGGGGTATAATTTGTGGGGTGAATCCCTGCCGTCGTGGTTACTTGATCCTTTGTGGACGAGTTTTTATCTTGATGTACTATTTGATTGAAGTTATAATATCATCTGTTATCGGTTGGAAAAAAAAAAAAACCAAATGAAGATAAATCAAAGAATAACGGTCAAATTGACAGAAAGAATGTTGTTACTTTGTATCAAATCAAAGACTAAAATTAACTTTTTATTGCTACCGACTTGGAAAAAAAAAGGAAGAAAAAGAAGAAGTCATTGGATTACTTTAACTTTCGTTGGTCCCATTTGTCGGAAGAGATATTATTCATGGAGTCGCTGTAAAGCGGCTCTTTACGGAGTTGAACGATCGATCTTAGCCGTTCATTTTGGCATTAATTGGACGGTCCGGATTTAAAAAAAATCTACTCCGTATTACAATAGATTGTTTTTAATCTGGATCGTCCAAAACACTTTTCGACGGCCGTGATTGAGCTTCGTAAACTTTATGTACCAACCTCCATAATAAAGATTTTCACTTTTCGAAAAAAATAAAAGTAACTTTATACAAACTCCTAAAGTAACTTTTGTTCCATTTCAAACAAAATTCTAAAGTGTCGCACTCGCACAGTAGTACTGAAACAGCACAATTTTAAAACGGATTTGACTTTACCATTTGAAATAAGAGCTTAGGTACCCCATTTGGCTAACACCAAATATACACAAGATAAGACTCATTTCAAAGGTCCCAACATAGTTATTAGGGTAGTTGAATTTGTTTAAAATACTCCCTCTGTCCCAATTTTTTTTGTTAAATATTGGGAATCCAACTTATTTAGGGAGCATAATGATTATACCTAAAAATAGTTTACTTTTCAATATTTACCCTTCACCTTTCTTGAAAAGTTACTTTATTTCAAATAAGTAAGGGCAAAAAGGGAATTTTACCCATTTAAAAGTCAAACGGACAAATAAATTGGGACAAGGCAAAGTCAAAAAGTGGACAAACAAATCTGGACGGAGGGAGTAATATTTTATGGATCTTTGTAGAAAATCAATTGATGCTGATTTCAGCAAATGCTTAATCAATTAATTCAAGTATACATGACGTGTTGAAGTTTATCCTACATTAGTTATTTATCTTCTCCAAAACTAGAATATGAGTCTGGACGGTCTCTTCATTAATAATTGCCAATTGGTTTGGAGTTGGATGCTTTAACATGGTATCAGAGCTAGAGTTGTGGAGAATTTGTTAGCCCTTATTTGTGTCATAAGTGCACCGTTGATTGTTGTGATCCACGTGTTATGGATCATTTGTTTACCTCTCCATGTGCAAATCAGGGGTCGCATATGCAGGGGAGTGTTGGAATTTATCCCATATTGGTTATTATCTTCTCCAAAACTAGAATATAAGTCTGGGCGGCCTCTCCACTCATTGCCAATTTATTTAGAGTTGATGTTTTAACATGACGTACTCGTATATATATATATATATATATATATAAAATAAGCTAACTCACATGGTAAGTTTGCAACTATTAAGATCTTCTTCTTCTTCTTCTTTTTACATTAGTTTATTTGACCTCATATACTATTTAGTAATTTATAGGTTCCTCGTTTTTTCTTTCCCAATCAATATTTCCTCCCTCCATGCCGTTTCGACCCCAAAATCTGCGTAAAAAGTGATGCATTTAATACATGAATATTGTGATTATAACCTTGAATATTTTGCGGGAAGGAATGCAAATAAATGAAGATGAGAAACCTGATCGACTAAAAAATCATCCGAACCAATCCGAATTTGAATCCGATCAAATGTTGACATTTCCAAACGAAAGTCTGGCCCACTCCGATTGAAGAAAAATCAAAGAATAACAAAATTTCAAATTGACAGGAAGAAGGTTGTTAGAGCATCCACATCAGGCTGGTTAAAGAGCAACTGTTCCTCGATTAAAGATTATTTTATTGATTTTTGGTTCTAAGACTCTCTTAGGGTACACATATGAGAGCCTTATAGTCAAAAATTTATTATGATCATTTAGGATAAAATGATCAAAAAAATAAGATCTTTGCACTAGTTCAAACAGATTAAAAATTGGAGTACTTAATTAATTTTTTACACAGATTATATATTAAGAATTATGGTTAAAAAATTAAGTTCTCCAATTTTCAATTCGTTTGAACCGGTGCGAAGATCTTATTTTTTTGATCATTTTATCCTAAACACAAATATTTAATTGAGAAGAGAGTGAGAGTAAAGAGTCTAATGCATTGGACATTATAAAAAAGGCTAGCTAAAATAATAAAGTGAGTTTTTAAGGTGTAATTTGATCTAAAATATAAAGAGTCATGGTGCGCATACTCTTACTTTATTAAATTAGACAAAATTGACTTTGGCATTATAATCCCTCTTTTGTGGTGACTTCTAGAACTTTTTATAGCTACTGACAGAAGAAAAAGAAAGAGAAAAAAGAAAAAGAAAAAAACGAAAAAGTAAAAAGAAAAAGATAAATATAAAGATAAAGAAAAAGAAAAAGAAGAAAGTCATTTTTTTTTTAATCCGCAAGAAGAAAGATATTGGAAACTTAACTTTCGTGGGTTCCATTTTTCGAAAAAAATAAAAGTAACTTGCACGAACTCCTAAAGTGACTTTGTTCCATTTCAAACAAAATTATAAAAAAGGTGTCACGCAGTGGTACTCAAACAATACGATCCTGTTCGGTTTGAGTTTTGAGGGAGATTTAAAAATGCTGAGAGATAGATAGATACATAAAATATATTGAGTACTGTGTGCAAGGATTTTGAGTATCTGAAATGAACAAGCCCTACAATTTTAAAATGGAGTTGACTTTACCATTAGAAATACAGTAAGGATGAGCCCCACAAAAAATGTAATGGATGGTGTAGTGGATGGATGGTAGTGTAAGAGTTGAGGTAAACCATTCGGCTAACACCAAATGTACACAATATCATGTAAGACTCATTTTGAGGTCCCACCATAATTATTATAGTCGTTTAATCTGTGTAAAATAATATATCGTAGAAAATCAATTCATGCTGATATCAGCAAATGTTTGATCAATTAATGTTTTGTTTGTTTTAGTTTTTGAAAAGTATTTTTCCAAAGATTCTCTCTAGATTCTCCCCACTTCCAATCATTTCTCTTTCTATCTCTCTCTACTTATTACATCTACTATTTTCATAAATTTTTTTTTTTAAAACGAAACCAAACAAAGCATAATTCAACTAAGTACCATACAATTCAGTGTATATTTAGTTTACAGAAATGACGCCCGTTGTATTTTTTTTTTAGCAATCTCACATGGTAAGTTTGCAACTATTACCTTGGAAGATCCTTCCCATTGGATTCCAATTGAAAAGAAAAAAAACCTATTGAATTGTCAACTTCACAACACCAGGAACAACCTCCTTCACAAACGCTCCCAGCAGCGCATACTCTTCAAACGCTCTTGCCGCGACTTTGCACCGCAACAACTGCGGGATGAACAGCCAGAACCCGGTACCCATCACGAACCCGACGGTCATCGGCATCGCAATCACCCGAGGCAACCGATACCTGTCCTTGGCTACCTTCTTGATCACAATTTCCACCACCAAGCACGCCCCGTGGAGAAGAAAGAACCATGTGATCTCCCACGTGGGCCGCGTGCGGCCCATGTAGTAGAATATCAGCTCGTGCATTAAGGCCGAGACAAGGAACGTGCACACCACGGCCGGCAGCTGAGCCCACTTCCGGCCCATGAATCGCGCCGAGACGCCTAGGACGGGGTCGTATACGGAGGGACGCAGGGTTCGGGACACGACGAGGTTCCACCTCCTACCCCAGAAGTCTTGGAGAGAGGACGAGAGGTACGGCTCGTTGAACTGCGGCTCGAGCTCTAACCCCAATATGGCTCGAGCCACGAATGCAGCATTGGCTAGTATGATTTCCAACATAAAGTACATGAGGAAGCCGGAAATGACCAAATTGGCCTTTGGGTGTATGTGGTCACTATAATTGTAAACACGAAAAAGCAAGGCAACAAGAACACCTTTTATGGCATAATTGCGAATCGATGTGCGTCCCTTTTGCGTGATTCTGGGATGTGGGTTTCCTCCATTACGGCAATTTGTAGGAGGGTCTTGGCTATTGTGGCCATCTTGATCTAGTGGAGATGGATGGTTTCTATTTTGAGATTTCAGTGATTTTTCCTGATTTGAAGGTGATTTTGGAGGTGGGTCTTGTCGGATCCTGATGGGGAAACAGGCAATAGCAATGAAATGGGGGAGAGAGAGAGAAGGGTGGGAGAGAGGGCCTTTGTCAAAGGCAAAAAGTAGGAGCTTGAAATTGGAAAGCCAAGCTATGAAGAAAGCAGTGTTGGCACCAAGGTTGGCAGAGTGGAGTTTGAGAGGAAGGGCAAAGAAGAGAGAGACAATAGGGATGATTGAGAAAAGCCTGGGCATACCTTTTGGGATGAACTTGGCTGAAAAATAGCAGTAGCATAAAGAAACAACTACTGAAATCCATACCTTGATGAAGTTGCTGATCTCTCTCTCTAAGGTGTAGCTTGGATAGTAGATCTCACCCTCCATCTCTCTCTCTCTCTCTCTCTCTAGATGGGGAATCAATCAAGTGCCGTTTATGTACAAAATTTGTAGGAAGGACTATTAAACAAGGACCAATGGCAATGACTAACACGAAAGATATTTTTTATAGTAGTGTTTTTTGAGTGCTAGCTGATCCATCGTCTGGAAGATATTTTTTAGACTTGCCAAAAACATTGATGCAGGGTAAAACATACATTCTAGTAGCTGTTTTGTGGACAATATGGAACCAGAGAAACGTTTGTATTTTTGAAAACGCCAATCCAAATTGCGTGGAGGTGCAAGAACTAATCAAGCTAAGGGTAGCTTTTTGGGTGGGGAAAAAAAGAAGGGTTGGAATGATTACTCTATGGATGACTTTATCTTCAGGCTTGGGTGTATTTTGGCCAAATACAACACTTGGCTAATTTTTTTTTGTTTTTATTCAAAATTTTCTTGCATATTTTAGTTTCGCATCGAAGTTTTGTGAATTGTTGGTCTATCAGAAAAGTACTTTTTCTATCCTTTTTAAGTGTCTACTATGGCTCTGTATGTCAATTTCAGTTGCCTATATCTCTCAATGTATACTGTTAAAATATGCAATATGGATATTGTTTGATAAACCTAAATTATTTGTATAAGACAATTGATTTTAAGAACATAAAACAGAATATGCGTCTAGAGATATAAGTCATTGGCATGTAGAACTATAATGAACACTTGAAAAGAGGTAGAGACTAGAGAGGGTGAGGTCGAAAATTAATTTTTTTTGAATAAAAACAAAAATCAGCCAAAAAGCCAGATTTTTCTACTTTATTAAAAAAAAATTGAGTTCGGATCGTAATTTTTTACTTTTTTAATTCTTCTTGTCAAGACGAACCAATAATTTATAAATAATTGATGCGAAACTAACAAATGCGAAAAAAATTAAATAGAAATAAAATAAAATAAAAAACAAGTTGCTAATTTATTATAGAATCTCTGTAATGTGGGTTGTCTGGTTGGGTAGGTTTGTCATTTGTGGGCTGTCTTTCTTTGTTGTTTTTGGGTTTCTTGGGTGGGTTCTGGGCCCCTTAACCGGTTAAGTCAGTTTTGGCTGGTTTTCTTTTTTTCTAGTTTTGGTTTGGGTCATCATGGTCTTTGGGGTGGTCTTTTTATGGGTCTTCTTCTTGTTGTCTTTGGTCTGGTCTTTATAGTGGTGGTGGCCTTCAGGCCTTGGATTGTTTCTTGCTGGTCAAGCTCCCATCCAGTCATCCTTACCATTCAGTCCTAGTCAGTTGGTCATTTTTCGGCGAACGTCGATCTTGTTCAGTGATTGGATCTGTTCATATTGTAGATCTCATCGAGATGCACAATCACGTAAAAAAATCATGTCCATCGGATGTCGTTTAGTACACGATCGTAATTAGTTTATTTTGGAAAAAAATACATACCCACACTGGATTGGAACCCCTCTCATTCATTTGTCCAAAATAAATGTGTTCCGATCATGTACTAAACGATATCCGATGGACATAATTTTTGACATGGTTGTGCGCCTCGACGAGATCTACAATATGAACGGATCCGATCATTGAACGAAACCGATGTTCACCAGAAAATGGACGACTGGCCGGGAGTGAACGATAAGTTCGATGTTAAGGTATACACTGTGGAGGCCGGGAGTGGACGGTAAGTTCAATGTTAAGGTATACACTGTGGAGGAGTTTAAGGGCTTCTTGGACGGAATCAGAGAAGTGAAGTTGTAATTATGTGCAGCTGAGGAGTGGCTCCATCCAACTCTTTGTTGGATGTTCGTTTTTTCAGTTTTTCTCCATTTCTTTCCTTTTGTCTGAACGTGTAAGCGTTTTTGCTTTCGGTGTTCCCCCTCGATGTAACCCTTTCGAGTTTTATAAAAGTTTCATTTGCCGAGCAAAAAAAAAGAAAAAAAAAAGGGTGGCTGGATGGGAGCTTGACCCGTTTCTTGGTTGATTTGCCTGTAAACTACTCTTAATTTTTTGGGGTGGATTTTTCATCATTTAAGCTCTTATTGAAGATTTCATGTGAGAGAGCATTACAAACAATTGTTGCATCGAAGTTTTTTTTTTTCAGTTTTGGGGGTCTCTTATTTTTTGTTGGATTTCTCTTTTTCCTCTCCCCGTTTTTAATAAATTTTTGCCTATCAAAAAAATAAACCTGTTTGTTGCAGGTGCGAGATTATGAGAACTAGCAAACATAAGAGAATGGAATGGCCTTGGGGATAACTAACCAAATACCTTAGGAGTGTTGGGATTCGACATCTAATATTTTTGATCGGAAAAAAGATTTTAGTAAAACTTAATAAAGGGTACATCGATCGAGGTGGTCTACTCTAGATACAAGGAAAACTTGAAGAATAGAGAAGGCCAGGAAAAAAAGATATATTCACCTCAATATTTTAATTTTATAGAATGGGAAGAGATATACTAACATAAAAGTATTAGTGCCATGGCCATAAATCTAATTTAACAAGTTGACAAAAATCCCTTGGACTTAATGTACTAAAATTTGTATTTTTTTTTACATATAATTTGTATTTTATATAGAGTTTTGTATACAATTTTTTTTTTGTCACCGTTGAACTAAAACCTTGGAGCCGCCGCTGCCCGCAATGTGAGATGTAAAAGATCTAGAAAATACAATAACAAACTTTTGTAACCTCAAACAAACAAAAGGGCAAGAAGCATACATAGATCAAGATATTAAGTTTCTTCAATGACTTGCATAAAAAATTAAGAAGCACTGCATACGACCATGGAGGATAAGTTGTATTTACAATTGATCTTGGGGTTTGTAGAGGAGAAAAGATTAGTTATATATATTACAAATATATATTATTTTCCAGATTTCAATTATCCAATAAATCATGGAATCTCTTAAACCAAAATTATTTATTTGATCGGTTTAGGGTGTGTTGTTCTAAACGTACAAGTCTGAAACTTTTTTCGGTATTTTTTACTTTTTGTAACTTTTTGTTTAGCTTTTCATTGTAATTTTTGGGATTAATCGTTCGTCTCGAAGATACAAATCGAAAATGTATAAAAATATAGACCGATGTTGAAAATTTTAAATAAGACAGATGTTTGATACTTTTTTCGTCTTTAGTGAATTTTTTTAATAAATTTTGATCATAATCTCGTACATTTTAGACTCCTCTCGTCGAGACGGATTATTAATTAAAAAATATCACTCAAATATAATAAAAACTAAAAAAAAAAAAACGAAACACAAAAAATAATTAAATTTACAAGAATGAGGCCTTAAAGTTTCATTTTATCCTTTATTTGATGACAGAAATTTATTCACGGCTCCGCACAATCTCAGCCGTCCAAAAGTGTTTTGGACGATCCGGATTAAAAACAATCTATTAACGATCCAGATTAAAAACAATCTATTACCATTAATAGATTGTTTTTAATCCGGATCGTCCAAAACATTTTTGGATGTTAGAGATTGAGCGCCATAAACCTTATTCACCCATGAAAAAAAAAAAAAAACCTTATTCACGGCTCCTCCCGCAGTAAAATTTCCTCTTCTTTGACATGTACAGCAGCGGCAACAACGTCCTTCACAAACGCTCCCAACACCGCATACTCTTCAAACACTCTGACATAAAGTTTGCACCTACACAACTGGGGAGTAAACAGCCAAAACCCGGTAACCATCACGAATCCGACGGTCATCGGCGTTGAGATCAACCGAGGCAACCGCCACCTGTCCTTAACCACCTTCTTGATCCAAATCTCCGCCACCACCCACGCCCCGTGGAGGAGAAAGAACCATGTGACCTCCCACGTCGGCCGCAACCGGCCCATGTAGTAGAATAATATCTCGTGCATCAGGGCCGAGGCTGCGAACGTGCACATGACGGCCGGAAGCGAAGCCCACTTCCGGCCTATGACTTGCGCCGATATGAATAGCGCCGGCTCGTATACGGTGGAACGCAGGGTTCGGGATACAACAAGGTTCCATCTCCTGCCCCAGAAGTTTTGGACAGAGGTCGAGAGGTGAGGCTTGTCGAACTGCGGCTCGAGCTCTAACCCGAATAGGGCTCGAGCCGCGGCTGCAGCAGTGGCTAGTATGATTTCCAACGTGAAGTACAAGTGGAAGCCGTAAATGACCCACATGACCTTTGGGTGTATGTGGTTACTATATATACTCGTAAACAGGCCAAAACAAGGCTAGAAAAACAACCTTTATACTACTAGTATAATTCCAAATCGATGTGTTTCCATTTTGTGTGATTCTGGGATTCGGATTTTCTCCATTATGACCTTTTGGAGGTGGGTTTTGGCTATTGTGGCCACCTAGATCTAATGGATATGGGTTGTCTCTATTTTGAGTTGTCAGTGAATTTTCTAGATTTGCATGGAATTTCGGAGGTGGGTTTTGTTGGATCCTGATAGGGAAACAAGCAATAGCAGTGAAATGGGGGGAGAGAGAGAGAAGGCTCGGAGAGAGGGCCTTTGCCAAAGGCAAGAAGGAGGAGTTTGAAATTGGAAAGCCAGGCTATGACGAAGGCGGTGCCGCCACAGAGGTTGGCGGAGTGAAGTTTGAGAGGAAGGGCAAAAAAGAGAGAGACAATAGGGATGATTGAGAAAAGCCTTGGCATACCTTTGGGGACGAACTTAACTACTCCCTCCGTCCCAATTTGTTTGTCTCCTTTTAGACTTTTGCATGTCCCAAATTGTTTGTTCATTTGACTTTTTGAATGAATAAAAATCCCTTTTTACCCTTGCTTTTCTAAAATAAATGAGCTTTTCAAAAATCTTGAAGGGCAAATATTGGAAAGTTTAGCATTTCTAGGCGTAATCATTGTGTTTCCTAAAAAAGTTAGATTCTCAAAATTGGACAAACAAATTGGGACGAAGGAAGTAAAAAATAGCAGTAGCACAAACAAACAACTACTGAAATCCATACCTTTATGAAGTTGCTGATCTCCCTCTCTAAGGTGTAGCTTGGGTAGTAGATCTCACCCTCCATCATTCTATCTCTCTCTCTCTCTCTCTCTCTCTCTCTCTCTAGAATATCACTTCCCAAGTCTA
The DNA here is from genome assembly GCA_020567845.1 of Rhododendron henanense subsp. lingbaoense. NCBI lineage: Eukaryota > Viridiplantae > Streptophyta > Magnoliopsida > Ericales > Ericaceae > Rhododendron > Rhododendron henanense. The sequence goes on along the minus strand of CM036316.1, from coordinate 36,183,325 downwards.
TCCTAAGTCACTTCCCCATTCTTCAACTTCTTTTCCATATATAAGATTGATCCCGCAACCTTACTGCTCTTAAGTTTAAGGTGCATAACCATTGAGCTAATTGTTTTTGAGGGCTGGAAGATATTTTTAAGACTTGGCAAAAAACTTGTTGCAGGTAAACGACATTCTAGCTGTTATGTGGACAATATGGAACCAGAGAAATGTTTGCATTTTTGAAAAGGCTAATCCAAATTGGGTGGAGGCCGGTGCAAGAACTAATCAAAGACAAGGGTACGTAGCTTTTTGGGTGAAAACAAAGAAGGGTGCGCTTTCCATCACATGTGCCTCCCACGTGCATCGCACGTGCTCCTATACTAGTTTTGTCAAAATACAGTGACACTGGCTTCATCATTTCTAGAAATTTGAACTATCTTTCCACATAAGAATAGCAAAGATGTTTTGTCATTGCTAAAATGACTTGTGTTAAAAAAAAAAACCTTAAGAAGAATAAGTTTTTTTTGCCGAAAACATAGATGAATTTCTATGCCGAATCCAAATGGTAGTTACAAGTACATAATTGAAATAAATATTGGGCGGCCCACTTTTTACATCCATGGATTCCATACACCTAGATTCGAGGATCCGGCGGTGCAATAGTGCACCCCCTGCACTACACGTGTAGTGCGGCCAATTCGGTCGTCCATCTTGGCAATGGACGGCTCGGATTTGTAGGAGCTCGAATTAAATCCGAGCCCTTCATGTTGAGATGAACGGTCGAATCCGCCGCACTACACGATATAGTGCGGCTGCCTGCACTACTGCAACTCCCAATCCTAGATTTGAAGTTAGAACTCTTTCTACTTTTTCAGGCCAAGCAACAATATGCAATGGCATTGCAATTTTTCAATCGCCACTTCCGCTCATTTTCTTCTTGCAATTCTTCTGTTCCTTCAAAAAAACAAGCACTTCATTAAGAAATGAACTATCTACTACTCAACCATGTGTTTTACATGCTTTTTACATTACAACAAACGACAAATTGAAAGTATTCTATGACAAGTCAGAAAAGGAGAAAATACTATGTAAGAAAATTATTTCTTTCAAATTAAAGATGAAAAGTTCAATGGAAAAAATGAGAATAGGGATTGTGTTTTCATCGTTAAGAATAGGGATTGTGTTTTCATACTTAAGTTATTTGGTATTGGTTTTAACTTTTAAATTTAGTTCATATCTCAAATAGTACATTGCTACTCCATTTCAAGTTTTAAAACTTACATAACAACACAAAATGTGTCCGATACATGACGAATACGTGTCAGAATATGTCCAAATTAAACATGTACGACTCAGAAAAAATAATTAAATATACGGACACATAATTTTACGTGTCGGGAACGTGTCCGTGCTTCTTAGATCAAAAGTAACATACTACAACAATAAACCGATAACTATTGGAGTCCATATTACTTTCACTCGTCTTTACTCCATTAAACTGTATCTCATAGATAAATAAGCATATAACTACACGTATAAATACTCAATTCAAATCTATATTCAAGTGTGAACCAATTTTGAGGACATATAATTATGGTGAGGCATTAATTTCGTTCGAAATCTATGTTCACAAAACAAACTAATTATGAGAAAAACAAGGGAACAAGAGTTGAGTAGCATCTTCTCAAGACTAAAGCAAATAATCGTGCTAGAAGATTTTCATTCAAATATAAGCGAAGTATATATATATGAACTGTAAGGAATAAGACTGTGTTTTGTGTCTGATCATGGTTGTAAGTTTGTAACATTGTGTTGAGCGGGAATCATATTTTTGTGTAGCTTTTTTTTTTTTTTTTCTACTCGCATTAGAAACAGATAATACATCAATGCATGCACATATATCCTTCTTCAAAGAGACACGTTCCAATCCTAAGATATCTGCTAAACTAAGCAATTAGCTCTTTATTCAAGAAGAAAGAAAATTTAAGAAAAATGTAAAGAAGAGTAAACTAAAAGAAGGAAAAACTCACCTCTATTAGGTCACAATCTCAACACTCTTTTGTTTGTCTCTCAAACCAATTCCACCATCTGCAAACGATAACAATAACATGATCTATTATTACTATCCAATAACTGATTAATTAGTAGTCCACAAAACTTGTGACATGCAAATGGATAAAAAAAACTTAACAAACATAGATCAAACAAGTACAAACTCCTAAAATTAATTAAAATCTACTTGCTAACAAAGCTGTAAAATTACCAAATCAAGACTGTAATCCAGGAATGAAAACATCGGACATGCAGAGCTACTATTTGTGGAACTTCCTTCCCCGATGTATACCTGGCCCAATGAAGCATAAGGTTACGTTTCGCAATATTGGTTCCAACAACTTTTTCCATTCTATTTTCTGGAATAAGCTTTTCCACTGGTAAACATATCCAGTTAGGAAAAACACTAGCATTTTCTCCCTTTGGAGTGATTGAGAACGGAAACGATGGGAGGGCAAAGAAACGACAATTTTAAAGTTCAAGAATCTCTATTGGCATTAGTAATCTTTTTCTTTATTTTCTCATACTTCTCGGCATTCTGCATTATGCAACAAACATTTTTGTATCATGCACCTATGATTTGAAATTTCAATGATTTAGGAAAAGTAACATTCACCTTTACGATAACAAACTAAGACTATTGGTAAGAAATAAATGGGAACAAAGGAGGATTTATGAAAGAAAAGAGGATTGTTACCAAATACAAACCATAAAGAAAGATTCTTGCTATTCCCTCGCAACATGGTCTAGAACATTCAATATGTCAAACAGTTATTAGGAGTTCATAATGTTTGGCAAGGATTCTAATACATCCATTTGATTAGTATAACCTAGGAATAAAATTTTAAATGTCTAGGAACAAAATTATGTAGGTCCTAAGAATGATCTAAAACCAGAATAGGTTGCAGAAAATCATATATAGTCCCTTGTATCAATAATCCAAAAAGCTTCCTACGTACAACAGAGATCAGTATTCAGTAGACTGTGTCTGAAGCATAAGTGGCTCTCCTATCCATCTGAGAGATTATTCAGCGTCACAGGACCTTCCCCCAAATACATTTTGGTGTGGGGTTCATATACTTAGTCTTGGATATCACAACAAGAAGTGGTGGTGAATGAGTGTGAGGCATTACGTGGCGTTGTCCACGGTATTGAATAATCTTCTCTATCAGTTAGCCCTATGCTAAACTCATTGGGCAAGCATATCTCTTCTTTTTTGTTTGGTACTTCGGAATATCTTCACGTGGATTTTCTATTAGAGATCTAGGGCGTACCGAAAATTTTGAAGATGGAGAGAAACTATTGTTTTTATCACAATACACCAAATCAGTGGAAAAATGGAAGTCAAACACAGAGACAATTAACAACAGAGAGTAAATTAATAAAGATACCGAATCATACATTTTTCTTAATAGTCTGCCGCCTCTTCAAGAACCTCGCGACCTGGTGGTGTAAGCGCAATAGTAATCGGAACTCGATTTGGAACCAGAGCCTTATTACACAACACTGCTAGAGCGAGGGCTCCGCCATTCGATTCCTCTTCTTCACCAGCGCCGCTGCCGGTATTTCTTCGACCACGAACCCGTCGTTCGTTTCAAGACTTGTTTGAGGAACATTCTGCGTCAGTCATTCTTATTTTTGGGAATTATTTTCTTCTACGCCTTTCATGCGTGCCGGCCTTCTATCTCGAGTATGGACTGGACGTCAACGTTGTTGTTGTTGATGACGACTTAGAGGCTGGTAATCGACGCCGCTGATACTGAGAAGTGGACGCCTCTGGATCGACGGCCGGCCTGGCCCGGCCATTGGTGGTGGTGGTTTGGCGTTTTTCTTTCTCTGGTTTATTAGGGTTTTGGACAAAGAGAAGTTTTTTAAAATAAGCGAGAGAGGAGTCTCTTTTCTCTCTCTAAAAACTTTTCTCTCACTAAAAACTCTCTCTCGCTTAGGTTTCCAGCCACAGCCACAGCCGCCTGAGGGGGGAGGCGCCCGGTCTCCTCCTCCCCCGGGCTCTCTCCTCCCTCACCCCTTTCTTTCTCCTCTGTGCTGGTCTGGTTTCTTTTGCTTTCTTTGCTCCGTCGGAACTGCTACTCCGTCCGTGACCCTTTCTCATCCTCCTCCGGCGTCTCTCCCGTCGATCTCCATTGTTGGATGGAGTCGATCTCTTGGGGCCTAACGGCGTTGTGGAGGACGTCGTGGTGGTCGGTGGTGTTTGGGTGTTGGATCCCGCCGGTCGGTTTCCCTTGGGCCGATTCGGTTCAGCGCCTAACAGATAGGGTTTCTTCACTGCCGGTGGCTTTGGTTGCATCCTCTTCATCCAGATCTTGGTGGTCCGTCCCAGCTTTCGGTTTGTTTGGTGGTTAGAGCGCGCGTGCGGAACTAGTTGGGTCTTTTCCTGGCGGTGATGACGGTGGCGGCAGATGGCGGTGGGTGGTGGTTGTGGTTGTCGGGCGGTGGTGCTGTGTTGTTGTTCTGTGGGTGTTTGTTTGTGGATTTGGCTGGTTTTTGGCAGGTACAACGGCGGTGGAGGTGGCGGTGATGGCGTCTTTGAAGGAAGCGGAAGATGGATCAGTTTAAGTTTGGGTTAAGATTTGGTGTGTAGGGTTGTATTAGGGGGTTCTTCCTGGCCGGCCCAATTTTGTTTCCGCATATCCGTCCAGCCCCACCCCGAGTTACACCCTTTCCGCCCAAACCCCGTTTCAAGTGATGTGCCAAAAATACCCCACCTTTATTACTGGTGTGCATATCAACGGCCAAAAATACCCCACCTTTATTACTGGTGTGCATATCAACCAAAAATACCCCACCTTTATTACTAGTGTGCATATCAACGGCCATGGCGTCGGCAGCTCCTATCATCACCGCCTTGGCCCACTGCCCCGAGCTCCTAATCCGGTGCCGCACCACCAGCGCCGCCCCGCGCACACCGTTGCGGTACACACAGTACACACCACCACCTTCCCATCACGGTGGACAGATCGGGGTCGAGGAACAACGAGAGGCCGAGGACGAGTGATGGTTTATCTATTTTATTATGGGTGACAATTACTTGAAGCCGTTCGTGATACCTGAACCGAAAGTAACCGTAACAGATCGGACGGCGGAGGACGAGTGCCTTATTTTGGCAAGCGACGGGCTGTGGGACGTGGTGTCGAACGCTTGCAGCGTCGCTTGACTGTGCTTACAGGCGCAGAAGCCGCCATCGCCGCCTTAGTCACCGGGGAGAGGTGAATCTGGCCTCCATCTCCGGGAGAGCTCCGACAAGGCTCGACGCTTCGATTTTGCTGACCTTGGCTAGGTACAGTGCGAGCAACGTGAGCAGCTGTTCGCGGCGGCGGCATCGTCGATTTAAGAAGATCAGGACTACATCTAATCGTAAAGTCCAATTTCTCTCATAGTATTTCTGATTTTACTACTTTTTTTTTGTAATAAATGAGCTAAATTGTTTTCTTTCTCTCATATATTGATTTTTTCTTTAATATCATTTGCATTTGGATGTGAATTTTTGAAAAGAGTTGTGAATTCTGAGGGGTGTGAATTCTTTAAAGGGATGTGAATTCTGCAATGAGATGTGAATTCTCTGCAAATAAATGTGAATTCTGAAAAGATGTGTTAATTCTGCATAGGGGTGTAAATTCTGAAAAGATGTGTGAATTCTACACAGGAGTGTGACTTCTGAAAAGAGGTGTGAATTCTGCACAGAGGTGTGGTGTGAATTCTGAATTAAGATTTCTGAATTAAGATCTTAGAAAGCTCAATACAATCCCCAAGAATGTTGTGCTTCTAGTTTTTTTTCTTTTTGTCATTTTTAACTTACTTTATTAAATATCAGGTTGATTTACAGGTGTGAATTGTGTATTTTTTGGTATAAATTGCTATGTGAATTTTGTAAAGGTGTGAATTTTGCAAATGGTGTACTAGGGCCAAATTCACACACTCAAGAATTCACACTAATAATTTACCTAGAATTTTGAGGGCATGAATAGTGCAAAGAGGAGTGAATTCTTGCAAAGGAGTGTCAATTCGGGAGAGTGAATTCTTGCAAATGGGTGTGAATTCTGCAAAGGGGAATGAATAGTAAAAATGAGATGTGAATTCTGCAAAGGGGTATGAATTTTAGAAGGTGTGAATTCTTGGGGTATGAATTCTGGAAGGTATGAATTATGTGGAATGTGAATTGTGTGAATTATGTGGAATGTGAATTGTGTGAATTCTGTGGGGTGTGAATTATGTGGATGTGAGGGGTGTGAATTCTAAGAGTGTTGAAAAGTGATAAGGGTAAGCGATTCCCTGTAAGATCCAAGTTCGCTGACGAGAACTTCTTTTAAAAAAAACACCGGCACCGGGGATCTGGTTTGGTCTCTGGTCCAAGTTCGCCGACGAGAGCTAAAGTAAAAAACACGACGACGAGAACTTGATTATAGATTTTTGTTGAGTCTGGTCTCTTTTCTTTCTTTTTTTCCCCCTTACCTTGTACAGTAGTGCCTTTTTTAAAGTTTTTTCAATTTGAGTTTTCATTCTCGTAAATTTCTTTTGTTTCTTTTTCAAAGCCAATTTGTTTTTTAATTTGAGTGTTATGGTTTTGTTTGAATTACAAATTTTGTAAGTTGTTAAAACATGTGTGAATTCTTTATTTGGAGATGTGAATTCTTTAATTGGAGGTGTGAATTCTGAAAATGGTGTGAATTTTGCAAATGTGTGTGAATTCGGAGAGTGTGGATTTTAAGGGTGTGAATTCTGAAAATGGCCCCATAAGAATTCACACTCCCAAGAATTCACTCCCTCCAAGAATGAAACGGGCGTGAATAGTGCAAAAATGTGTGAATTGTTGCAAAAAAGTGTGAATTCTACAAACGGGTATGAATTTTGTAGGTTGTGAATTCTCGAGGGGTGTGAATTCTTCTGAGAGGTGTGAATTCTTAGGGATGTGAATTCTTGGAGGTGTGAATTTTCGGAGGTGTGTGAATTCTTGCAAAGATGTGTGAATTCTGCAAATGGGTGTGAATTCTTCTGAGAGGTGTGAATTCTTAGGGATGTGAATTCTTGGAGGTGTGAATTCTTCGAAGGTGTGTGAATTTTCGAGGGTGTGAATTCTTCTGGGAGGTGTGAATTTTTGGGGGTGTGAATTCTTGGGGTGTGAATTTTTCAAAAGGGTATGAATTATGTGGTTGCTGAAAGGTGAAAAGGGCAAAATAGTAAAAGCATATTTAAAAAGGGCCTAGATGGGATAGAACTTACAAAAGGGGATTTGCATGGAACCCATACAAAAAACTAGGACCGGCCAGGAATTTCCCCTTGTATTAGGTGTGTGGGCTTTGCCCGTTGTTTTGTTTTTTTTGGGCTATTTTGGTTTGGGTTGGTGTTCTCTCCAACCTGGGCCGGTTAGGTGTTTTCCCCTGGTTTGGGCTTAGCCTGTTGAGCCCAAATCAGTTTCCTCCATGTGGTTAGGAGATTGAGGGTCATGAATGGTCAGGACGGTGTATCCATGATCCTTTTAGCTCTGTACTTTGTGTTATGAGTTAATAATTTTTTTTTTTTGCCGATAAAAAAAAATAAGCGAGGGAGGAGATGGGGTGTGCAAGGGGGCCTTTCCTTTTCTCTTGTTCTTAGCAACGTTTGTAAGAGAGAGCATCAGGACGGAACTTATCGGTTTAGACGCCGTTCATTGAAAAGATGCATCGTTTATAATTTCAGGAGAAAGCCCTGCGTGCTAGGTTTGTAATTCCTGGTTTCTGAAAGGGTATTTTTGGAAATAAAAGTGCGGGAAACACTTCCAGGCTCTTCACGTTTTTATTAGTAGTAGAGATGTAGTATCTCCGGGGAGGTGCATCCTTTGAAAGTGTGCTGTATTGTGTCGTTTGGGGAAGAGGCATAGGGTGTGGTAGGTGTTAATTGAAAGTGCTAGGGGCATTTATGGAAAGCAAAAAGTTGAAAACATCTTCATACATTTAAAAGAAGTAGTATAGATAAGTCACTTGGCTTTTTTTTTTAATTCAAAATTTTCTTGCATTTATTAGTTTCCCTTCAAAATTTTGTGGATTATTGATTTTTTTTCTCGACGAGAGGAATCAGAAAAGTACTCCCTCTATCCCTTTTTTAGTGTCCATTAGGATTTTGCGTGTCATTTTCAATGACTTTTATCCCTCGATGTATATTCTATTTTATATTTTTAAAATCATTGTCTTATAGAAATAAGAAATAATTGAAATATATCAAACAAGATCCATATTGTATACTTTAACAATATACATTAAGATATGTAACCAACTGAAAATGACACGCATAACTTTAGTAGACACTTGAAAAGGGCGGAGGGGGTGAAAAGTTATGGTTCACAACTTAAATTCTTTTTGAATAAAGACAAAAATCAGCAAAAAATTCAAAATTTTAGGCTTTATTAAGAAAAATTAGTTCGGATTGTAATTTTTACTTTTCTGATTCCTCTCGTTGAACAAACCAATAATCCATAAAAAATTAACACGAAACTAACAAATACAAAAAAGAATTCAATAGAAACAAAAAAAAGAAAGAAAGAAAGAAGCTGAGTGGCTTATTTAGCCAAAACACCCAAGCATTGTGGAATCTCTGTAATGTGGGTTGTTTGGGATTGTCTGGTTGGGTGGGTTTGTGGGCTGTCTTTCTCTTTTTTATTTTTGGGTTTCTTGGGTGGATTCGGGGTCCCTTGTTGCCTGTTAGTCAGTTTTGGTTGGGTTTCCAGTCTGGTGACTCTGGGGTGGGCTCTCAGTCTTTCATGATTGGGTGGGTAATTGGTCTGTTGGGTGGTTTTCTCTTTTTCTGTTTTTGGTTTGGGTCATCAAGTTCTTTGTGGTGGTCTTGTTACAAAAATGATACTCACACAATAATTCAAACACAATAACTTATACAATCTCTCACATCATGTGGGCTCCACACACACTACTATTGTAGGCCCCACATGTATGTGAGAGATTGTGTAAGTTGTTGTGTTTGAATCGTTGTGTGAATAGCATTATTGGTCTTGTTATGGGTCTTCTTGTGTTTGGTCTGGTCTTTATAGTGGTGGTCACCTTGGATTGTTTCTTCGAAAATGATAGGATCCATGACACTGGATCCATGCAGTGGCGGAAGGAGTGTGGGATCAGTGGGGTTCCGAGCCCCCACTGCAATTCTTTTTGTTTTTTTTTTAATTTCAACATAGATATGTATATTTTTGTTTTATAAATTTTATTTCACATAATACATTTTGTATACTCTCTCTGTTCCAAATTGAGAGTCCCTTATTCATTTTGGGATATTCCAAAATGATTGTCCCTTTTCAAAAATAGAAGTAGAAATTTGATAAAATTCCAAAAGTGTCCCTCGTATTTGAATACAAATGATGCAAAATAGGTAGAATATAGGGGTAATGGTGGAAAGTAGGTGTAATGATTATATATCCCCTAAAAAAGTTGAAATTCCAAAGAGGGACTCTCATTTAGGAACGGAGGGAGTATAATTTTATTCTCAACTTTTAATTATGTATTAGAGCAATTCCTACACTGGCCAAAATGAGATGTCTAATTAATGCAGAAAATAGCCACCACTTACAATTTGAAACTCTCTATTGAGTAATGTTCAAAATTCAAAAGTGGCTAAACTATGGAGTACTATCTCTATTATAAAACAGAAGGGTGTGTGGACAAGTTGTTGGAACGACTTAGATTCATTTGATCCAAAGGCTGTAGTGCATCCTTCCACTTCCCGGTTAAGTGCCCATGGTTTTCACCTAAATCACACAACTGCCATCCCCTTCCAACTGAGATGCGTTGTGCCGTAGGCACGGGCTAGCACTAGTATGTGTTATACTTTATCAAATCTTCATAATTTTAACAATGGTTATGTTTCCCTTCTCAATGTTGATAGAACCCACAATGGAATTTGAATTTGGAGATTTTGGGCGAAATATGAACAAATATATTCTTTACTATGAAGCAACATTGCTAAATATTGTCATCTTAACTATTGTGAATTGAGTAGAGACAAATTACAACGAAAGATCTCACTACACACTTTTCCATAGATGCGCGCATTCACGAGTGTGTGATTCTCTTAGACTTGAACTGCTACGACAATTCAAGCAATTGGTTTGTTTTAATAATTTATGTACTCAACTTTTCTTAATGAAAAATATGTTAGGTTTTTCTTATTCTTGGCACACAAGCTTTTTTAATTGTCTAGCATTGCTTATTACGACATTTTTTGATGAGGTGTGGTTGTAAAGACCTGGTATTTTTTTTAATAAATAATAATTATAAAAAAAAATATTATTTTGGTTCAAAAAATTATTTATGTCGTCACACCAAATTTTATTCTGTAATCGATTGTGTGCGCGCACGTCCGGCAAGTATTTTTCCTAGTACGTGTACGCATTGCACCGGAGCATTTTCTTGCAACTAGGGATGGCATTCGGGGCAAACGGGGCGGATATTGGGTATTCCGTACCCGATACCCGAAACCGAAGTACCACCCATATCCGCCCCGATAATCGAACGGGGAAGGAACTGGGTAACCATAACCGAACCAAACGGATATCGGGTAATAACCGAACCGAATGGATAACCGAAATCAAGCAAAAAAACAGGTCCTTTTAATCAAGCAAAAAACTGATCCTGCCAAGTTTATAGTGAATAACACCTTTTAATCAAGCAAAAATAACAAAGTTCAGCCACCCCATTACAAAGTTCAGTAAGAATTGAGTAATTGACCTTTTCTTGACAAAAAACAAAAAACTAATAGAGTCACATGCACAAAAAACTAATACAGTCACCACAAAATAGTCAACTATTTTACACCCCAACATTCTCAATAAGTCCAGATTGAGAGAGAGAGAGAGAGATCGAGGGAGAGATTGAACAGAGCAGTCGCTGGAGTGGAGCTCTGGAGGAGTGGAGGGGAGTCGATCTGGATTCTGGAGTGGCAGCCGAGGGAATGAAATGAAAACCCTAAGTGAGTAGTGGACTAGTGGGAACGGGGAATGGCTAATATATATATACAAGGGTATTTTGGTAAATACCTTGTTTCGGTTCTGTTCGGGTAACGGTTCGGTTCGGTTATCAGCTCCACCGTAACCGAACCGAACCCGTTCGGTTATCTTCCAACCTCCACCATATCCGCACCAACGGGGAATTTTTCGGTTATGGTTCGGGGAAAAAAAGCGGTTACGATTCGGGTACCCATCGGTTCGGTCAAGATTGCCATCCCTACTTGCAACCCAACCCCTTCCCAAATGTTCAAAATTCGGCTGAGAATTCGAGGGAACCAAATCCCTTAATTCCCTCCCTAATTTGCTCCCATTTAGACAAAACATATTTAGCCATAGGATAATACCCCTTAGGCAAATCCAACCCATTTTATAATAGAGTTTTTCTTTTTCTTTTTATCCCCCAAAATATACACCTTTTTTCTACTTAGTCTCTAAGCTATCAATTTGACGATTTCATCCTCTCAACTATCATACTGTTACCTACGTAGTCCAATAGATAAAGGAAGTTAGGAATTTGGATGAAAAATGCCATGTAAGGCCTGTTTGAGACCATGTAGAGTAGATATTTGATTATGAGAGTTTTAGAGATAAAAATTAATTATGATCCTTTAGGATAAAATGATCAGAAAAATAAGACCTTCGCATCGGTTTCAACAGATTAAAAATTGGAATAATTAATTTTGTAACCATATTTTTTAGTATATAAACCTTCTAAAAAAAGTTAAGTGCTCGAATTTTCAATCCGTTTGGAATGGTGCGAAGATCTTATTTTTTATCATATTATTCTAAAGAGTTATGATTAATTTTTATCTCTAAGGCTATTATAATTAAAAATCTATTTTTTATTTGGGACCCTTTAGAGCAGATACTTGATTATGAGAGCTCTAGAAAAAAATTAATTATAACCATTTAGCTAAAAATGATCAGAAGAATAAGATCTTGACACCGGTTCTCACGGATTGAAAATTAGAGCAATTAATTTTTAACCATATTTTTAAATTCTATATAAAGAACTCTGTCTTTAAAAAAAAAAAATGTACGTGTTAGTTTCTATAAAATGTCACGTAAGATTCTAATATAGTATAAACTTCGTAAAAAAATTAAGTGCTCAATTTTCAATCTGTTTGAACCGATGCGAATGTCTTATTTTTCTGATCATTTTATCTTAAAGGGTCATAATTAATTTTTATCTCTAAGACTCTCATAATCAAGTAGATGCTTTACAAAATCCCAAATAGGGCCTTACATTACATTTTCCGTTATCTATTAGACTAAATAGATAACGGTATGATAGTTGAGGGAATGAAATCATCAAATTGATAATTTAGAGACTAAGTAGAGAAAAGATGCATAGTTTAGGAGATACAAAGAAAAAAAAACTCTTTATAATAACCCTTCCTCCTTTCATTTTTTGTCATTTATGTTTCCCAGCTTCACCACCAATTCGGCAGAGAGAGAGAGAGAGAGAGGAGGAGGAGGCCGGAGCACCCATTGCCGCCACCTCTCGCCATCGCCGCAGAGCTCTCCACCGTCACCATCCCTCCTCCTTCTCACCAACCGAACTCCACCTCCTCACCACTCGAACCAACCGGTTCCCATCACAGCCGTAGCACCATCACCATCCAGCCGAGTTCTGACCCGCCACCGAACCTCTCCGTAGCCCGTTTCACCGGACAAGAGGTAGTCCGAACTCACCTCCCTAAATATATATTATGTTCTGTATTGATTGTTTCGTGTTTCGGTATGATAAGATTCGAACCCGACATCGCCGGTCGAAACCCACTGGATTTTCCGAAATCCACGGCTGCGGTGTCCATTGGCTACTGTTATTTTATAAAAATTGTTTTAGATTAATTACAGTTTATCCCTCAAGATAGATAAGCTTATAAACCCCAAAGTTAATTAGTTCTGATACGATCTTAGTTTAATCGCATGATTAATTCTATGGCATTATTAATTTTATCGCATGATTGATTTTATTGTATGATTTGTTAGTATCATAAAATTAATGGTTATTAGCCTGCTAGCATGTTTGTAAAAATATTGAACTGTGTGAAATGTTGTTATACTGATAGATTGGACAAATAGGATCCCGGGGTTGGTTGCAATGTGCGGATTTAACCTATTAGACGTGAAAATAGGATTAATGAAAAAATAAAATGGGTGAGATGACGGTGAGACGTTTGTGACACCCCATAGTTAGGTTGAGTCCGAACTCTGGAGATGAGTCCCGGTAGACATCTGGATGGGTAGTCATGGTGATGGATTTGGATTCGATTACTGAGTTTGCGGACCCTTGAGTATGGCATGGCTATGATTAACTTTTGAGAAATGGGATTGAAGCGCAAGGGGTGGTGTAGAGCTAGGGGCGGAATTTACCGTGTTCGTTCTCCTTATGTTAGAGCAAGGGGTGGAATTTACTACGATGAATTCTCTTAAGTAGATAACTTGGGGTCTTTCATTGGGGCACAAGGAGGGAGTTGAATCATTCCATGGCCATAACTTAGTGGCTAAGGGTAAGAACGGATCTGTGGATAAGATCTGAGATTTCACGTAGGTTGAAGAATAGAAATAAAAAAAAAAATTTGCTTGTCCTCTTCTTATGTTATTTTATTGCATTTCAAATTATATATCTTGTTGTTTGTAAGTTAAGGGTTTTGGGTGGGTTTTGGCTATTGAGCGTTATCGCTCACGGTACTATGTTGCCCTGGTAACTTGAATGCTAGGTATTGAAGACAGAACGAAAGTGCCGTTCGAGCAGACCAAATTCAAACCTGTTACGGACGGAGGCGAGGAACTTTGGTTAACGTACACTTAGATGCTCTGACAAATATTCGGTCTTCTTATTTTGAAAGCTTAAATGTTAAATTTGGGGATTGTGATAATTTGACTCGTTTTAAACTTTAAAACTTAATTCAATATTGTCGTAATATTATGACGTATGCTTTTGGAATGATTGACGTAGTAAATCGGATTAATCTTTTGAGAAAATTATCTTTCAATATTTATTTAACGTTTTCAAAAAATCGGGGCGTTACAGTGGTAAATAGGTGTCTCCGCTAATAATGATTCTTGGCTACGCCACTGGATCCATGAAAGGGTCCATGACAAAATCTGAACGGTCCACGGTCTAGATTTTGTCATGACTGTACCAGGCCTCTTATTTCTTGGTTGATTTGCCAGTAAGCTATTCTTTTTTGAGGTGGATTTTTCATCATTTAAGCTCTCGTTGGAGATTTCATGTGGTGTGTCTGCTGAATATGATGCTGGTATCTCTGTATGGTGATAACAAGACATCTTGATTTATCTGCCTGATGTTATGGAGGTGGATGGCATTTTCTTTTAGGCTATCTTAAAGGAATTCAGTCTTGGATGCATGGAGGTTGTGGGTTGCTGTGCAAGGATGTCAGTGGAGGTTGCGCATGGCAGTGGTGGTGCTGGGTTCTACAGCGATGGCAGTGGTGGTTCAGGGGCATGGCAACAGCAGAATGGGCTAGCTCTTGATGTTCTGGGATTGCGGCAGGGGCATGTTCTCCGAGTTCTGGTTACGGCAATGTGGCGTTCATCAAATGGAGGAGCATCATATCACTTGGGGGAAGCAACAGGGGCTAGCTAGTTCCTTGGGTTCTGGCGGTGGCGGTGGCGGTGGTGTTGGTGTTTTTTCCGATTAGGACGAGTTCGGGTTTGGGGGTTTTATCAGAGTTTTGTCGGTCCTTGACCAACGTTTTGACTCTCGGGTACTTTTGAAGATTAAGTAAATTTGATTTTCTTGTGCCCCTGTCTTTTTAATTTTTGTATTTTCGAATTCGAAGATTAATACTGTAGTAAATTTTTTTGCTTATCAAAAGCAAAAGGAATTCAGTCTTCCTGGAACGAAGGGAAGATAGCTTAGCAGCAGACTAGTTTAATTGTCCACTGAAGGTTTCAAATGTAATTGAGATGCTACTGCAACCTCATTGGACTACTGCTAATCCTGGTAACTGCTGCTTCACTGTTAAAATTTGATTTTTGGGGAAACATTGCTGCAATGTTAGGTGCTTTCTGCCGAGCAAAAATAAATGTTAGGTGCTTTCTTCATGTTTAGGGGACTGAATCATTTTTCAGCCATTTTTGGGGTGTTGTTGAAAACTTCATTTTCTGTACTATCCTCTGTTTGGTTTTGGTTGATCTCTTATCAACCTCTCTTTTTAGGTCTTGATGGCATATGATTGTCACGTGGTTTGGGTGTCAATCTCGTTGGGATGCCGTTGTGCTCTTGTCCTTTTAATCTCTTGTAAGAGCATCTCTTACAACGACTACTTTTGACATCAACTTACCTTCCAACCCATCTGCCTTCACTCATGTCAAAGCTGATGTGACTTTGACATGAACCTCCTGCATGCCAATTTTGGCAGCTACCCTCGCCCATGCCAAATTTCAAAAAGTAACAGTTGAAGGTAAAAAGCTATTGTTAGAAAGTTTAAAACCTCTCCGTACTACTTGTTTGAGTTTTTTTTTCCTTTTAAATTTCGTTAAAAATTTGAATTTTAAAATTTCTTTTAAGTAATCCGTCATAATTAGATTTAAGAGTTTCAAAATCTAATTTCATAAATGAGCAATCTAGTCATTTTCTAAAGACAAGTGTCTAATATATTTTTCCTTCTAATTGAGAAGTCTTAGAATTACCTTTCTTGACTAGAAATCCTACTTAGCAAGACTAGTTAGATTCTAACCGATCTTTGAGAAACCCTAACTAGCGATTCATCTAGTTGCTTCTCCTAACCCTAGAAAGACCTTTTGAACTTTATTAGACCTTTTGAACTTCCTTGAAACCTTTTGAACCTTTTGAACCCTTGAACCCTAAATGAGCCATTTTGACCAAAGTCAACCTTGATCTTTTATCCATTGGTCCATAAATGTTAGGAGAATTATTACCCATTGGATAATAGACTAGTACTAGAATATATTAGATAATTCCTTGTCTAGATTTCCCATGGGATTCCCTAAATAAAGAAATAGAGTTATACCTAATATTATATTACCCTAGGATTCTCTATGTACCTAATACTATATTATAATGAGACATGTGTCAAATTGAAGTATTTTAATATAGAATTTTGGCTAGAAAATCTCCTAGATTGACTAGTACATACTTAAATATAATATAGGACACTTGTACACCTACTTCTATATAAAATAAGTAAGTACACATGTGTTTAATAAAATTGTTTAATAAGAAAATCTTCATCTTTCAAAAAATCCTAATAGTTTATTTACTTAAGTACCTAAAGGCTTAAAGAAATAGATATGGATATCTTATCCTAGGATTCTATGTACTATAATATAGTAATATAAGGGACCATGTGCCAAATTGACTTAGTATAATAGGGAATTTTGACTAGAAATCTTTCTAGATTGACTAGTACACCCTTATGTATATAAAAATAGGCATATGTACTCATATACGTATATAATAAATGTAGTACACATGTGGCTATTGAATTGTTTAATAGGAAAATCTTTCTCTTTTAAAAATCTTATTAGTTTATGTAGTACCTTATGTACTTATATATCTTATTAGCATATATATATACAGTTCTGTTCATATCCGGTCGCCCGAATTTAAGTATGGTCCAGATTTGTGCCTTAGCTCCCATTTCCTGATCGATTTACGATGATCCGAGCCGCTCAATGTGTTCAGAACATGATTTTAAGGGTACCAGCGAGAAATCAGCAAAAAAAATGACAGGAAAGGGCTTGATCTGAGCAGTTTTTTTCTGAACTGTTCAATAAAAAAACTGCTCGGATCAAGCCCTTCCCGGACATTTTTTTTGCTGATTTCTCGCGGGTACCCTTAAAATCACGTTCTGATCACATTGAGCGGCTCGGATCATCGCAAATCGATCGGGAAATGAAAAATCTGGACCATAAGAAAATCCGGGCGAGTGGATGTGAAAAGAACTGTATATCTCTATTATAAAACAGAAGGGTGTGGGGACAAGTTGTTAGAACGGCTTAGATTTATTTGATCCAAAGGCTGTAGTGCAAGTGCATCATTCCACTTCCCGATTACGTGCCTATGATTTTCACCTGAATCACATAACTGCCATCCACTTTCAACCAGAATGCATAGTGCCGTAGGCACGGGGTAGCATTAGTATATATATACAAGAGAGAGAGAATGCCGAGAGGGAGAGAGAGAATTCGGAGAGAGGGAGAGAGATAGGAGAAAGATATAGTGTACTATTAGATTGTTATTAGATTGACTAGTACATACTTAAAGATATAGTGTACTATTAGATTGCATGTATATTCACATAAGTACTTGTAGTTGTGTAAGGAAGAGATATGAGAGGATATGAAAGAGATGTGAAGTACAAATCTTCTTCCAACCTAATCTTGTACACTCCTCCAAGTCAAAGATATCAACCCTTGTCCTTACATATAAATACACGAGTCTTTATCCCCTACCCGACTAGTAGACAAAATAGAATAGTCTTCTGATATTAAGGTGCAAGTAAAGCCGGCAATAATTGACGGGCCCGTTGGCCGGGAATTAAAGGGTAAACAAAACGATACTGCAACACGCAAAACTGACCTGCAATAAATAGGGTAACCTGTAAAAAAGTAAACCGACCTGCCGGCCTACTTCTGGGGGGATTCAGCACTAGGTTTACCTCACCTCTCACATGCTCGAGTGCCCCCAAGCCCCAACCATCTTGCTTCAATTATTTGGATCTAGGGTCCCTCTTGTCTCCATCATCAACTCGTTGACTAACGTCTGTTATCCAATCATTGTGAAGGCACATCGTATCGTCATGTTCGTGTTAAAATTCTCTCAACCTTAATCCGGCGACCTGTTTAGCTATTCGTGTTGTCGTGTCGGAGTCGTATTTGTGTTCCGTGTCAGAAATAGCCAATCCTAACTTGCTGACTTTGTACCGGGTTCGTGTCAGGTTATCGTGTCCATTCATAAATTCTCGCCCCGTGACGTGCCGTGTTCGTGTCAGAATTCTCTCAACCTTAACCCGATCTGTTTGGCTTTTTCGTGTTAATGTGTCCTCTCATATTTGTGTTCTGTTTCAGAAATAACTGTTCTTAACCTGCTAGCTTTGTGTCGTGTTCTTGTGTCAGAAATTCCGACCCCTAGCCGTACCAATAAAGGAAAATGCTATAATATGCACACACAGAGGGGGGAAAAAAAATGGGCAATGATGTTGTCACTCATTTTTTTGTTAACACCACTTCCTTGCAAGTGTGTTTTTGCACAAAAAATACATTTGCAGAGAGTGACGTTTAAAAAAAAAAGAGTGACAAAATCAACAGGAAAAAAAAAATCAATAATATATCCAGAAGATGTATAGATACTTGCATCAGTGCATATCAATACGTGTAGAAATAATAGAATGAAACTGTACGAATCAACAAAGGACATTTGTTGAGGAAAAAGCGGATCGCTTCCACAACAACTGATACTGAAGTATTGGACTGTCGAAGTTTAGATGTCCTTTTGTTGATTCACGAGAAGATATCTTCCCATAATTCAATAAAACAAAATTAACGAATAAAATTCTAATTTTTTTCATCACTTCTCTGCTGTTTTCTTACATTTTCCATCCAAAATATATAATTGTTTTTTTTTTTGAATGGCGATTTTTTTTTTTATTAACCTTTGAAATTGTTACAAAGATTAACATGACAAAGAGAGAACGTAAAGCCCAATTCGAAACCCAAATCCTTGATTGTTAGATGATAGCTATCGCTATTTCGACTGCCAGAAACGTATATGACACATTTTGATATATTATATAGAACTACTAGTGAATGTCCGTGCCTGAAGGCACGGCGCAACGCATTTATTCATGGTTGTGGTTATCTGGTTGTCCACATTGATTTTCTACGTTGATTTTCTAATTTTGTGAACTATATATACACACATTTATTCCTTTTCCTTTTGTTGCTTTTGATTCTTTAATTTTAAGAAACGAACAAAAGAAAAAGATTTAACCAAAAATAATTTCGGTTGGGAAAAATAGAAGAGTTGATCTATTCAGAATATGTGCAAGATTTTGAAAAAGTTTAACCAAAAAATAGAAGAGTTGATTTATTCAGAATATGTGCATAGGAATTTAAAACAGAATATACTCCATATCTATACTATATAATAATTAAGGGTTTAGAAACCGAGCGTAATTTGCTGAAAAGAAAGAGAACGAAAGAGCCATACCTACGGAGAGAGAACTGGAGAGACGGCGAGAGTCACGGAGACAGGAAAGAAAACCCCACACGGTCGCAATTTGTTCCTTAGGTAAACAAAAAAGTAATCGGAAAAAAAAAACCCGAGCGTAATTTGCCGAAAGAAAGAGAACGAAAGAGCCATACCTGTGGAGAGAGAATTGGAGAGAGGGCGAGAGTCACAGAGACAGGAAAGAGAATTGGAAAGAAAACCCCCACACTATCGCGCTTTGTATTTTCACTGGAGAGAGGGCGAGAGTGAGGGAGACAGAAAAGAGAAGTGTAAATAAAATGATTAGGGAGAGAGAGAGCGTGCGTGAGACAGATTCATTCACCCAAATTTCGTTACCGAAAACGGAAAAGAATCAAATGGCAATGTCAAGCATTGTGTTCCATTATGGCATGGCATTATGTCATTACCCGAAATTCTTCCCTATAGGATGGCATTATGATCATCAGTCATTATATTCAGTCAAAATTAATCATCTTTATATTCCATAACTCAATATATAATGTCAACTCAAAAATTTCGTTCATATCATCTTTATATTCCATAACTCAATATATAATGTCAACCCAAAAATTTCGTTCATTGCCAAAAAAAACTGACCATGTTGAACATCTCAATGGCTAGATTTGTAACGCCCCGATTTTCGGAGTTAAAATCGAAAGCATTTAAATAATAATGTCTGGAAAATTTACTAAATTAAAGTTTAAATCCAAAATAGAATTCTCAACGTAGAGATTCATTTATTACAAACCACTGGGAAATCCTAATGATAGTCTTTGAGATAATAAAATAGATAAAGTAACAGAGCCGACTTCTAAGTCTGATACGGATCCCAAGCGTACTCTGGTTCAACTCCCACTTCTGGATTCTCTTCTACATAAAATTGCTCGCCTTTGGGATTCTGTGTTTCTCCTTGAAATTGTACCATCGTGGGATCCTCTCCATTGAATCCTGCATCCTCTGGCAAATTGATCGCCGAAGCAATCGATTTACCAGGATACAGACGTATCCGTGAGTGATAAATCACCTAGTAGAATAATCCAACCCAACTACCCCTCTTACTTTACAGCTAGCAAGCAACAGGATATATATGGTGCGAAGAAGTAAACAGAGATATATCACATAAACAGTTTATTACTATCCATTAACCTAATATGAAATCTAAGATCTCATCCACGAGATCTTTCCTCCCCAACCGCTAGCCATGCTCGGTCCCATGGGATCACTTTCTTTTGCTGTTGCGGATTGCACCTAAGTTATGTACCTAGCGTGTATCCCTCTCATTACAACAAAAGAAAGCTTACCATGCCTGAATCATAACTAGGGTTCGCCTATCTTATGTACCACTTCACAATCATCACTGGGCTTACTTTGCCAGTTTCAAATCATCACTCAACGCTGGGCTTACTCTGCCAGTTTTAAATCATCACTCAACACTGGGCTTACTCTGCCAGTTTTAAATCATCACATCTCAAACTCACGCCTGCAGGCAATCTAAAACAAAAACATTCCAATTTATCCATTACTTAGCATCGTCTAGGTGAATTCTATTCGCATACCACCCCATGTCTCTAGGGTCCAATCTAACATTAAAGTCAAATAACACAGAAATAACAATCATGGTAATAAATAAATAAATAAACAACTAGCGAAAAATAATTAAACAAATACCAAGCAATGCAATCCCTCAACTTGTTATGGATGGGCCGTTGCCCTTAATCTTATATGGCTACAATGTCAAAATTAAAGTAAGAACTTAAAAATAATTTGAGAAATATTTTTAGGTTCTTATTAACTATTTAAAACTAATAATTAGATTAATCATAAGTTAATTAAATACATTAGATAGGTGAAAACATTAGGATAACTATCATAACCTTAATAATAGTCCTAAAGGTCCAACATATTGAGGTCAAGTACCAAAGAGTGGGTCCGGAGGGTTGCGGAATTATTTTTAAAGTCGTCAAAAGTAAAATAAATGGGTAATAAATTATTTAATAAATAAAATATGTTGAGGCTAACAACATATCATCTTTGGAATGTAAAGAATCTAAAAAAAATATTTCGGGAATTAATAAAACGTTTTATAAGGTCGCAAAGATTTTTCGTTTGTAAACTTTTACAAGAAATCAAATAAATAACTAATAAATAGATAAATAAATAAATAAATAAATAAAATATGAAATTAACAAGTTATGATCTTTGAGGTGTTAGAAGTCTAGGGAAAATAGATCGGGGGTCGAAAACATTGTTCGGGATGTCGAAAAGTCGATTCGAACCAAAACAGTCCAAACCGCAAGGTTCGGGGGCCTGGTTCTTGCGGCTGGAGAACCCGAAGGTCGCGGCCGCAAGGTTGTTGTCAGAAATCGTTTTTTTTGTTCGTTTGGCTTTGGTTTTGATGCATGGGACTACGAGGACTATTGGGTTAAGTATAAAAACACTAAATATACTTAGAGGAGTGTTTGGATAGGATTATAATACCTCGAATCAGATTGAATTGAAAAAAAACGAATCTTGAACTTTCGGAGAAGATGACTTCGGGTTCGGCGATCGGGGAACCTTGGGGTCGAATTGGACGATCTTAGATGATGCTAGGAGTTGTAGGAAGAGATTGGAATGGGTAATTCGGATCTCGGGGGGGTTCTAGAGCACAAACCCACTTTCTCTCTCTCACTTTCTCTCTCTAAAACTCCATTGATTGGAGTTCGATTTTCTTCGAATTCTCTCTCTCTTCTGGACTGGTAGGGTGTGGGAAATTTCGTGGTGAGCCCTAGGGTCAGACTAATGGGATATATATAGGAAAATTTGGAAGAGGATGATAAGTTTGTATTCGAATGGGATTCTTATTTCTTGGGTTTTGATATGAACATGATATGGACGAAAATCTGATCAGGAAAGAGGTAGAGATCGAGTAGGAGTAGGAGAGGGAGAGATGGAAGAGTTTGCATGCATGTATGCAACTTAAAAAAAATAAAAATAAAAGAGATAATTAAGATAGGATAATTATTCTTTGTATTTATCCAATAAGGAAAATAATTTTATTAGAACTAATAATAATTATTAATGATATTAATAATTATAGAATTTACGGGTTGTTACAAGATTTGATTACTAAAAGAATTCGTTGAAAGATTTTAACAAAAATCTAATTAAGCAATTGTCTTGGCCAATTAGCTTTTGCCACTAATTAAGCAATTACGTTTACTCCCCAAGTCACAGATTTAATACCAATTTTCTCTTTCCAAAAAACGTGCTCTATTTTTTGTCGTGAAAAAACCATTTTTTCCACCCAAATTTGGGTAGAAATTTGAGTC
The DNA here is from genome assembly GCA_020567845.1 of Rhododendron henanense subsp. lingbaoense. Lineage (NCBI taxonomy): Eukaryota > Viridiplantae > Streptophyta > Magnoliopsida > Ericales > Ericaceae > Rhododendron > Rhododendron henanense. The sequence continues at coordinate 36,160,764 of CM036316.1, read as the reverse complement.
AAAAGCTTGATTTGGGTTAGGCATCTCTAATACTAAACCCATATTTATATCCAAATACATTCGTGAATGACACACTTGTAATTAATTAGTGGCACACTTATAATTAATGAGAGTAAAAAATAGGCTTTGAAAGAAAAGGGTATAAGTTTGAGTTTTCCCAAATTTGGGTGAGAAAATGGGTAGAACTCAAAATGAGTAGACAAATTAGTATAACATTGAAGATGTGTTTTTAAGTTTTTTACTCAAATTTTGGGTATGTGTAATAAAATGGGTCAGGATTGGAGATACACTAATAATTTTTGTGTGGCAAAGAAATGAAATGACAATTTTCGTTACTAAGGTGAATAGTGATTCCATTTGGAATGATCATTTCACCCTTTAATGGTAAACCAAACATGGGAATAAATATTCAATGGAAAAATTGTTTTGTTCCATGGAATAAATATCCTTTTTATTTCCGAGAGAGAGAGAGAGAGAGAGTCCAAGCCTATAACCTTTTGTTTTGTTCTTCCTTTCCTTATTTTATTTTTCTCTTCTTTTTTTTTCTTTCTGTTTGTAATCCATAACCAAGAAAGAAACAAATCTTTCCAACCTCACTACCATTTTGCCGAGAAGAAAGGAGGAAAAAGAAGAAGAAAGAAAGGAGGGGAGATCCACCATTGCCACCGCCACGCTCCGTTATACTATTTTTTTTTTTTTGTTAAATTCATTCCGCTTGAAATTCTAAGGATCAATGTAGATTTTTCATTACCCCTTAACTCTAAGTATATTATGTGATTGTTATGTATTAGAGTGGCTTTATATGAGCCCAAATCGGCATAACATAGAGTTTAGGAAAAATTGTCGGAACCCTTGCTCGAAGTCGCGGCCTCCACCCATGTCAAGTGAAATTCTGAGTTTGGAACGTGATGAATATTGCAGTGGTGGAATTTTGTCGAAGTTGAGAATCTGATATTTGTTTAAGTTGATGGTGAGATAATGAAACAAGTTCTACGCTAATCAATTCTTACATCATTTATTATAAATGCGATTACTAGTAGTGTAAGGGTTAATGGGTAAGATTTATCTTCTGAGTGTCAAAACTTATTTTTGTGCCGTTTGGTCTGGCGTTTCATGCCAGGTACTCAGAAGACAGGAGGTGATCAACATTTTCCGGAAAAGAACCCGGTTGTTGAGACTGAGCAAGAAGAAACTTGGAACCCATATCAGAATTAGTGTTTGCTCTGTCCTTTTTTGTTAAATAAAGTTGTTAGACTTCTGTATCGTCCATACCCTTAGAAGCTCTGTTAATTTGAAATACTATTATATGAATTTCCAAAAGTGTTATCACATTGTCAAACTCTATTTTATTTTACTGAGTTGTAGGACAAATAAGTAGTTTTGAATTTATTATTTGAGATTTTCGCTACTAACCCAACACATTTTCTACAACTAAATATAATTTAGTGGAAATGGAAACACTTGACGTATTTGAACCACAGAAACTAGTCCATAACTTAATGCTTAGCTGAAATTAACGCGTGCACAGTTAATAATTCTTTGAGGTAACTTGAAAGAAACTTGCCAAGGGTTAAGATTATGTATGTACGTCAATGACTACCAAAAACAAAATGAAAAGAAATACCTCCATTTGTCGATTTGGGGATTTTACTTTTTTAGGGTGACTTGATAAAGTTTAGGGTTAAATACCTAGACACCCTTCGAAGTTACCTCTTTGTCTCGCTTGATCCTTCTTAGAATTTCACCTATGGAAAGACCCCTTCATTAAAGTTTTTTTTTATTTTTGTCTCGTAGACCCCTTCTGTTAGAGTTCCGTTTAGAACCGTTAAAATTTTGAGCTAGATTATTTCAAAAGTGGCAAAATATTCCAAAATTGCCTTCCATAAGTATTAGTTAACCATTGTTTCCCTTCATTCCTTCCCTCCCTTGTTTCCCCCCACCAGCTCAACCACCACGACACCAGCAACCCAACACACCCTCTTTTTTCTCGATCGCCCAAGTGGGGTACCATAAAAATAAAAAATGTACATACCATCAACAAATTAACGAAAATCATCTCATCCAAACCAAGTTAAAGAACATAAATTGTAGCAAAAGCAGTTCAAGATCTCGTGAAAAAAAATAGAAAAGCATCGTGTCTTGAAATCCAATTAGACCGAGGCAACATCGAACCATGTTAAACGTCTGAGGCAACATCGAACCCACATGTTATAAAGTCAATCGAGGCAACAAATATTCTTGATTACTGTACTCACAAGATGAGTTTGGGTCTTTCTTTTGAATCGGAGCAACAAATATTTTAGACCCATCAAAAAAACTTGATCTAATATCGTTTCAACACTTTTTCGTTCTCGGTAGCCAATAATCCTCTACTAGGAATATATATATTTTTTTAAGTGACCAGTAACATTCTACTAAGAACTACATATATATAGTGGTCAGTAGTCTTACTAACCTACTAGGAACCACTTTCATTATTTACTACTAACATTCACTAATAGTCTAAACACCTACTAACCATCATGCGTTTTTATTATTATTTAGGCTACCAAGTATATAATGCTCCAAATTTTAAATAATTGTTTCTGGTTTTCCAAATGTTAAAGAAAACAAGTTTTGTGGGCAATGACTTTAAATTCAGTAATACAGTAATATTTATTTTTCCCCAGCAACGGGAACGTGTCTGACACAATACTTAAAAAGGTTACAAATTTCTTGATCACCAATTAATTCAATTATATATAGAAGAACCCAAAAACAGTAACTTCGAAACTGATTCTAGTCAAATATCAATTCACTACCAGTAAACAAATCTCGCACGTTACCAAACCTTGTTCGGTTTGGTATTTGGGTTTTGGACTTTCTCTCAGCGCATGGTTTTTAATAAATTTTCTCTCAATCATTACTCTCATTTTTCTCTCCACTCAAAATCTAAAATCTAAAATCCAAAATCCAAATACGTACCAAAACGAACAAGGTCCCATTCTCTGTCCTTTCACTTAATTTTCCATCAAACGAAACAAAAGAGAAATAAGTAACTCATCCCACCACATTACAAATACCAAATTCAAGTAATTTTCACATATGCCAGGTTTTGAAAGAAATTAAGTTCCGCATAAATTTGCTTTTCCGATTTCCCTTCTTTTGAAACACTAAAAGCTCTTGCAAAAAAAAAAAAAAAAAACTATTGCCCTAAGCAACAATGTAAAACTGTCTCAAAGTGTCAAACCTAGCAATGATTCAAAATCGTTTGTAACAGTTAACAAAATATCAGTTGGATTAAATTGGTTCCATTCAAATTAGAAGAACCGTTTTCTGATGATTTGTTCCAATCATAATATCACAACGAAATAGTAGCATGGATCTAATAAAACAAAATACCAACAAAAATAATTAAGTGGCTGATTTTGCCACTCCCGTTTTTGTTAACGCCACTCCTCTGCAAGTGTATTTTTGGTGAAAAAATACACTTACAGGGGAGTGGCGTTAACAAAAAAGGAAGTGGCAAAATCATTTCTTAAATAATTATTGAACTCTCAATTTATAATTATTGAACTCCTGGGAAGATTTTTCCCATTTCATTCAAACTGTAAACTGATACGACTTCACAACACCAGCAACAACGTCCTTCAGAAACGCTCCTACCACCGCACACTCTTCCGACCCTCTGACGTAAGTTTTGCACCTCAACAGCGGCGGGAAAAACAGCCAATACCCTGTAACCATCACGAATCCGAGGGTCATCGGTGTTGAGATCAGCTGAGGCAACCGCCACCTGTCCGAAACCACCTTCTTGATCCAAATCTCCGCCACCACGCACGCCCCGTGGAGAAGAAAGAACCGTGTGACCTCCCACGTTGGCTGCAAGCGGCCGATATAGTAGAATATAATCTCATGCATTAGGGCCGAGACTACGAACGTGCACATGACGGCCGGAAGCGAAGCCCACTTCCGGCCTATGACTTGTGACGATACGCACAGTGCCGGCTCATATACGGTGGAACGCAGGGTTCGGGACGCGACGAGGTTCCATCTCCTACCCCAGAAGTTCTGGACAGAGGTCGAGAGGTACGGCTTGTCGAATGGCGGCTCGAGGTCTAACCCTAATAGGGCTCGAGCGGCGGCTGCAGCACTGGCTAGTATGATTTTCAACGTGAAGTAGGTGTGGAAGCAGTAACAGACCAACATGACCTTTGGGTGTATGTGGTCACTATACTTGTAAACATGCGAAGACAAGGCTAGAAAAACAACCTTTATAGCATAATTCAAAATCGATGTGTTTCCATTTTGTGTGATTATGGGATATGGGTTTTCTCTACCATGCCCTTTTGGAGGTGGGTTTTGGCTATGGTGGCAATCTTGATCTAATGGATATGGGTTGTCTCTATTTTGAGATGTCAGTGAATTTTCTTGATTTGCATGGGATTTCGGAGGTGGGTTTTGTTGGATCCTGATAGGGAAACAAGCAATAGCAGTGAAATGGGGGAGGGAGAGAGAAGGCTCGGAGAGAGGGCCTTTGCCAAAGGCAAGATGGAGGAGTTTGAAATTGGTAAGCCAGGTTATGAGGAAGGCGGTGCAGCCACAAAGGTTGGCGGAGTGAAGTTTGAGAGGAAGGGCAAAAAAGAGAGAGACAATAGGGATGATTGAGAGAAGCCTTGGCATACCTTTTGTGATGAACTTGGCTGAAAAATAGCAGTAGCATAAAGAAATAAGTACTGAAATCCATACCTTGATGAAGTTGCTGATCTCTCTCTCTAAGTTGTAGCTTGGATAGTTTATCTCACCCTCCATCATTCTCTCTCTCTCTCTCTCTCTAGAATATCACGAGCTTTAGAGTTAACTGAACGACGAGAAAATGTTTTCAAAATAATAACCATAGGAGTAACTATTTATCTGTGTGAAAGTAACCGAAATTTTACTTTGGTTGGTTCAAAAATTTAAAACCTTCAACCACCTCATTAAGAAGATGACCAAGACTTCCATGCAATATAAAAAATATAAAAAAAATTGACCAAGGCTTACATCAAAAATTAAGAATTAAAATTGATGAGCTTGTTACTGAGCAGTGAGCACATGCTTTCGTGCAGGCGATAACACTAGTCCTAGATATAAAGATCCGTACATTTTGTGTTAAAATTAATGCTTTATTATCTTTTTGTAATTGGACCGAATGTTATGTTTCTATTTGGACCGAGTTTTATATTTGTAATGGGCTTGCTTTATCTTATTTTGTTTAATGGGCCCAAGTGTTTGGGGAAGCCCGTATCCATTTTGTATGTAAGAATGCTAGTAGTATTTAAAGTGAAATGTAAGGAATGTAGGACAAGTGTGTTAGAGCAGCCCCCACTTTTTGTTTCTTTTCCTCTACTTTCCAGAGAGCAATATCTCTTCCCCTGTTTCTTCCTGTTTTTGCCGAGAAATGGGCAGCCACCATTTGTCCCAATTTCTTTGATATTCCTCCACCAAAAATCAAGGTTAGGCTAGGGAAAAGCCTACATAAGTGGTATCAGAGCTTTGTTGGATCAAGAACAAGTTGGGAGTGAAGATTTTTGAAGGGGAAACAAAACCCTAGAAAGTCTACAATAATGGCAAGCTCTAGCAATCAAAACATGAGGGCTCTACCACTTTCTTTTTCACTTCTCAATGGAGAAAACTATGATTTTTGGACAGGATGCCGAGTTATCAAAAAAAAGTACTTGTCACTGCTTTGAGCAGTAGCAGGTCTGTTTTGTCACACTGAAGTGAGTTGGGTTTATGGCTTAAATAATCAATCATCTTAATCACTATAAACGAATAGAATAAAACTTAACAGAGTCAACAATAAACGCAAAGTTTGAAAATTGTGCAGTTTTTTGAGCATGTGAATCCTTCATAGAATCAACTCCCATTGACCTGACTTTTTTTTTTTTTTTTTCCATGGTCTCTTTGGTTATTTTCTCTTAATTCTTATTAGATATGGGTCAGTTTTATATCATATCGTTCGTAACGACGAGATGAATTGAAAAAGTGTAAAAAGTATATATCGAAGTTAAAGAAAGTTCATGTAAAATGATGAAAAAGATTAAAAAAAAAATCTGTCATTTTTCCTCTAGACCGACCTCTTGGGTCTTAGCAATGAAGAGAGTGTTAGCTTGGAAAACAATGGAAATCAAAGCACTACACTCCGTAGAGCCCTCAATTGTGGGTCCTCTATAATCTATAGGAGTATTTGTTATCGAAATCGTTCATTTTTGTCGAAAAGTAGATCATTCATGTAAAAAAATCAAATTGGTTTAATATCGGTAGCTGTATGACAATGTATTTTACAAAAAAATGGATGTGATTTATAGAATGAATGGTAAAATAAATGTGTCACAATAATATATCCACCAATGTCTGATCAATATAATTTTTGATACACATGATTTGCTCAACACTATAAACAACTACTCAAATCACAAATTTAGACTTTAGAGGGCCCACAATTGAGGTACCATGGAGGTGTAGTGATAGGCGCGTGATATCATAGATATGAGCGCCTAAGTAGGGCGAATTAGCGCGTTAGATGCGCGTTTTATTCCATTTTCCACTTGATGCCGTGCTTTCCTTTGTTTTGTGTTTTTGTTATTTTCGTAGGTAATAAGGCGGTTTTTGCGCCAAGATTTGATTGCAAGGCCTTGAGGCCGGGTTGGACGTCACCGTGGGAGTCAAGGCGGAGGCGTGAGGCATCGGGTAACGTTATTGGAGCGTCGGGTGCCAAATTCCATGCAACGATCGAGAGTTGGCTGCTGCGGCAGGCGGTATCGATACTGTAATTTCAAGTATTGATACAATGTGTTCCACAATTGGTCCAAGCATGAACAGACAAAATTGTATCGATACTTTCCTTTTTAGTATCGATACCGAAGGCCACAAGCAACCTCGTTGAAAGGCAACAGCTTTTGCCGACTGAAGTTGGAATTAAATTGGTATCTCCCAATTCTGTTGCCATCGGAGTTGGAATTAAATTGGTATCTCCCAATTCCCGAAGTGGGTACGTTGGAATTAAATTGGTGGTTTCCAATTTAGGACTCTTGGGGGATTAATATAAATCACTACAAGAAATCGTGCTTTTTGCGAGGAAATTTTTAGCGAGGACATCAATTTCCTCGCTAAAGGAAGAGTATTGGCGAGGAAATTACTGTTTCCTCGCTAACGATCGTTGGCGGTACGTTAGTGGCACTTTTTTGCGTGGAAGACATATTTTCCTCGCTATTTCCTTGTCGCCAAAGAGTATTTGCGACAAATTTTCAAAATTCCTCGCTAATTGTTGCCGCCAAAAACATGGCGGGAATTTCTTATTTAGGCGGGAAAAATGAATTTGCGAGGAAATACAAAAAATTGTCGCCAAAAGGTTGCAGTGATTTTTCATGTCAAACTTATTTGGACGCTAAAGTTGTAAACATTTTGCGAGGAATTAAGTTTCTCGCTAAAACGTTGGTTATTTGCGAGGAAATAAGGAATTGGTCGCTCAAAGCCTCTACTTACTTTTTGTGGGGAATTGTGTTCCTCGCAAAAAATGCCGATTATTTGCGAGGAAATTGTAAATTTGTCGTTATAAGCCTATACTTCCTTTTTTGGCTAATTTAGTCCACCCAAACAGTTGCATTTTGCGAGGAATCGACGTTGCTGCAAAAAGAAATTAATGCGTCCAAGAAAATTTAAGTCTTATAGTGCACCGCATGAGGCCTTTCTTTTCGATCAGAATCGTCTATTTTTTACGTAATATGGACAAAATCACTTTTGTTTCAAGAATGAAGTTGAGCGCGTATCGTTAGACACTTGATCGGATATAAAAATTTCATTTTATTAATGAATTTGCATACCGATGAAGGGGTTTTCTACACCCGATCGAGCCAAAAATTCACGTTAATGATTTAATCGACAATCTAAAGGAAATCAACGGTATCGATTGTCATGGTTGTGTTATAGTTGCGTGGCTACTGTACATTCACCTACAACAGATGTCTTAGTTTACTACCAAGTAAGTTGAATGTATAGATTCTAAAGGTGATTGCCGAGTCTATTCTTATAATGGGCGATCTAAACCGTTAGAATTTTATATTTTACCAATTCAATCAGTGTCACCTAAATTGGAGATCATCGGATATCAACAACTACTTGATTAAAAGACATTTAATGCGTTCGGAAGTATTAAAGTCTCAAAATGCACCACCCGAACACCACTTGAGGTATTTATTCGCGATCAAAACCGTCTATCTTTTGTACCTTGTAGAGTAGATCATTCCTAGCGAAAATGAAGTTTAACGGACACCCGTAACCACCTCATTGGAATAGTTTAGTCATGCCAAAAAATGATTAGACTCATCTAAATTTTTTTTTATTATATAAAAGTATTTCGATGAGGTAGTTGCGGACGTCCGATCAATTCGAACTTTTGCGTGTAGATTCAATTTGACGAGTCTTACAAAATGAATGGTTCGGATTATCGAATACAAATCCAAACGTGACGAACTAATTGCACCGTTCATAGAACCGGCACCATTTCATGTGTAATGCCCAATATTTCCTTTCCCCTCTTTCCACTACGGTGAATTAATTGCAAATAGAATACGACACTGTTTAATAAAGAACCTCTATCTCCCCCGAGAAACTTTTTTGTATACCGGGTATACCAACATCCTTGGTTTCCCATTCGGTCCGTTTTCTAATTTTTCGGTCATTTTTCGATCACATTTGGATGATCGACTCCGTTCATTTTGTAGAGTTTGGCGAGAACCTTGAACATACCAAAAATCGTGTTCATCGGATTTTTGTAGATACATGATCGGCACACATGAAAATTGAAGAAAATCAAAACTGGATCCAAAACCACACTGAATCAGAACTCAGTTTTGTTTTTTTGCAATTTTCACGTGTACCGATCATGTATCAATTAAAGTCCAATGAACACGATTTTTGATATGATTATGGTTCTTGTTGAATTCTACAAAATGAACGGAGTCGATCATCCAAGTGTGATCGGAAAATGGCCGAAAAATTGAAAACGGACCGGAGGGGATACCAAGGGTGTTGGTATCCCGGTATACTAAAAAGTTTCTCCTATTTCCCCTTCCAAAACACACTTCAATCTCCCGCTACCTAGGGCTGGAAAATTTTCAAGTCTCGCGCTAGAAAATTTTCCCCTCCCTTCCAATCTCCCGCTATACCCTACCTAGGGCTTATCGATTTGCTGCCTCTCCACTCTCCAGGGACTTGGAACATAGTGTGAGCATCTCCAATAATCTCGTCTTCTCCCCTATTTTGTTAATTCCCCGAACTGGCATCAGTTTCTAATATATCGATCTATTGGTATTCTAGGGTTCGTGAAGAACAGGTTTTTCCCTTATTCTAGGGCTCATGAAGAACAGGTTTTTCCCTTGTCCGGACCAGTTGAAGTATACAGTCATAGGTCGGAGACTCCTCACCAGGTTTGATTTGATTTCTTCCCTTAATTCTTTCCCAAATACATGGCTAGGGTTTTAATCGCCTTTACTAGCTTGTGATAATCATTTTAAGGATTTGCACAGATTATTGACTTTAGAGGGTTTGGATTTACTTCAATTGGGGCATCTGTTTTCAATCGGAAAAGATATTGGAGCTTTTGTGTTGATTCATTCCAAACTATTCACTATTAGTGTAAAATTCTACAATTGGAACTGGTAATGGATCTAGTTCTCTTCATAGGAGGTGTTAGGTTGAGCTTATGGGTTACACTTTCTTAGATTTTGGTGGTCTGATGTCCTTGAAAAAGATACGTTAAAACCATCCAGAACTAAAAAGCTCAATAAAATTTTCACACATGGAGAGAGAAATAATGGCTGAAAATTGATGAAAACCTAATCCTAAAAGAAATACTAGTATTGATGGTACCTACACTAGGTGATTGGCATTCATGCTGCTAAAAGGGTTTCTCTACAATTTTCTTGTACATTAGGAAGAAAGTGTTCTTCGTTAATATTTCTGGATGTGAGATAAAATAGTGGTTCACAGGCTTGTTCTGCTATTGGGTTTTTATGCTTGAGCTTTTGTTTGATGCCCCCACCCCAAATGCTGATGGTGTTGTCTATATTGGGATTGGCCCTCATAGGTACTGGTTCTAGAATGGTCTTGTACTCTGCTATTTGAAGCTTAGTTCTTCTTTGCGTGAAGTTGAATCTTGTAGTAGTCCATAGGTAATTGGGATTTGGGACAAAACAACTTTTTTTAGTTAAGTGGAGTCTAGAAAGCAGGAAGATGGGTTATGTTTGGTCTATGCCCAACGTACCCAATTGCCATTCCTCCATCTCTTTACTCTGTAAACCTGAAGCCCATTTAACAAATCAGTCAACAAGATAATAATTTAGTTGGCCAAACACTTTGAGGAAGAGGTCTGGTTGCACATTTAGCCATGGGATGCCACCTAGTGGAAGAAGACACTTTAATTTTTTACATTGATGCCTTGCCAGTTATTTTGGACCATTTTGAATATTGACATTAAGCCCTTTTTTGGGGGGTTGTTGTTGAGCTTTCTAGAGTCAGAATCAGCGGGCAACTAATGAAGGAACACCACCTACACTCTTGTTCCTCCCCTGGTAAGCATGCTATTTGTCTTTGCGCTTCTTGGTTGTTTCAGTTGTTTCATGATCTGTTTGTTTTCACTGTAATTGGTTTTGAAACAAAGGAAGTGTCTTTAGGGCTTTGGTCGTGCCTTTATCTTAGTTTGCTTTGAGGTTTAATTATGCGGTAATGGACTTACCAAAAGTTGGGAGAAGGTGCCCCGAGATGCAATGGATATCTGTATTGCGCACATTCGAGTAAGTATTAGTAACATGACCTTGTTATTTTTCGGAGTAGTATGTTATAACATTTGTTGGGAGTTTTTTTGGTCCTTTCGTATGAAATTGAGAATAATTGGATACTAGTTGAGAGAGTATGTAATAATATTCTGATGCAGTTTTGAGTCTAAGTTGACATCTAAGTTGCTATCTTCATGTATGCAATTGACTGGATGAATTTGTGAGATATGTAGGAAAATTTGGATCTTCCTGAAGCAACTTGGTAGTTGGAATGATTCTCTATAGTTGCGGATCAAAAAAAAAAAAGATTCTCTATAGTTAGGTACTGTTAATATCTTCATCCCTCGAACTCTTGTTACAAATTCTAATATGTAGCATGACTTTCTTTATCATATAGATGTTGTGGTACTCCTACTTGGTTAGTCAAAATGCAAACAAAGTGTAACAAGTATAAGGATAATCGAAAAAAGCCTAGGATTTACCATGTCGCTGGATCAAAGACTTTCTACAAGGCAAAAAATGATTTGGTATGTCTCTTATTATTTCTAACAGATTTCAATCTTTATTGAGTTCAGAAAAAGACATGTGATTGTTTTTCACAAAAAATAATGCACCAGAAAAAGAAAGGCATGAATCATGACCTCCCTGAAACATGGAAAGAGACACATGATAGCCAAAAGAGAAAATGCTGGACGGATGGTGCAGAGGACGCATATGTAAGTGGAATTCAATTCATTATATATTTAGTTTTATCTTCTAGAAAATATAGTTTCAGTTGTTAGCTAATCGTCTAGGTATAAATTTACTATGATATTTTCAGGACAAGTTAAAACAACTTAAGGATCAATCGATGGAAAGTGGTTCTACTCCAAAGTCGGATGAGGGCTCTCATGTACAGTCTTTGGACGCAAATCAGGATATTTATGTGGTTTAGGATATGATCCCAAGCCAAGCTCATCAATATTTGGCCAAATTTCTCGGGCACAACTTATAAGAGATGCTGAAGAGGCTAGAGAAGAAGCTGCAGAAGCAAAGAGGAGTTGTGAGGAGGCTCTAATGGAAGCAGCACATGCTTGTATAAACACTGAGCAGCTAGCAGAAAACATGGCTACCATGCAATCCCAACTAAATTTTTTGATGCAACTACAAAATGGTCGCAACATGCCTTCCAATGATACTAGTGAGTATCTATTCCTTGCTTTTTCTATTATAATCCTTGTGTTGACACGTAATTTCAGCATTTATAGAGGTGTTTTTCTGCAGAACATTTCCAGGAACTAATTAATGCCTTAAATATGCTGAAACTAAGACAGTTGTTAAACTTAAGTTCTTGAATACTGAAATTGAATTTTAGTTGCAAAAAATATGGTATAAGTGCTGAAAGTGTGAAAGTTAGCATTTTTTTGGGTTGAGCAAAGCTAGCTGCACTTTTTATGGCTTTAGCTCATCCTTGTTGAGCGATTGAGATCGCTCAATCAGTCTTTACAACTTTTTCGCAAAAAGAATTTAGGTGTTGGGGAATCGAAGATATATGGCTGGGGATACACCTATGTATTGGTTAAATGGTTTTCACTTGTTGAGTGGTGGCACAACATTAGTTTCCATATCTCAACTTGTTTCATTGAATCACTCCATGATCTCTATGAAGTGGTTTAGTCAACCACCGTCAATTTAAAGCAATTATACCAGTGGAAGCTAATATGTGAAACTCAGTTTGCTTGTATTCCTTTGCTTGTAATGCCTAGCTCATCAACTAATTTAAGCCTTAAATATGCTGAATCTCAAACTCAGTTGTTTAACTTATGTTCTTGGACTATTGTTAAGAGACGGGTTTTAGAGCAACTCATTATAGTTAGTGTTATCCGTTAAAGGACTCTATTGCTGCTTGATTTCTCGTGGTTAAGTCATAATCTATGCGCTAAGCTACTAGGGATAGTAGTGATGACATATTGCAATCAATTATTACTCATGACTATAGTTTGTAAAGCTTTTTATTGTGTTACATGCAGATTGCTCAACAATCGATGGTGATCATTTGATGAATGAAGATACAATGTAGTAGGAGATATGAGATGAATGATGTTTTGGAAGACAAAGCTGCCTTTTGTCTTATTTTTGGGTACTTCTAGATGGAAGAAGGATGTCTTTAGTTTTTAGAAGAAGGATTGTGGTTCTTGCCTCTAATACTTGATGTTATGTTCGGGGGTTTTTGGCTTTTGTTTTGGGCATTGAAGAAGATTAAGGTTAAAGATATCATATTTTGACTTATGTGAACTGGTTTGGTTTTAAGTTAATGTTATGCTATTGCCGTTGAATTTGATGAATTATGCCTTTGAAATCATGACAGGAAGTAAAAAGAAAACATCTAGAAACTACTATTTTTGTGTGATGGTTTTGTTTGTAGCAAAAAGAAATTTTTTTGCCCAAAAAATTCCTTGCTATAAGAAATTTCTTTTTTGCGAGGAGCAAGTTTCCTTGCAAAAAGGATTCACTAGTTTGTCAAAAGAAATCGTCTTTGGCGAGGTATTTCTTCCTCGCTAAAAGAATTCACTTTTTGCGATGAAAAATTTCCTTGCAAAAAGCAAGACCTATTTTGGCAAAAGAAAGGGTCTTTTGCGAGGAACCTATTACTCGCCAAAAGATTTTTTTGCTTTAGCGAGAAAATACTTCGTCGCCAATGAGAGATTTTTTGCAAGGAACGGTATACCTTTGGCGACTAATTTGTTTAATATTAGCGTCCAATTATTTTCCTCGCTAAATGGTGTACTCAATTGCGACCAAGCTAATTTCTCGCAAAAGAGACTTTTTTGCGAGGGAAAAAAAATTCCTTGCAAAAGAGAATCGGAGACTACATATTTGCGAGAAACTGACGACGAATGAAATTTCCTCGCAAAAGGCTTTTGGCGAGGAATATTTTGGATTTTGCGAGCGATTATACTCCTTGCAAAAAGCCTGATTTCTTGTAGTGAATACCGCCCCGGATTTTACTTTTAGGGTTCGGAACATTACGTAGCAGCTTTCTTTTTTCGTTCTTTCTGTTCCAGAGCTTTTCCTTTCAAGTTTTTAAAGTTTTGTTCAGATCTTCGCACTCCGGTAACTCGTTTCAATTTTTGTTCTTAATTAAAGTTGTTCGTTGGTATTCAATTAGTTGGTATCTCTCGTTTATTTTTCTTTCTCCAGTAATAGAAGCATGATGCACTCTAGGGTTTCTTTTATTTCTTTCAATAATGAGTGAGTAGTTTTATAGGTAGGGTCGCGGGGTGATTAGCACGTCGTGATCAGTTCGGGTACTGCTCCTGCTTTTAAATAATGAAAAAGTAATTTTAGGTTAATAAGAACATTCGTTAGACGAACCCGGGTCATCGCCGGAGCCCATGTGAACGGGGGAATGGGGGTCCAAAACTCATTCTTCGCTGCGCATGGATATACGGCGACCATAAAGGTTCGCATCTTTCGGGGTATCTTTTCTAAACTAAAGTTAAATGTTTTTAAGAACGCCAAATGGAGCAGGCTAATCCGGACTGGTTACGAGTGCTATGAACCCTACGACCGTACCTCCTTTTAATTCTCTGAAAAATACAATCAATTCCTAGATTTTTAGTTAATCTCAACCAAATCAACAAGGGGTGGCTACCTAAGAGCCGTTTCAAATTCTACAACCCGAGTTTCCACAGCACACACTTCACCGTCCTTAGTGGATTCGACTCCGGTCTTACCGGATATTGTGCTATATCGGTCTCCGCCCTACGCTTGGGGCAACCCATAATTTTAGGACTCGTCAAGCATTTTTGGTGCCGTTGCCGGGGATGGCGTTGTGTGTTGAGAATTCGGGTAATTTTTAGGTTCTTTTCTTTTTCTTTGTTGTTTTTAGTTTTAGTTTTAAAAAAAAAAAAAAAAGAGTTAGGTAAGGGGATACAGTCATGATAAAGCCGAAAACGATGCGCGATCACCTTTTTGGGCGTGATATGTGGGACTCCAATTCACATGAAAGAAGTCCTAATCCTCCCCAATTACCCCAGTTCCATGGCTTAGGTTCCGAGAATCCATATTGGCATATTGCAGAACTTGAGGCGCTTTTCACGAATGATAAGGTGCGTTTGCGTAAGTTTTTTTCATCATCTTTGCAAGACTATGCTTTGAGTTGGTTTCATTCTTTGAATCTCGGCTCAATATTTACATGGCAATATGTGGAAGAAGAGTTTTACAGGAAGTTTTCTCCCATATATGCAACTCATAATCTTCTACAAGAACTTGAAATTTTTTATCAATTCGATAATGAGTCTTTTGCATGTTGTTGGTGGAGGTTTAGAGAACACACTTTACTCAATTGGCGGGATCATAATTGTGAAACGATGCACCTTGTTACCATTTTCTTTAACGGTTTAAATTCTACAACGCGTAAGCTTGTAGATGATATGTTTGATGGTGTATTTTTAGATACAATCGCTACTGACAATTTGGAGTACTTTGATGAGTTGGCTGAAAGTTTAGAATGGTGGGACCATGATTTACATGTTAAAGAAAAGGAAGTCGAGCCACTTATCATTGAGGGTGGGGTTGATGATTGTTTGGAGGAACCCTCTAAGTTGGGAGGGAATGAGGAGCTAACTGCCCGATGTTCTCCCCTTGAGGCTGATGTAAAAAACGAACCCCCTCCCATGTATCTTCCATTGTTGATTCGGGCCGCCTACGTTTTTCTTGTGCGCTCATGTGAGTCTAGAGAGCGAGGAGCTCACTGCCCTCCGTGTGATGATCCGATGGATAAATATCTCACTGCTGCTGAGATGGACTCAGAGTTGGATTATTTGTACTCCTTGTTAGAAAAGCAGGACAGGGAGTTTGTGATCAAGAATGAGTCTCTTACTCTTGAGGATCAAGATTTTGTTGAGAAGGAAGTACCCGCGAAATCGAACATGGAGGAGGAGGTGTGGTTTGAGGAACCCAAGTCAGGGGTAGTGGAACGTATTGATTTTTTGGGTGTTGATGATATTGATCTTGTTTACCATCCTTATATTGCAAATTTTGTCAACACCAAGAAATTTGATTTAGTTCCGCTTGTGCACTTTGAGGCTTTCAAATTTCTTAACAAAACTCGGCGATTGCTTTATTCGAAATATCTTTTCTTGTGGTCTGGCCGAATTCAATTTTTAGTGCAAAGCTTAGAGTGGGGTGGTGCATTCTTGGGAGTTGCTTTTGTGCATCTGATTAACTTTCGGATTCTATGTTGGAAAGATCTCTCTCTCTCTCTCTCTCTCAAACTCAAAAAAATCAAATAAAATTGAAAACACCAAAAAATCAAAAATCCAAAAAGATTTTTCTTTTCGTTTTGGGCTTTCCACTTGTTGGTCTTGTATAGCCACCCGTTTCTCACTCATCCGCTTGACACGGGGAGAAAAGTATGACACGTGAGACTGCGTGAATGTCTGGTGGTGTTCTGTTATTTTTATTATTTCTTGTTTTGATCCGGCTTCCACTAGCGGGCGGTACTAATGTCATGTGTTGCCTAGTAGGTAGTTGGTTCTTAAGTCTTTTGTAGGACGAGCATGCTACCACATCAGCCTTGGTAGTTTGGGCCACTCCGCCGGAGTGAGTGAAGCATTCAGGAGCCTCGAGCAGGGGTGTCACTAAGTGTGGCGGTTGTAAGTCCGATAAAGCTTTGGCGCGGCTCTGTGTGACTAGCTGTGGACTTTGTTAGGTCCGAAGGAGCGGATTCTGGAAGCAGTTCTGATGACGAAACGCAACGGTGACAGCAAAATTCCCCATACAGCGGCTGGGGTCATGATGGTTGGCTGCCATCCGTCGGTCCATCTCTCTCCATTGATCTTATTTTCTTATTGCCTTCATGCTCTGAGGGCATAGCATGTTCTAAGTTGGGGGGAGGGTGTACTTCGTACTTATTTTTATTCATTTTGCATAGTTAAAAAAAAATCAAAAAAAATCAAAAAAATTGAATTAAGGATTTTGGATACTTGGGTGCAGCTATTCTTGGTTGGTGGCTTTTAATTAGCACTATAGTGGTTGTTGTGCGAGTCGGAGTCTCGATACAATTTTATGGATAGACTTAAGCTCGTGAACATGATGTTGAAGAAGCACTTGGTTAGCCGGTATCATCTATAGTTGGATAGCATTTGGTCACTTGAAAACATGCTCTCACACACACATTGCCCCACATGAATATTTACCGGTCTAGAGTTTGGTTCACATGTTTTTTTTTTGATATTTCGGTATAAGCTTGTTTGATGGAATTTTTGGAACTCCTTTCCCAATATAAAAAAAAGTAAGAGAATAAGTTGTGTGTGTTATATTGTTAATGCTTATCCGGGCGTCCATTGAGTAGTAACCGGGCAATCGGAGTATGCTCCCACCGTGTTGTTCGCGACAAAAGATGGATAGACTTTGTGAAAGTATCGTTAAATGTGGTTAGCTTGGATCTCAATATAAAGCCTTTTTGACTTGAGCAATTAAGTCCGTAGGGGTCTCTTAAAACCTGGTGCTCTAAAGCCGTTTGGCTTGGGGATAACCGACCCAAAGCTCGCTAAAGAGTCAACTAGAAAGCCCGAGAGATCCGGGCATTGCACGATGATAAGCCCTTAATAGTGTAAATAATAGGGCTTATCTATCCTGTTCCACGGCACTTGCATGCGGTTTATACTTGTTTCTACTTGATTTGGCGCGCAAGTTGTGTTTTTATTGGAAAGTAGGTAATCGGAGCGAAAAGGGCGTTTCCAAGGCTCCCAAAGATCCCCGGAAGAGCTCGGAGGTGTTTTCATGTTGAGAGAAGTCCCGAGCGTTCATTCCTAACCTCGAGCGAAGTGCCCAAGCCATCGGAGGAGGCCAAGGAGTCCCAAAGCAGCATCAAGGCAAGCTGCCCAGTCCAGAAGCACCAGGGATCGATCCCCCAATTCCCAGGGATCGATCCCCCAATCCAGTTTTGAGATCCAGGGGCACCAGGGATCGATCCCCCATTTCCTAGGGATCGATCCCCCTTCAGTCTTGGCAAATCCAGTAAAGGCAGGGATCGATCCCCCTCTGACCAGGGATCGATCCCTCACTCCTGCGCGAGCATTTTGGTGGCATTTTTGTAATTATTTTGTTTTGGGGTATATATACCCACCTTTGTCCGAAATGTAGGGCACTTTCACTTTAGCACTTTCTCTCTCTACCTCCATTAAAGCTTAGCTCCCACCTCTCTCCTCATTGAAGTTTAAGGAGGGTTTTTGGGTACGATCCGTTGACATTCGAAGCTTATCACCTTCATTAATATTGTAAGGAATTTCATTCTCTTCGAGGATCTCATATTTATTTTGTATTTAGTCAATGTTTGGTATTTTCTTCATGTTTACCCTTACCCATTTCACTTCTCCTTTCAATATGAGTGAGTAGTGTAGTAAGGTTGGGTTGTGGGATGATTAACATCCCGTGACCAAGGGTGTGGCTCGTTCTTCTCTTGTGAATCCCGTTTTTCTAGCTTAAGCATGGGTCATGGGTGTTTTTATGTATCGAAACTTAGAGGTGTTAATCTTCTTGATCAAATGTAGGCACGGGTTAGACTACGTGCCACATTTGATGCTTGAAGCTATGTCCCTCTTTGTGTTTGTCCAAATGAACCAAAAAGGACCCGGGCCATGTTTAACACTTTTGTTGAAAGAGAAGAATCGAGTTTACCTTTGTGTTATGGGTGTTGATTATCCCTCGGCTTAGCCTTTAGTTTAAATCTCCAGTTAAAAAGCCGTAGTTAGGTTAAGTAGCCATCTTTCCAAATCACTCAGTTGGCCGTCTCAACGCCGAATTTGGTTGGCGGCCCTAACGCCGAAACTCTCGTCACTCGCTAATCTCCGAAGTGAAGTTATGGACGCGCTCCCTGTGGAATCGATCCCGGACTTCCGGGTTTTATTATGCTTTCAACCGACCTAACCCTACGCTTGGGGTTTTCTTATTGCAACACACATTAAGGTCGCAAGCATTTTTGGCGCCGTTGCCGGGGAGCGCTTTCTATTATAGCTATTGGAGGTTCGCCAAACCACAGTAAGTATCTCGCTTAACTTTTGCTTTGCGTAGTTTATGCTTAAACTGGTGGATACCTCTAACCTGAGCGTGTCTCTAACTTGAGGTTTAATGAAGTTAGCGTAAGTATAAACTACCTTTTTACTTTCTGCACTTACTTTTTGAGGCGGCGGCATAGCCCCTCATTGTTGCTGTTGTTAGGAGGTGGCGGCCTAGCCCCTCTTGTCTGCTTAGTTTTGTTTTGTCGACTGTTGCTTCTCTGGGAAGGATTCTAAGTGTATGCGCGGTGGTCACCGGGGAGCCTTTCGGAGTCCTAATTCTAAAAGGCTTCACCGGTCTTTTTCTCCTCCTCGACCCAAAACCCCTCGTCGGGTTAGGGCAAGGACACCACCACCCGTAGGAACTCCATTTGTAATAAGATCCCCTCCGAGAGAAACAATGGCAGGCAAGGTGGTGGAGGCGGCCCGGCTGCGGCCGAAAGAACTATGAGTGATTATCTAAATCCAGCACGTACTACGCCGGCTCCTACCATAGTCCTTCCGGCCGCAACTGAGGCGAATAATTTTACGGTGAAAATGCATCACCTAAACTCAATGCCTTCCTTTTACGGAAGAGATAAGGAATGCCCGTACACTCATATGCGGGCATTCGAGGAAATGGTTTCGACAATAGTTTCTACGCCTGCCCAGTTAGAGTCAGCAAAACTTAAACTTTTCCCGTTTTCTGTGAAGGACAAAGCCAAACTCTGGTTGAATAACATGAGGCCCCAATCGTTGGCGAATTGGGCAGATTTATCAAAGGCTTTTTACAAAAAATTCTTTCCCCCTCATCTCACAAAGGAGCTTATAAATCAAATCCAAACCTTTAAGCAAAAGGAGGGGGAATCGTTTTACCAGTATTGGGAAAGGTTTAAGGATTTGCTTAACTCCATCCCATACCATGGCTTTGAACCCTTTCAAAAAGTGGAAATTTTGTTAAAGGGATGCTTTCCGAGTACCAGACTTCTTATGGATAGCATGGTTGAGGGTGGAGTTATGGCTAAAACTCCTAGTGCAGCATGGGACTATTTCGAAGAGTTGGCGGAAAAAACGCAATCCTGGGATTGCTCAGAACCCTCTGAGAGGAACATGCTTAATTCGGGATCGAGCAATCCCGAAAAATTTCAACTCAATGAACAACATGACCTTGCCCACAAAGTCGCCCAGCTTTCCCGGCAAATCGAAAATTTACAACTTAATAAAGTTGCGGGGGTGGCCTCGGTGGGCAAGGTGGAAGAATTTTGTTTTATCTGTGATGTTTCAGGGCATGCCACGGGAGATTGCCAAATGCTCCCCGCCGTCAAAGATATTCTCCAAGGAACGGGTCCAGTGGAGGTCAATGCCATTAATCAACGGTTTGACCCTTATTCTTCAACATATAATGCGGCATGGAAGCTTCATCCAAATTTCCAGTGGAGTGACCCGCAACCTCCGGGACCTCAACAAGTTCCCCAAGTTCCACAACAACAACCACAATAACAAGCATTCCGGCCTCCCCAATCTCAAGGAGCGCCGAGGTTTCCCCATAATCAATAACCACCAGGGTTTGCACCACCGGGACCTCCTCATGGGCCACATCAATTCCAACCTCCCAAGCGATCATGGGAGGATATTATGTCTTCTTTTGTGCAAAGTCAAGCAACTCTCAATGATCAAACCACTCAAGCATTGGGGGAGATCAATAAACAAATGGCCAAATTGAATAGCACGGTGGGGATGCTTCAACAAGAAAGGGGGAAACTTCCGACTCAAACCCAAGTCAATCCGCAAGGACAACATTTTGTGGGAAGCTCTTCGGTGCCTAGTCCCGAGCAAGCCAAGTCCATTACAACATTGCGGAGTGGCAATGAAGTTGATAAGACCATTTCTCCCAAGCCGCGGGATACACCAAGCATTGTGCAAGTTCCGGATCATTCTATTGACTCACCAACCTCGGAGCCCTCTCCCGTTGGTGAGCAACCGGAAAAATCTCAAGAGGAAAAACCAAAGGCCCCCGTTTCCCAAATACCGGCCCCGTTTCCCCAAAGGTTGAAGGCGCCGGCCCATGCCAACACCAATGCCGAGATCTATGAGTTGTTCAAGCAAGTGAGAATCAATATACCGTTGGTGGATGCGGTCAAGCAAATTCCTACGTATGCCAAATTTCTCAAAGATTTATGCACTCAGAAGCGTAAGTTAAATGTTCAAAAGAAGATTTTCTTGACGGAGCAAGTGAGCTCTATTATTCAAACCAATGTGGTGCCTAAGTACAAAGACCCGGGTTGTCCAACCATCTCACTCACCATTGGCGACAAGAAGATTGAGAAAGCTCTTCTAGATTTGGGGGCTAGTGTGAACTTGCTTCCGTACTCGGTTTATGAACAACTTGGCTTGGGAGAGATGCGGCCAACACCGGTGATGTTGCAATTGGCCGATAGAAGCATTAGAGTTCCTCGTGGAGTGGTGGAGGATGTACTTGTTCAAGTAGACAATTTTATCTATCCCGTGGACTTCGTTGTTTTGGATATTTGCCCGGTTCCCTCCTCTCAAGCGGCAACATCAACTCCGGTCATTCTCGGGCGGCCATTCCTAGCCACGACCGATGCCGTCATCCATTGTAGGAGTGGTTTGCTCAACCTTACCTTTGGCAATATGAAGATGGAGGTGAATGTATTCAATATCGGAAGTCAAATGGGGGACGATGAGTGCATCCATGAAGTCAATCTTATCGATTCGTTGGTTCAAGAACATGCGGACAATGTGTTATGCAAGGATCCGTTGGAGGTGTGTCTTACCACCGAAGAAGCAACATTTCTAGAATCACCGGAGGTGGAGTATTTGTGTTCTTTGCTTGATATGGCCGATGTTTGCGGGACGGACTTATGGTCTCCGAAATTTGAAGAGTTGCCTCATCTTGAGTGCAAGACCCTTCCCTCGAGTATCCAACCACCAAAACTCGAGTTGAAGGTCCTCTCGGACACATTGAAATATGCTTTCTTGGGTGAAAATGATACCTACCCAGTGGTGATCTCTTCCTCTCTTGACGGTTTGCAAGAATCCCAACTCCTTGAACTTTTGAAGCGGCATACTAAAGCTATTGGTTGGACTATCGCGGATATCAAAGGGATCGACGCTTCAATTTGTTCCCACCACATTGCCCTCGAAGATGACGTCAAACCCTCTCGCCAACCACAACGCCGTTTGAATCCCATAATGAAAGATGTGGTGAAAGCGGAGGTGTTGAAACTCTTAGATGTGGGAATTATCTATCCGATCGCCGATAGCAAGTGGGTTAGTCCTATCCAAGTGGTCCCCAAGAAATCCGGCATCACCGTGGTGCCCAACGCCAACAACGAGTTAGTTCCTACCCGAGTCACAACCGGATGGCGTGTATGTATCGATTACCGGAAGCTTAATGCTAGCACTCGGAAGGATCACTTTCCTCTGCCTTTCATTGATCAAATCTTGGAACGGGTTGCGGGGCACGCATATTATTGCTTCTTGGATGGATATTCGGGGTATAACCAGATTGAGGTCGCCTTAGCAGATCAAGAGAAAACGACGTTCACTTGCCCGTTTGGGACGTTCGCTTATCGTCGCATGCCATTCGGCCTATGCAATGCGCCCGGAACCTTCTCACGGTGCATGATGGGCATCTTTAGTGATATGATCGAGAAGATTGTCGAGGTTTTTATGGATGACTTCTCGGTGTTTGGCGACTCATTTGAAGCTTGCTTGGGAAATTTGGAGAAGATATTGGCGAGGTGTGAGGAGAAAAATTTGGTGCTCAATTGGGAGAAATGTCACTTCATGGTGACTAACGGTATCGTTTTGGGCCACATTGTATCGGAAAAGGGAATTGAAGTTGACAAGGCCAAGATCGATCTTATCGCCACCCTCCCAACCCCTAAATGTGTTAAGGATATCCGCTCCTTCCTCGGGCATGCCGGTTTTTATCGGCGTTTTATCAAAGACTTCAGTGCAATCTCCAGGCCGTTG
Source organism: Rhododendron henanense subsp. lingbaoense (assembly GCA_020567845.1). Taxonomy (NCBI): domain Eukaryota; kingdom Viridiplantae; phylum Streptophyta; class Magnoliopsida; order Ericales; family Ericaceae; genus Rhododendron; species Rhododendron henanense. Next base: position 36,137,948 of record CM036316.1, on the reverse strand, counting down.
TGCCACCTTCTCTCTAAGGATGCCCCGTTTGAGTGGACCCCGGCTTGTGAAGAAGCGTTCAAGAAGTTGAAGTCCAGCCTCATCTTTCCTCCCATTGTGCAAACACCGGATTGGAGTTTGCCATTTGAGCTCATGTGTGATGCTAGCGACTACGCGGTAGGGGCGGTTCTCGGGCAAAGGAAAGACAAGAATCCATACGTCATCTATTACGCGAGCAAAACCCTGAATGAAGCTCAAATGAACTATTCCACCACGGAAAAAGAGTTGCTTGCCGTCGTCTTTGCCTTAGACAAATTCCGGTCGTATTTGGTGGGATCCCCCATTGTTGTCTACACTGATCATGCTGCGTTGAAATACCTCTTTACAAAGCAAGATGCGAAAGCACGGTTAATCCGATGGATTTTGTTGCTCCAAGAGTTTAATATCACAATCAAGGATAAAAAGGGGGTGGAGAACGTCGTAGCGGACCACTTGTCCCGTCTTGAGTTCGGGGATTCTTCTTCGAAGCTCCCGATTGTTGATACATTTCCGGATGAACAACTTTTCGCCGTGTCTAGTTGCCCATGGTATGCCGACATCGTAAATTATCTTGTCACCGGGCGAATTCCGAACCATTGGACCCCACAAGACCGACGGCTCTTTCTTAGTGAGGTGAAAAGATTTTTCTTTGATGATCCTTATCTATTCAAATATTGCTCAGATCAACTCATTAGGCGGTGTGTGCCCGACGAAGATCACCAAGGGATTCTGTCATTTTGTCATACCGAGGCGTGTGGCGGTCATTTCTCCCATAAGAAGACCACCGCCAAGATTCTCCAATGCGGATTCTATTGGCCGAACCTTCACAAGGATGCTTATGCTTTTTGCCGCGCATGTGAGCAATGTCAAAAACTAGGTGCGGTGACTCGGAGGAATATGATGCCCCTCACCAATATCCTAGTTGTGGAAGTGTTCGATTGTTGGGGAATTGACTTCATGGGCCCATTTCCAAATTCTGGCGGTTTCCTCTATATTCTCTTGGCGGTGGACTATGTGTCCAAGTGGGTCGAAGCCGTTGCCACTCGCACCAATGACTCCAAGGTGGTGGTCGACTTTCTCAAGGAGCACATCTTGTCGCGGTTTGGGATGCCCCGAGCCATCATAAGCGACCAAGGCACTCACTTTTGCAACCGCTCTTTCGAAGCCCTCATGAGGAAGTATGGGATTACTCACAAGGTCTCCACCGCCTACCACCCGCAAACCAACGGCCAAGCCGAGCTCGCCAACCGTGAGGTAAAGCATATCTTAGAAAAAACCGTTAATCCAAACCGGAAAGATTGGTCACAACGTTTGACCGATGCTTTGTGGGCATACCGGACCGCGTATAAGACCGTGTTGGGTGCTTCGCCCTATCGGCTTGTCTACGGTAAGGCGTGTCACCTCCCGGTTGAGTTGGAACACAAGGCATATTGGGCTATTAAATCTGTGAACTACCAGTTGCCCGATGCCGGTGCTCACCGTAAACTCCAACTCAGTGAGCTTGAGGAAATCAGGAGGGATGCGTATGATAACACTAACATTTATAAATCCAAAGTCAAAGCTTTTCATGATAAGACCATCCAAAGAAAAAATTTTGAGGAAGGTCAAAAGGTGTTGTTGTATAACTCTAGACTCCATGTTTTTTCGGGAAAGTTAAGGTCGCGTTGGGAGGGCCCCCATGTTGTGCATAAAGTTTTTCCACACGGGGCGGTTGAAATTTTGGACCCCGCAAGTGGTTATATTTCCAAGGTCAATGGTCAACGTCTAAAACCATTTTTAGAAAACTTTGCGGTGGAGGATACGGTTGAAGAGTTAGTGACTCCGGTTTATGTTGATAGTCCGTTGGTCTGAAAAGTTCTAAAAATGTTTTCACGGGGAGCTTTTGCGTACTTCTGGACTTAATTGTTTGGAAGGCCCGGCCTCTTCGGAGGTACCCATCATTGACTTGGGTTTATAGCTTCGCACGCCGCTATTCAAAAAAGTCGTGTACCCAGCTCCGGTTCGTAAGGGCAAATCTTTTGTGGTCCGGTATAGCCACCTGTGTTTCGCCTAGGGTATTGTCTCTTTTGCTTTGCGACACCTTAAGCGAAACATGGGGAGAAAAGTAGTACCCGTTTAATCACGTGACGATTCAGTGGTCTATTATCTTGTATATAATATTTTTTGTGCCGGGCTATCACGAGCCGGCGGTACTAATGTCTTTTGTCTCCCGTTTCGTGGTTGGTTCTTAAGCCTGATCGCAGGAATGTGCTTTGGAAGCCTTGCTAAAGACGGACAGTGATATGGGCGCAAATCCTCCAACTTGGTCGAGGTATTGGGTGGTTGATATTCCACCCCGTCGGTACAACTTTTGTCTCTCTCTCCTTATTTTTCGTCTTTGTGCATCGAGGACGTTGCTCATTTCAAGTTGGGGGGAGAGTTTTACCTTACGTTTTCGTTTTTCGCCTTTGCGTAGAATTTTTTAAATTTTTGTGCAAACTTTCCGTCTTGTAGTAGATTCGCTTGTAAAGTTACGTTGCATATGCTCGTTTTGCATTCGGAAGTGGCAAAAGACTGGTTTGAATGGACCAAATGTTGTTTTTGAGATAACCAACTCATTCTATTAGCAGGTTCAAGTATTGTGTGGATCAATTTGTGCTAAGTGCCATTTGAGTCGGTTAAACATGTCAAGTGGAGGTTCAATTTTTGTTTATCCCATGTTTTTGAACTCCGTACCCATAGTTTAGCAAATAAAATTCTCTTGTGCATGCTTGAGTACCTTTGTTTTCGTTCATGCATTTCTTTGGAGTCGTGGGCGTATTTGAAAAATGACACAAGGCATTCTTTTGTGTTTGAACCACTTCTTATCACCGTTGCACCATTTTGTATCCTAGTTCGAGTCCCCCTCTTGTTGTTAACCTAGGAAACCGGAGTTCGGAGGGTTGTTTGGAGTGGTGGATCGGAGCGTAAGTGATTTGGGGATGCGCGGAGGTGGTTGAAATTGATTCGGAAAAGTGTAACCAAAAGTTGGGCCATTGCATTTGAGAAGCAGGATTTGAAGTCCAGATTGACCAGGGATCGATCCCCCATTTCCCAGGGATCGATCCCCCGACGGTTTTTTTTGAAAAAATGCAGAAATTTGGCCCCACTATAAAAGCTTCTCTTCATCTCTCTCTTCATTCCCACGAAATTTTCAGGCCAAACCCTTGAACTCCATAGCCTCTCCTCTCACTCTTTCTCTCATATCTCTCTCAAAACTCCACCAAAGTCAAAAATTCTTCCACCAATCTTCAAGAAATCATCAAGGCTTCAAGATCCACCCATCAATTGCAAGGTTTTTCTCACTAATCAAGGTAACCCACATTACCCTCTCCTTCTAGTCCAAAAATTCCATCTCTCATCCTATTACCCACGTTTTTCTCATCCACCCCCATACAAACCACCCCAAAATCTCTCAAATGGCTAGAATCTCACCCATTTTCAACCCCTCCACCCCCAATCCGAAATTCCCAGCCCTTCTTGGGTGGGTTCTCATGTTTTTAGTGAGTTTGGGACTGCTCTCAATGGTGGTTGTTGGAATGGCCGGTGGGAAGAAGAAGGTTACCGCGAAAAGGGCGCGGGGCGGTGGTTCTAACCGGGCTTCGGAAATCGAAGAAGAGGAGGAATAAATTGATGTGGAAATGGAAGAACCCGGGGGCTCTCAACCGGTCACTAGGAAGAATTGGAAAAGCGGCATGGCCAGGAGGGGATTCAAGTGTGAGCGCCAAGTCGACATCAAAAGCTTGGGCACCGAGCTTTATGGCATCCCGCACATCGCCACTCGAGGTTTGGGTTTTTGGTTTAAGAATTTGAAAGGCTATAATAAGGCATGTGTTATTGAATTTTATCAGAATATGGTGTCGATAATGGATGGGCCTGTGAATGAAATGAGGATTGAATCAATGATTGACAATGTGCGGGTGGTTTTGACCCCCACGATTATTGCTAAGTACTTGGGATACACCCGACCCCCACTTTCGACTGTGAACTACCCCCTTGACGGTGGGGAATACATCGACCCGGCTATTGTGAATAATGCTTTGTACTTCGACGTTAGTTTTTATGATGGTCACCACAAGCCGGGTCATTTTAAGGAAGAATTTCGCTTTTTGAATAAGGTTATCCATGCGAATTTATTCCCGAAAGGCTCCGAGCACCATCCGAGACAGAGGGGAGCGGAGTTATTGTTTATGTTCGCTAGTGGGGATTACGTGTTTGATGCTGCTTTGTGGATATTTTACCAAGTGTACAATTTCCAGGCTGAGTCCCAAAATTTGGCTCGTATGCCTTTCCCGTGCATGATAAGCAAGATTTGCAAGTCTCAAAAGGTGAGGGGACCGCGGTTTGCTCATCTTGAGCCACTTAAACCCGGGGCTCTCGATGCTTCATTTGTTACCAAAAGCAAGTCTCAATCCCACGATCCACCTAGTCTGAAAAGGAAAGGAAAAATGGCTGAAATGACCAAGACCCCCGGGCCCAAGGAAAAGCAAGACTCTTGGATAAAGAAGATGTTTTGCATGGTGGTACATTTGGTGAAGGAAAACCGGGAGTTAAAAAGGGAAAGGAAGTTGGATCGAAAGATGCTGTCAAGGCAATCCCACAAGGTGGATTGGTTGGTTGAAAGGCACCCGGCGGTGGCGGAGTACGTGGCCCCTCCGGAAGTGGAATCGGAGGACAGTGATGAGGATATTGATGAGAACGACGAGGAGCTAAATCCGGGAATTTTCCAAGGTGCGGGCGCAGAGACAGTTTTTGGCCCTGGCGCAAGTGGTGGGGAAGATGATGTTTAGTGTCAGTTGGTGGCGGTGGTAGTAATGATGATTTATGTTGTTTCCTTTTGTCGTTTTTAGTCGGTGTTGTGTCTTGTTTTCGAGTCTGTTTTCCCGTTTTTTTTTTTAGTTGTTTGCTTTGTTGGTTGATGGCAGGATGAGTAGGGTAGTGTAGGTTTTGGTTTCCGGTCACGGGATAGTGTGCCCCAAGCCAGTAAAGATCGGCAACCATTTTGTCTAACCTATTCCTTTGAAACCCGTAACTCATTAAAAGCTATTTAAAGTCTTTAGTAGATTTCGTGTATGCCTACATTTTCCATGCTTTGCATTTTTGAAAACTTGTGATACTTAGTATGTTTTCTTTCCGTGCCTTTTTCTTCAAAGCACTTTGTGTTTCGTCGCAAGCAATTTCGTTGATCGTCATGCATAACTTTTTGTTTCGGTTATTGCATGCAACCTTTGTGCTTGATCATGGGATATGTGTTGCACCGCTTTTGTAAATTCTCTGTTGAGCGTTGCCCTTGTGAGTTCTGGAACCGAGGCGCGGTGTGTTTAACTTACTCACATGCGTCTTTAATAAAGTTTGTGAACTATGGTACTTGGCTGGCTAATGGAGTGAGTTGTGACCCTTCGTGGGAGAAAATTTTTAGACTTTTGTCGCTTCGATTAGTGTTGAGCATATGTTGTGTACCTTTTTATAGCCGGGAAGTTTGTTTGTTACCTTGTCTCTCCTTTTTGTCGTTTACTCGGGACGAGCAACGTTCTAGTTGAGGGGTGTGATAAGCCCTTAATAGTGTAAATAATAGGGCTTATCTATCCCGTTCCACGGCACTTGCATGCGGTTTATACTTGTTTCTACTTGATTTGGCGCGCAAGTTGTGTTTTTATTGGAAAGTAGGTAATCGGAGCGAAAATGGCGTTTCCAAGGCTCCCAAAGATCCCCGGAAGAGCTCGGAGGTGTTTTCATGTTGAGAGAAGTCCCGAGCGTTCATTCCTAACCTCGAGCGAAGTGCCCAAGCCATCGGAGGAGGCCAAGGAGTCCTAAAGCAGCATCGAGGCAAGCTGCCCAGTCCAGAAGCACCAGGGATCGATCCCCCGATCCAGTTTTGAGATCCAGGGGCACCAGGGATCGATCCCCCTCTGACCAGGGATCGATCCCTCACTCCTGCGCGAGCATTTCGGTGGCATTTTTGTAATTATTTTGTTTTGGGGTATATATACCCACCTTTGTCCGAAATGTAGGGCACTTTCACTTTAGCACTTTCTCTCTCTACCTCCATTAAAGCTTAGCTCCCACCTCTCTCCTCATTGAAGTTTAAGGAGGGTTTTTGGGTACGATCCGTTGACATTCAAAGCTTATCGCCTTCATTAATATTGTAAGGAATTTCATTCTCTTCGAGGATCTCATATTTATTTCGTATTTAGTCAATGTTTGGTATTTTCTTCATGTTTACCCTTACCCATTTCACTTCTCCTTTCAATATGAGTGAGTAGTGTAGTAAGGTTGGGTTGTGGGATGATTAACATCCCGTGACCAAGGGTGTGGCTCGTTCTTCTCTTGTGAATCCCGTTTTTCTAGCTTAAGCATGGGTCATGGGCGTTTTTATGTATCGAAACTTATAGGTGTTAATCTTCTTGATCAAATGTAGGCACGGGTTAGACTACGTGCCACATTTGATGCTTGAAGCTATGTCCCTCTTTGTGTTTGTCCAAATGAACCAAAAAGGACCCGGGCCATGTTTAACACTTTTGTTGAAAGAGAAGAATCGAGTTTACCTTTGTGTTATGGGTGTTGATTATCCCTCGGCTTAGCCTTTAGTTTAAATCTCCAGTTAAAAAACCGTAGTTAGGTTAAGTAGCCATCTTTCCAAATCACTCAGTTGGCCGTCTCAACGCCGAATTTGGTTGGCGGCCCTAACGCCGAAACTCTCGTCACTCGCTAATCTCCGAAGTGAAGTTATGGACGCGCTCCCTGTGGAATCGATCCCGGACTTCCGGGTTTTATTATGCTTTCAACCGACCTAACCCTACGCTTGGGGTTTTCTTATTGCAACACACATTAAGGTCGCAAGCACACGACCATGAGAAAAACACAAAAAAAAAAATAGAAAGAGGAAAAATACAAAAAGGGAAGGAGTGCGCTTAAGAAATATTGGGCTATCAACGGTGTGTGAACTGTTCTCGAGGTTGTTAAATTTCTCTATGTGGTTTTCCATACACGCATGCCATTTGAAAATTCTCTATCCGATCGTAGGTGAGAGGATTAATTTTTGTGCTAAGTTTGGTACGAAGTTCACTTGTTTAGTTCTATCCATGGATGAAATATCTTGCCTTTGACTTGTTTGATAGTCATTGTTGTGCTTTTAAAGGTTATTGATTGGGTTGAGTTGCATTCGAAGTGTCCGAATCTTTTGTGTTTTGTGGGTGATCACTGCTGAAAACCCTCACGAGACTTCACTCGTCCTACCGGAGCCGCCCGGGGGTTTAAAAGATCTATCATTTTCTTTATTTTATTTTATTCTTTTCGTTGCTAGGGACTAGCAACCTTCAAGTTGGGGGGTGTGATAGGCGCGTGATATCATAGATATGAGCGCCTAAGTAGGGCGAATTAGCGCGTTAGAGGCGCGTTTTATTCCATTTTCCACTTGATGCCGTGCTTTCCTTTATTTTGTGTTTTTGTTATTTTCTTAGGTAATAAGGCGGTTTTTGCGCCAAGATTGGATTGCAAGGCCTTGAGGCCGGATTGGATGTCACCGTGGGAGTCAAGGCGGAGGCGTGAGGCATCGGGTAATGTTATTGGAGCGTCGGGTGCCAAATTCCATGCAACGATCGAGAGTTGGCTGCTGCAGCAGGTGGTATCGATACTGTAATTTCAAGTATTGATTCAATGTGTTGCACAATTGGTCCAAGCATGAACAGACAAAATTGTATTGATACTTTCCTTTTTAGTATCGATATCGAAGGCCACAAGCAACCTCGTTGAAAGGCAACAGCTTTTGCCGACTGAAGTTGGAATTAAATTGGTATCTCCCAATTCCCGAAGTGGGTACGTTGGAATTAAATTGGTGGTTTCCAATTTAGGACTCTTGGGGGATTAATATAAATACCGCCCTGGATTTTACTTTTAGGGTTCGGAACATTACGTAGCAGCTTTCTTTTTTCGTTCTTTCCGTTCCAGAGCTTTTCCTTTCAAGTTTTTAAAGTTTTGTTCAGATCTTCGCACTTCGGTAACTCGTTTCAATTTTTGTTCTTAATTAAAGTTGTTCGTTGGTATTCAATTAGTTGGTATCTCTCGTTTATTTTTCTTTCTCCAGTAATAGAAGCATGATGCACTCTAGGGTTTCTTTTATTTCTTTCAATAATGAGTGAGTAGTTTTATAGGTAGGGTCGCGGGGTGATTAGCACGTCGTGATCAGTTCGGGTACTGCTCCTGCTTTTAAATAATGAAAAAGTAATTTTAGGTTAATAAGAACATTCGTTAGACGAACCTGGGGCATCGCCGAAGCCCATGTGAACGGGGGAATGGGGGTCCAAAACTCATTCTTCGCTGCGCATGGGTATACGGCGACCATAAAGGTTCGCATCTTTCGGGGTATCTTTTCTAAACTAAAGTTAAATATTTTTAAGAACGCCAAATGGAGCAGGCTAATCCGGACTGGTTACGAGTGCTATGAACCCTACGACCGTACCTCCTTTTAATTCTCTGAAAAATACAATCAATTCCTAGATTTTTAGTTAATCTCAACCAAATCAACAAGGGGTGGCTACCTAAGAGCCGTTTCAAATTCTACAACCCGAGTTTCCACAGCACACACTTCACCCTCCTTAGTGGATTCGACTCCGGTCTTACCGGATATTGTGCTATATCGGTCTCCGCCCTACGCTTGGGGCAACCCATAATTTTAGAACTAGGAAATCGTCAAGCATGTAGTGCCTTGGGCTGAAGTTAGTTCATATTTCATATACCTTTAACCTTGTTCGGTTAAGGGATTTGGATTTTGGTTTCTAATTATTATCTTATTTCTTTATTCAGTGTTTACCTTTATCTTCAATCATTTTTCTCATTTTTCTCTCCAATCATTATCCCTAATTTCAATTATTATTTTATTTCTCTCAACACTTATTATCTACAAATTCAAAATCCAAAATTTCAAAACGAACAGATCAAGATTCTTTGTTGTTAAGCCATTGATTGCTTGCTTAGCTGCTGCTTTCTTTTTCTTTTCCGAGAGAACGGAATTTCATTGCAAAAGCTGAAATCCAGTTGAAAGGGTATAATATATGCCAAAGCATAGAAAGATATTAATTTTTCTTTCTAAAACTCTCATAATCAAGTATCTGTTCTAAATGATTCCAAATAAAAAACACATATTTAATTATGATAGCATTAGAGATAAAAATTAATCATAATTCTTTAGAATAATATGATAAAAAAAAATTAGGTCTTCGCACCGTTCCAAATAGATTGAAAATTCGAGCACTTAATTTTTTTTAGAAGGTTTATATACTAAAAAATATGGTTACAAAATTAAGTGCACCAATTTTCAATCTATTTGAACCGATGCGAAGGTCTAATTTTTTTGATCATTTTATCCTGAGGGGTCATAATTAATTTTTATCTCTAAGACTCTCATAATCAAGTATCTGCTTTACAGGGTCCCAAATAAGCCTTATATGGCATTTTCCGTCCAAATTTCTAACTTTCTTTATCTATTGGACTAAATAGGTAACAGTGTGATAATTAAAAGGATGAAATCGTCAAATTGATAGTTTAAGAACTAAGTAGAAAAAAGGTGCATAGTTTGGGAATAAAAAGAAAAGAAAAAAACTCTTTATAATAACCCTTCCTCCTTTTATTTTTTGTCATTTCTGTTTCCCAGCTTCACCACCAATTCGGCAGAGAGAGAGAGAGAGGCCGGAGCACCCATTGCAGCCACCTCTCGCCATCGCCGCCGAGCTCTCCACCGTCACCACCCCTCCTCATTCTCACCAACCGAACTCCACCTCCTCACCACTCACACCAACCGGTTCCCATCACAGCCGTAGCACCATCACCATCCAGCCGAGTTCCGACCCGCCACAGAACCTCTCCGTAGTCCGTTTCGCCGGACAAGAGGTAGTCCGAACTCACCTCCCTAAATATTTATTATTTTCCGAATTGATTGTTTCGTGTTTCGGTATGATAAGATTCGAACCCGACGTCGCCGGTCGTAAGCCGGTCGAAACCCACTGGATTTTCCGAAATCCACGGCTGCGGTGTCCATTGGCTACTGTTATTTTATAAAAATTGTTTTAGATTAATTACAGTTTATCCCTCAAGATAGATAAGCTTATAAATTGAACCTTGAATATTAAGATAATAATATTATAAACCCCAAATTAATTAGTTTAATCGCATGATTAATTCTATGGCATTATTAATTTTATCGCATGATTGATTTTATTCCATGATTTGTTAGTATCATAAAATTAATGGTTGTTAGCCTGTTAGCATGTTCGTAAAAATATTGAACTGTGTGAAATGTTATTGTACTGATAGATTGGACAAATAGATTCCCGGGGTTAGTTGCGAAGTGCGGATTTAACCTATTAGACATGAAAATAGGATTAATGAAAAAATAAAATAGGTGAGATGACGGTGAGACGTTTGTGAAACCCCATAGTCAGGTTGAGTCCGGACTCTGGAGATGAGTCCCGGTAGACATCTGGATGGGTGGTCACGGTGATGGATTTGGATTTTGCTTGACCGACCGGGTGTATTAAAATAAAGACGCGTCCCAAGCGTAGGACTCTCGACCAGTGTAGCACAATATCTGGAAGTACCGGAGTCGAACCACAGAGACGGACGGACGGTGCTGACTCAAAAGTGTTGAATTCTAGTTTAACCTGGCTCTTAGGTAGCCACCCCTTTTTCAATGAGGTTGATTTACTAACTAAATTACCAAACTAAGTTAATGAAATAAAGATTTAAAAAGGAGAGTACAGCCGTGGGAACTCAGCGACCGCAGCTAGCCTAACCAATGTTTACTCGGTCCACAATTATTCAATTTGTTGATTTTAGAATAGGAAAAAGTATCCCTAACAAATGCACACCACCTGTCACCAGACCCCGTGCGCATTCGAATTCCGGCGATGCCTGGGTTTGTTTGTTAGAAGAGTTTTCGTATCCCAAAATTGCTTAAACATTCTGTTTTATTGAACCCGAGGTAAACATCGATTAGTCTAGCCACGAGGCGCCTTCGCCCCGCGGCCGCACTCTATGAAACTACTCACTCATAATTTTAACGGATGCAACAAACATATATTTAGAACTAAACATGACTTAGCAATTGAAATAAAAGTAAAATACGATACCACAGATTTGCGGAAGAAGAACGGATTCAAACACCAAGAAGATCAAGGATTAAGAACTGGAAAATCTGAAGAACTGGAATTAAAACTTGAATCTGCAATTAAAACTCAAAAAGAACAGCAGCCAAAGTTAAGAGCAAAAATAAAACGTAAGTAATGAATGCGTAACCCTAATCTCGAGTTAAAACGGGGTTTATATAGTAATCCCCTTTAACAAACAATTAAAATCCTAAAATAAATCGGAATCGGACCCTAAACGACCCAAAACGGCACCGTTCAAGGCATGATAAGCCCTCGGTAGCGCTACACCAAAAAGGGTGTAGCGCTCGCAAATCCCTATGACGTGTTGACTTCCGTTGACCGATGCTTGGCCGTTGACCCCTTAGTCTTTAGGTAGCGCTACACCCTTTTTGGTGTAGCCCTCGCCAATCCTCTGATCACTTCGGGGGGCCTTGCTATGCCACTTCTGAGCGCTATACCACTTTTCTGTAGCGCTCACGAATGACTACGATGACTTCCTCGTCAATTTCACTTCAACACTTAGTCTCCACAGCCCTTCTCGCTCTCAAGCTCCATCACGGCCTTTTCGAATACCTCTCAATCCAAACTCGGCGCAAAAACCACCTTATTTCCTGCGAAACTAACAAAAATACAAAAACAAGACATAGCACGACATCAAGCGGAAAGTGGAATAAACCGCGCCTCTAACGCGCTAAAACGCCCTACTTAGGCGCTTATATCTGTGATATTGCGCGCCTATCACACCCCCCAACTTGAAGGTTGCTAGTCCCTAGCGACAAGAAGAAAAAAAACAAATAAATAAAAGGATAGATCTTTTAAACCCCCGGGCGGCCCCGGTAGGACGAGTGAAGTCTCGTGAGGGTTTTCAGCAATGATTACCCACAAAACACAAAGGACTCGGACACTTCGAATGCAACTCAACCCAATCAATAACCTCTAAAAACACTACAATAACTGTCAAGCAAGTCAAAGGCAAGATATTTCATTCATGGATAAAGTTAAACAAGTGAACTTCGTACCAAACTTAGCACAAAAATTAATCCTCTCACCTACGATCGGATAGAGAATTTTCAAATGGCATGCGTGTATGGAAAAATCACATAGAGAAATTTACCAACCTCGAGAACAGTTCACACACCGTTGATAGCCCAATATTTCTTAAGCGTACTCCTTCCCTTTTTGTATTTTTCCTCTTTCTATTTTTTTTCTCATGGTCGTGCAATGCCCGGATCTCTCGGGCTTTCTAGTTGACTCTTTAGCGAGCTTTGGGTCGGCTATCCCCAAGCCAAACGGCTTTAGAGCACCAGGTTTTAAGAGACCCCTACGGACTTAATTGCTCAAGTCAAAAAGGCTTCATATTGAGATCCAAGCTAACCACATTTAACGATACTTTCACAAAGTCTATCCATCTTTTGACGCGAACAACACGGTGGGAGCATACCCCGATTGCCCGGTTACTACTCAATGGACGCCCGGATAAGCATTAACAATAAAGCACTCATAACTTATTCTCTTACTTCTTTTTTTTTTTTATATTGGGAAAGGAGTTCCAAAAATTCCATCAAACAAGCTTATACCGAAATACCAAAAACATGTGAACCAAACTCTAGACCGGTAAATACTCATGTGGGGCAGTGTGTGTGTGAGAGCATGTTTTCAAGTGACCAAACGCTATCCAACTATAGATGATACCGGCTAACCAAGTGCTTTTTCAACATCATGTTCACGAGCTTAAGTCTATCCATAAAATCATATCGAGACTCCGACTCGCACAACAACCACTATAGTGCTAATTAGAAGCCATCAACCAAGAATAGTTTCACCCAAGTAACCAAAATCCTTAATTCAAATTTTTTTCAATTTTTTTTAACTATGCAAAATGTTATGCAAAATGAATAAAAACAAGTACGAAGTACACCCTCCCCCCAACTTAGAGCATGCTATGCCCTCAGAGCATGAAGGCAATAAGAAAAGAAAGCACAAGGGAGAAGAGATGGACCTACGGGTGGCAGCCAACCACCATGACCTCGGCCGATGTTCGAGGAATTTGTCGTTTCCGGCCTCCACGCAAGCCACCAAATCCTGCAAAAGACATTAGTACTGCCCGGTCGTGGTATCCGGGCTCCCAAAACAAAAATAAAAAATAAAAAGAAGAAAACTCCACCAAATCTTCACGCGATTAACGTGTCATACTTTTCTCCCCGTGTCAAGCGAATGAGCAAGACACGGGTGGCTATACAAGACCAATAAGCAAAATCCCAAACGGAAAAGAAAATCTTTTTGGATTTTAAATATATGAATGACAAAACATGGCCACAATGGCTACTCAACAGGGTCATCCGAATAAACAGGATCGACCAACACCTCTTCCGGTTCACCTACTTCATCCAGGATCGACCAAAACCTCTACAGGATCATCCGACACGTCAACAGGGTCATCCGGCTGAACCGATGATGGGAGAGCTGTAGACAATGGGGCGCCCAGCAGCTCAAGAACTGGGTCCCAAGCGGCGCCACACATATCCTCAATTGCAAACACCTCCATCAAACTCCCTAATTTTGGAGAATTTAAGAATGATGCCTCCTTGGCGATCTCCAGAAGATCCTTATACAAAATATTATCGACATGCTCTTGCACCAGCGTGTCGATCAAACTCACCGCATACACTTCCTCATCATCCTTGACTCGGTTATCCGCATTAAACACTTTCACCTCCATTTTCAAGTCCCCAAACGACAATTGACTTGTCCAGTTTTGCAATTCATGACAGCACTGGAGGTGGCTAAAAATGGACAACCAAGGATGATAGGAGTCTTCTCAAAAACCTCCGGTATTGGGCATGTATCCAAGACAATGAAGTCGACTGGAAAAAGAAACTCGCCTACCTGAACTAAAACATCTTCCACTACCCCCTTTGGAACTCTCACACTCCGGTCAGCCAACTGTAGCTTGACCGGTGTGGCTCTCAAATCGCCTAAGCCTAACTTCAAATATACCGAATAAGGGAGCAAATTGACACTCGCTCCTAAATCTAGTAAGGCCTTATCAAATTATTGGCCCGCGATAGCTATAGGGATGGTGGGACAACCAGGGTCCTTGCAATTGGTGGGGATCTCAGCCTGGAGAATGGAGCTCACTTGCTCCGTCAGAAACACTTTGTCCTGACTCTTAGTTCTCCGCTTTGACATGCATAGATCCTTCAAAACCTTTGCAAACTGAGGGATTGCATCAATGGCTTATATCAAAGAGATAGGGAACTGAACTTTCTTGAAAAGTTCGAACATCTTAAGGTTCATATTCTGCTTCGGTTTCACCGCCAGCCTTTGGGGAAATGGAGCTACTGGCACAGCTGGCGGCGTTGGAGTCGTGGGGGCTGCAGCTGCAGGCACCACCACTTCAGGAGACTCCGCCTCTTTCTCTTCCTCAGGGACACTTCCCAAATCTGGAATAACTACTGGTGCAGCTACCGGCACCAGGTGTGGCACCGATTTTTGCTTGGGAGGTAAGTCCTTGTTGATCACCTTCCCACTTCTGAGAGTGGTGATCGCCTTAGCCTCTTCCAGACTGAGATTCGAATTACTTGGGCCAGAAAAATCGCCCACATAATGAGTACCGGCGGCATTGACTTGTGGTTGAGAAGGGAACCTTCCCTTCTCCTGCTGTATTTGCCCAACTACTGCCGTCAACTGGGTCAATTGGGTCCTAATGTCACCAATGGCCTGCTTGGTCTGATCAGTAAAGCTAATCTGAGACTGCATGAGAGCCTTCATCATCTCATCAGTCTGCTTATCCCGCGGGGGATGATTAATGCCAGGGGGTGGTCCAAAAGATGAAGGACCAAACCCCTGCTGCTGCTGAGGTTGGTAACGGAACTGAGTCATTTGGCCTTGAGAAAGCCGAAACTGCTGCGGCGGAGGTAGCGCAAAGGATTGAGCTTGGCCTCCACCTACGGGTCTGGAGTCTGACCACCCAAAATTGGGGTGATCCCTCCATCCAGCATTATACGTGGTAGAATAAGGATCCCAAGTCCTGACTGCATTGACCTCTTCTTGATTAAATTGACTCGCCCCCTTGGCGGCAATAAACCCAGGGCAAACGGTCGCGGTGTGCCCTTTGCATTCACACCACACGCACACTTCCTCAATTGAAACCTCATTAACTGGACGAACCTGCCTCACCTCTAACTCCTCTAATCTCTGAGCCATTTTCTCAACCTGAGCCTGGAGTCGCTGGTCACGAATGGTAACCGGGACAACGTTGGATCAGAAGGTCCGGATCGCTCAAAATCGGATGGTTCTAAAGCCCTCTGCCTATCAGCTAAGTCATCTAAGAAATCCCAAGCCTGATCTGCTGTTTTGGACAAGAAATCGTCCCCTTTGCAAGAATATTCTATATGCTGGACTGACTCAGCGTTGAGACCTAGATGAAAGAAACCGATTAATTGAATTCTCTCAAAGCCATGGTGTGGCAGCCTTAGGAGTAATTCCTTGAAACGCTCCCATGCCTTGAGAAATGACTCATCCCTCTCCTGCCTAAAGCCCTGGATTTGACGCCTGAAACTCTTAGTCTTAGCCTCAGAAAAGTACTTCCTATAAAAGGCGTCGCGCACTTGTGCCCATGTGGTGAAGGATTGAGACTTTTGCATTCGGAACCACATAAGCGCGCCATCTTTCAACGTCGCCTCAAACAGCTTGAGGCACGCATTCTCATATTGGGTATTAGACGCAAGGTTGCGCACCAATCCCTCGAATGTCCGCACATGCTTGTACGGATCATCGCACTCCCTCCCGTGGAAACTAGGGAGACTATTAAGGACACCAGGTTTGACTGTAAAGGCATTGCGTGCCTCTTGTGTCTCTTGAGGGAATACAATGGGTCCGAGAGGAGTAGTCCTCTCGCGATGCATGTGCTGTCTCAAGGACGGCGGATTGACTAATTGCCTATCTCCCATCTCGACTGATTCTGATTCTGAAACTGACTGGAAAAGTGGATTGCTGACACTAACTGACTCAAAAGGCAAATCTATATAAAAATCACTAATGGGAATAGACTCTGAACTAGAAGATGAGGAACTAGACAACACAGGCTGACTCGACTCCAGTTCTTTTCGAACTAAACGATGTGTCGGATCACGATAATAAAGAGGGTCCTGTTTAAAGGACACATTCTTCTCTCTACCTATGGTGACTCAACTAAAAGACAAAAAATACGAAAACTCAGACTCTAGAACACACGTCGCCGTCCCCGGCAACGGCGCCAAAAATGCTTGACCGACCGGGTGTATTAAAATAAAGACGCGTCCCAAGCGTAGGACTCTCGACCAGTGTAGCACAATATCCGGAAGTACCGGAGTCGAACCACAGAGACAAACGGACGGTGCTGACTCAAAAGTGTTGAATTCTAGTTTAACCTGGCTCTTAGGTAGCCACCCCTTGTTCAATGAGGTTGATTTACTAACTAAATTACCAAACTAAGTTAATGAAATAAAGATTTAAAAAGGAGAGTACAGCCGTGGGAACTCAGCGACCGCAGCTAGCCTAACCAATGTTTACTCGGTCCACAATTATTCAATTTGTTGATTTTAGAATAGGAAAAAGTATCCCTAACAAATGCACACCACCTGTCACCAGACCCCGTGCGCATTCGAATTCCGGCGATGCCTGGGTTTGTTTGTTAGAAGAGTTTTCGTATCCCAAAATTGCTTAAACATTCTGTTTTATTGAACCCGAGGTAAACATCGATTAGTCTAGCCACGAGGCGCCTTCGCCCCGCGGCTGCACTCTATGAAACTACTCACTCATAATTTTAACGGATGCAACAAACATATATTTAGAACTAAACATGACTTAGCAATTGAAATAAAAGTAAAATACGATACCACAGATTTGCGGAAGAAGAACGGATTCAAACACCAAGAAGATCAAGGATTAAGAACTGGAAAATCTGAAGAACTGGAATTAAAACTTGAATCTGCAATTAAAACTCAAAAAGAACAGCAGCCAAAGTTAAGAGCAAAAATAAAACGTAAGTAATGAATGCGTAACCCTAATCTCGAGTTAAAACGGGGTTTATATAGTAATCCCCTTTGACAAACAATTAAAATCCTAAAATAAATCGGAATCGGACCCAAAACGACCCAAAACGGCACCGTTCAAGGCATGATAAGCCCTCGGTAGCGCTACACCAAAAAGGGTGTAGCGCTCGCAAATCCCTATGACGTGTTGACTTCCGTTGACCGATGCTTGGCCGTTGACCCCTTAGTCTTTAGGTAGCGCTACACCCCTTAGTTTTGGTGTAGCGCTCGCCAATCCTCTGATCACTTCGGGGGGCTTTGCTATGCCACTTCTGAGCGCTATACCACTTTTCTGTAGCGCTCACGAATGACTACGATGACTTCCTCGTCAATTTCACTTCAACACTTAGTCTCCACAGCCCTTCTCGCTCTCAAGCTCCATCACGGCCTTTCCGAATACCTCTCAATCCAAACTCGGCGCAAAAACCACCTTATTTCCTGCGAAACTAACAAAAATACAAAAACAAGACATAGCACGACATCAAGCGGAAAGTGGAATAAACCGCGCCTCTAACGCGCTAAAACGCCCTACTTAGGCGCTTATATCTGTGATATTGCGCGCCTATCAGATTTGATTACTGAGGTTGCGGAACCTTGAGTATGGCATGGCTATGATTAACTTTTGAGAAACAGGATTGAAGCGCGAAGGGTGGTGTAAAGCATGGGGTGGAATTTATCGTGTTCGTTCTCCTTGTGTTAGAGCAATGGGTGGAATTTACCGCGATGAATTCTCTTAAGTAGATAACTTGGGGTCTTTCATCGGGGCACAAGGAGGGAGTTGAATCATGCCATGGCCATAGCTTAGTGGTTAGGAACGGATCTGTGGATAAGATATGAGATTTCACATAGATTGAAGAATAGAAATCAAAAAATAAAAAATAATTGTTTGTCCTTTTCTTATGTTATTGCATTTCAAATTATATATCTTGCTGTTTGTAAGTTATGGGTTTCGGGTGGGTTTTGACTACTGAGCATCATCGCTCACGGTACTATGTTACCGTGGTAACTCGAATGCCAAGTACTGAAGACAGAACGGAAGTGCTTTTCAAGCAGACCGAATTCAACCCTGTTACGGACGAAGGCGAGAAACCTTGGTTGCCGTACACTTAGATGCTCTGACAGATATTCGGTCTTGTTATTTTGAAAGCTTAAACGTTAAATTTGGGAAATGTGATAATTTGACTCGTTTGAAACTTTAAAACTTAATTCGATAATATTATGACGTATGCTTTTGGAATGATTGACCCAGTAAATCGGATTAATCTTTTGAGAAAATTATCTTTTAATATTTATTTAACGTTTCCAAAAAATCGGGGCGTTACAGTGGTAAATAGGTGTCTCCACTAATAATGATTCTTGGCTCCGTCATTGGATCCATGAAAGTGTCCATGACAAAAATTTGAACGGTCCACGGTCCAGATTTTGTCATGGACTGTACCAGGCCTCTTGTTTTTTGGTTGATTTGCCTGTAAGCTATTCTTTTTTTGGGGTGGATTTTTCATCATTTAAGCTCTCGTTGGAGATTTCATGTGGTGTGTCTGCTGAATATGATGCTGGTATCTCTGTATGGTGATAACAAGACTTCTTGATTTATCTGCCTGATATTATGGAGGTGAATGGCATTTGTTTTGAGGCTATCTTAAAGGAATTCAGTCTTGGATGCATGGAGGTTGTGGGTTGCTGTGCAAGGATGTCAGTGGAGGTTGCGCATGGCAGCGGTGGTGCTGGGTTCTACGGCGATGGCGGTGGCGGTTCAGGGGCATGGCAACAGCAGATGGGGCTAGCTCTTGCTGTTCTGGGATTGCAACAGGGGCATGTTCTTCGAGTTCCGGTGATGGCAATGTGGCGTTCATCAAATGGAGGAGCATCATATCACTTGGGGGAAGCAACAGGAGCTAGCTAGTTCCCTGGGTTCTGGCGGTGGTGTTGGTGTTTTTTCCGATTAGGACGAGTTCAGGTTTGGGGGTTTTATCAGAGTTTTGTTGGTCCTTGACCAACGTTTTGGGTCTCGATTACTTTTGAAGATTAAGCAAATTTGATTTTTTTTGCCCTTGTCTTTTTAATCTTTGTATTTTCGAATTCAAAGATTAATAGTAAATTTTTTTGCTTATCAAAAACAAAAGGGATTCAGTCTTCCTGGAACGAAGGGAAGATAGCTTAGCAGCAGACTAGTTTAATTGTCCACTGAAGGCTTCAAATGTAATTGAGATGCTACTGCAACCTCATTGATCTACTGCTAATGCTGGTAACTGCTGCTTCACTGTTAAAATTTGATTTTTGGGGAAACATTGCTGCAATGTTAGGTCTTGAGTGTGGCATATGATTGTCACATGGTTTAGGTGCCAATCTCATTGGGATGCCGTTGTGCTCTTGTCCTTTTAATCTCTTGTAAACCTTGCATTTGATTAATAAAATTTCTTTTTGCCTTTAAATTTTTTTTTTATTACGATATTAACATAGAAAGGTAATCCGTAAATGTTCGATTACGATATTAACATATGTAACAGAATTAGTAAGAGTTGGTTATTCCATAAGATACAATTGTATAGATATAGGGCATATTTGCGATAACTGTGAATACAGATTTTAGATTTTAGCTTCAGATTTTGCTGTAAATTTTTTATTTTGGATTTTAGTACAAGTTTACAAAACTGTTTGTTGCAGGTGCGAGATTATGAGAACTAGCAACCAACCCATGCTATGCACGGAATTTACAAAAATGCTATAGATCGAGTATATAGAGTATAAATTTTAGAATTTTAAAATTGTCATAATCGGTTACAGTTTATCCTTCGTAATCTTTTTCCTTCAAATTTATGTTTTTTAGTTTTAGAAGATAAAGATAAAAGGGGCCATTAAAATGTAGCATAGGTTTTTCATAAATTAAGGAGTAATTCTTTTGTAGTAATTCTAGACTTGTCTGGACCGGAACAACGGCCGATCGAACCGGCCGGTTCGGTCCGGTTTTTAAAACATTGTGCCAGACAAAGATATTGTAAGGACCCGTAATTTCGGAAATTATTTAGAGGGTTATTCGATATTATAATTGAAGGAAAAGATGGAATTTGTCAAGTTTATTTGATTTGGGGTTAATGTGTTAGAGTTTATGCTTGAGGGGTAAATGTGTGATGAGTGTGTAGTGTGTATATAGCATGTGTGTGAGAGGTAGGGAATAGATTACCCCTTTTCTTTTTTTTTCCTCTCCCGTTCTCCTCTCTTCTCCCGGCTCTCTCTCGGCTCCCTCACTCTCTCTTGTACTCTCACTCAAATCACCCAAGAACCCACACAAACCAACCTCCATTCCACCTTCCTAACGCGTTATTGAGCTTGAATTTCGTGGGTCTTGACCGGAGGAGGAGTATTTCGGTCGATTTCAAGATTTCGGAGTCAAAGGCTTGCGTGGCCCGATCTCCTTTCGTGTTTGCTCTCCAACCTCGAGGTAGGGATTTCTTGCTCTTTCTATATGTCTATGAGTTGAATTTGTGCCTTGATCGTGCTTGAAATCATTGGTTTGGTTGTTAGGAGTAGTTTCAAAAATCTGCAGAAAATCCCTCGAACTGAACTGTTATCGATACCTTGGGTATTGTTATCGATACCTTTGGCTTACAAAACCCAGAAAATCACTTGTTATCGATACCCTATGCCATTGTTATCGATACCCTTGCGTCTGGAGCCATTTTGACCCAGAGGTATCGATACCTTTGCCTTAGGTATCGATACCTGTTGCTTATCTCCAGCTTTTGCTGTTTTACTTCGTATTTCACCGTTTTGGTTTCCAATCACTTCTAACACCTCTAAAGCATCTTTAAACCTTCCTTAAGCTTGGTTACTCGTCCCTTGATGATCCGTTGATCATTCTTATTCCCTAGGCTTTGGTTAAGTGTGATCTTGGTATATATCATTGTGGACGGAAAACGTATTGTAGAGTGTTTATGAGTACTGTAGGTTGTATGAACATCGCGGTGGGTATAGATGCTTGATGAGAGTGGTCCAATAACTTTAAGGGTAAGGTAGTAACTTGTATCTTCACGATTCATTGAACCTATCGATTCACCTTGGTACACTTGCTATGGGATTCAAGTATAGGAGCTAATAGGTCAGGTACTTTAGAAATTGCTTGTGAGTAGCACGCTGTGTCGGTGCGGGGATATACTTAGAGATTCGGTGAGCACGTGTGTCTTTGCTTGTATGCGATACGGTAGATTGTGGGTCTTGTGAGACCATGCGATTGATTAAATGGTCTTTGGATTTGATTGGATGTTTTGAGGTTTGTGAAATGAGAAGTGGAATGAATGAGGACAACAAATGAATAGAGTATTGTAAGATTTTATTTACGGGCTAGGTACGTTAAGTAAAATGCGGAGTTGTAAATTAATGAAAATGTATGAACATGTATATTTGTGGAATTAGGAAACGGTGGATTAAAGTTTAGTGGTACGACCGACAAGTTGATGATGAAGTTGATTGTGAAATGACGGATGATCGGTTAAGCGATGTGCGTTTCCGCTAACCAATGATTATTACTGATTGAGGGAATAGACTCGGGGTGACCCTGCGCTCGAGGGAACTAGACCCGAGGTGACCCAAGTGATTTTATTCTTTAGGGAATAGACTCGGGGTGACCCTACGCTGAGGGAACTAGACCCGAGGTGACCCAAGTGATTTTATTATTGAGGGAATAGACTCGGGGTGACCCTACGCTCGAGGGAACTAGACCCGAGGTGACCCTAGTGATCATTGATGGGATACACGTGATTAAAAGAAAGGAAAGGTTCGTAAATAAGGGATTTAGTGATGACGAATGTGGACACAAGAATGATTGTAGTATTGCACGAAGAATAACAAGATGGTTAGAACTGGTTATAGATTATGGTGGATAGACGTGAGATTATTGAGGCATCTAGTTTGAGGAGTAAAAGGTTAGTGACCTCCCGGGAAAAGTCTAGAATTCTTGATCAAAGCGTGCAGCTCGTTGGTAATCGTTCGTACTTTGGGTGTATCTGTCTTTACTCACTCATTCATGGTGCGTGATTCATTACATTTTCATATAGTTTGAGTATAGAAATCTCTACTGGGCACGTGTTTTGCTCAACCCTATCCTTCTTTCAGGTACACTCGGAGATAGCGACATGGAGTGCTTGGCTCGCATATTTTGACATCATCCCTTTGAAAGCTGATATGGAAATTACTTTGGCATGTTTTGTAAAACCCTTTGGCAGTGTAATATTAATTTCTATTATGACTACCATATGTTTATGGAGGACTGTAAACTTTAAACCTTGTTTCCTATCATGTTGTTTAGATCATCAAGCTTGACTAGAAACTTGGTATTTTGGTTTTCAATTATGGGAGTGAACCATGTTTTGGGAGAATACCTGTATTATTGCGAGGTATTGTTTATCAAAAAAATCTTTATACTTTATGTTGAAAATCGAGGGCGTGACAGATATATTCACCTCAATATTTTATTTTTATAGCTAGAATGGGAAAGAGATAGGAGTACTAATTACATAAAAGATCTTAGCGCTATGGTCATAAATCTAATTGAGCAAGTTGACAAACAGATTGAAGTTTACAAATCTGATTGAGCAAGTTGACAAGGATTGGGGGAGCAAACACCAAATGAAGATTTGATATCCAAACGATATCTTGACAAGTACAGTGAACTTTGAATAGCCTATTCCTGAAACTGCTCACTATTTATTCAGTATCACTTTTGGTAATTGGACCAAAAAAAAGAAAGAAAGGTGAACGCAGTATTAATATCATTGGAAATTAATAGTTTAAAATTGATGAAGTAAAAGAGAAAAAAGAAAAGAAAAGGAAGCAAATACACCCCCGCAATGTGGGATGTAAAACATCTAGAGAATATATTAACAAACATTTGTAACCTCAAACGAACAAAAGGGTAAGTTTTCTTCAATGACTTACATAAAAAAGAAGCACTGCGTACGACCACATACGGCCGTGGAGTGTTAGAACTTGTGGCTCTGTAACGACCTGGATTTTTGCCCTATTTTTTTAAAAATACAAATTTGAAATGTTAAATACTAATTCAATAATTAGTTAGATTAATTAATTAAAATACATTATTATCTGTATAATTGATATTACTTAGAAAATCGTATTCGAAATATATTATACTTTAGAGATATACATTCATCCCTTACCCTTCCTATCTAAACCCTAACTAGAATCCTATTGAAACTAAACCTCCACTTCCCTCCCACACTCTACAACCTCCATCCTTATCTTCCAAACTTGCATCACACCTTCCTCCACTACTCCTCAATATTAGTTCCCCACCTCCCTTCAATTTTTCTAAAAACCAACTCCCACACTCCCCCCCCCCCCCCCCCCCCCCCCACAATTATTTTCGGCAGAGAGAGAGTTCACCTCCCCATTTCCCATTTCATTGGCCGAGAGAGGGAGAGGGAGAATATCATCATCCAATACCAAGAAAGGAGAAAAGAAAGAAAGAAGAAGAAGAAGATCGTCTGTTGCCGCCGCCAATCACCTCCATTTTTCTTAATCCTAGCTAGAACTCCACGATCGAGGTAGATTTTTCATTACCCCTTAATCCTAAGTATAGTATTTCCATTTAGAAGTATAATCGGCGGTTCAAGCCCGCGCAAAACAAATTAAACCGAAACTAGAAAAAAAATCTTGCGAACCGGGTCCATCCGCAATGTGCGAACTTGAAGGCCGTAGCATGCATACGAGTTCTATTTAATAGGTTTCATTTGCTTATGTGTTGAATCTAATTTGCTATTGATCAAACCTTATGGCCTCCACCCATGGACCTCACGTCGAATATAACTCCGATATCGGGTTCAAAATGTTCGTCTTGACTAGCTATGTTTTTAAGTTCTTAAAGTTGATTAGTGATCATTAATTCATGAGTTGTGTTGATACTAGTAAGTTATTCTTTATTGATCCATGATTGTATGGTGCTAGATTAAATTGTGCTGAAATGTGGACTACATAAAAATTGATTTGTATAATTATATAGATAACGAGCCTATAGTATACATATCTTGTTTTGAACTACATGGGAAGTAGACTTAAGAGAATAACTATAAGTAAATAAAATAGATTATCATTATATTACCAGAAAGAAACCGTACCTGTTAGGAGGGAATAGAGTAAAAAAAAAAGAATTTGATTTACTTGAGTTAGTTCGGTTATAACTAGCAACATCTAGTTTATAAAGAAAATATTTAATACATTAGGAATACAAGTTTTTGTCCCAAGCATACTTTAAAAATAAAATAAAAAGGTTTTGTGAGTAAAAGAAATATTAATTTTACTAATATAAGATGTATGTTCTCGAGTGAGACTGTAACTAACTACATCGACTACAACGGTAATATTATTTGAAGAAGCTTAACAGTACTAGAATTACTAAAGTAACCCAAGGTTTACGAAATAACTATTCCATCATCAAATAATAGAAATTACTAAAATGGACCTATGTATGAAATCCTAATGAAATCCAAAAGTCACAAGGACAAACCTGAATACTTCATGTGAAATTCTTTTGCCTTTTGAATTACCGATAATGTTATGCATCAGAATTTTTTTTATTTATGAACTGTTGTTATTGATGATCCACTCGCAATTACTTTGGCATCGAAGCATATTGCAATTGTTGGCAGGTTAGTTTGGATTTAAGATCACTGGATGTGGGTGTACGATGGTCCAATTATCCTGTGTAGGTGGTGATATTATATGATATGTTTACTCGTCATTTGAAATGATTGATTTGTCGATTGAACTGAGAACGTTAGAACATTGGAGACATTGGATGAGTTGTGAACCTAGAAAAGTTATGTAGACGTTATTATGATTAATGGAAAAAGGAAACAAATGAAAGGTTGTGGGCTTAGCAGGACCTCGATCGGGGGTGGCCTGACAGGACCTCGTGTGATCGAGGGTAGCCTGGTAGGACCTTGAGGGCAGCTTGAAAGACCCAGCGTAGCTAGGGTGGCCAAGCAGGACCTCAGGTATTGAGGGTAGCCTAGCAGGACCTTGAGGGCAGCATGATGGACCTAGAATTGTGGGGGCAGCCTGAAGGCCCTAGAATTGTGAGAGTAGCCTACTAGTTCCTCGCGTTATGGAGGGTAGCCTAGTAGGACATGCTACTTGACGATTTCTTAGTCCTAAATTAATGGGTTGCCCCAAGCGTAGGGTGGAGACCGACGTAGCACAATATCCGGTAAGACCGGAGTCGAATCCACAAAGACGGTGATGTGTGCTGACTAAAAACTCAGGTTGTTACTATTTAAACTGGCTCTTAGGTACCCCTTGTCGATTTGATTGAGATTAACTAAAATTTAAAGAAACAATTGTTCTTTTCAAATAATTAAAAGGAGGTATAGTCGTAGGGTTTATAGCACTCGGTGTTCTTAAGAACATTCAATTTTAGATTGAAAAAGATACCCCATAAGATGCGAGACCCTATGGTCGCCGTTTACCCATGCGCAGCGGAAAATGAGTTTTGGACCCCTATTCCCCCGTTCACATGGGCTCCGACAATGCCCGGGTTCGTCTACGGGAAGTATTTTACCAATCTAAAATTATTTTTTCATTGTTTGAAAATTGGTGCAATGTCCGGACTGGCCACGGTGTGCTAATCACCCCGCGACCCTACCTAAACGACTACTCACTAATCATTGCGCACGAAACAGAAGAAAACCTAGTTTGAAACATGCTTATATTACGCGAGATGAAAAATACACAAGAAATATGAACTAATCAAATATCAACGAATAACTTTTATAAAGAATTGAAATTAAAACGAGTTACCGGAATGTAAGTAATTGAACAAAACTCCAAGAACTTGAAGGAAATAAACTCGAAAGAAAACTAAACTTTGGAACAAAGGAATCGTGATGGCAGCCTCCGTCCGTCTCTTTTTTGTCCGTGGGAATCCCTCCTCTCTGCAGCTCTTCCGATCCTCCTTTTTATAAGGTGCTGTAGCTGACTTCATAAAACCCTATTTTTCTACTCTTGGAATTATAAGTCTGGCCCACTACAGAACAAGGCCAGTAATATTTTTGCTGTGGGTTCCCACGTGCACATCTTTATTAAGGCCAAGAGTATTATAATATCTAATTCAATGAATTTAATTGATTTTACGGTATTAAGCTTCCAAACACCTACAATACAAAAAATCAAGCATTAAGCTTCGAGTAACAATATAAATGAACTTAACAAAGATAAACTAAGTAAATAAAAGCAAGAGAGATGTTGAATTCAAATATGGAAAATGTCTTAGGGTTTCAAATCCACCCTTACTTCATAACCAAGCAATTATGTTAATTTGAGAAACCGACTACCAAAACGACATTGATTCACTAAAAGTTACAAGCCCTAGTGATATCGCCAAGAAAATTGCATGTGATTGAAAACCGGACATAATCTATCTTCGGTTGGCACGAATTGTCTTCGATTCTATAACTAATTAATCTAGGCAC
The DNA here is from genome assembly GCA_020567845.1 of Rhododendron henanense subsp. lingbaoense. Taxonomy (NCBI): domain Eukaryota; kingdom Viridiplantae; phylum Streptophyta; class Magnoliopsida; order Ericales; family Ericaceae; genus Rhododendron; species Rhododendron henanense. The sequence goes on along the minus strand of CM036316.1, from coordinate 36,111,218 downwards.
GACTCGTCTTTCCTAGGCATAGATTATTCTAATTCTCAATTTCATGCACAAAGAATACCATTGTATAACTATGTATTTGTAATTACAGAAAACAAACACATATAACAAGATTGGAAAAATAAGTTTGAATCATAAAACAAGTCTCAATGTTATACAACCATCGTTTCGGCAATCGAAATCCAAAATCAACATAAAAACATAGTTATTTGGTTAAGGTTTCATCTACACCCTAAGAAAGATGATTAGTTACCCATGGACCGAAGAGAATCAAAAGATGTTGAAGTAATCTCCATTGTCGAGAGCTGCAACTTTGTTCTTTGTTCTTCCGTCCTCGGCAGTACAGAAACCAATTGCCTCGTCCCAAGCTGTGCCTTTTTTCCACGTTCCAATCACCCGAAGTCAGTAGGGTAAATTGCTTATATAGGGATTGAAGACCTTAATCACACAAAGGCCCTTTGGACTTCATGAAATAATAAATGAACCATTCAATTTTGAATCATTTTGCATTTTAACACCAAACTTCTTTAAACTCTTCTTTTTATCCAAAGTCTCAGACAATGGGCTCGAGCACCTATAAATACAAAAAAGGACAAAATAATTACCAAGTAACTAAAATAAGAGACTAATAAATGTAGTTTCGAGGGCCAAAATATGTATATTTTGGCACTTATCAATGTACATATAGGTTTTATGGGGCCTACCTCAGATCCCACAAAGATGATTAGAATCGCCGTTATTTTTAAAATAATTTTTTATGGAGCCCTGTAAAAAATCAGCTTAACCTGATATCGGTAATGATTTTTTCTGAATTTGTAGGGACGAAACTGAGTAGTTAAGTAATTTCGCTGGCACAAATTCAGAAAAAATCCTTATCGATATCGGGTTGAGCTGATTTTTTACAGGACTCCATAAAAAAATGTTTCAAAAATAATGGGCGGTTCGAATCATCTTTGTGGAACCCGAGATGGGCCCCACAAAATCCATATGTACATAGTATGTATATTCCAATATGTAGCCATAGCTTAATTGGAATATAAATACTGTGTAAAAACCCTACTGCAATGATAATAAGAAAAATGACAGCAGCTCTTACTTTCGTGGACGTACTCGGTTTTGAGGAACAACGTAGTTTTGTGTGTTGATTTCTTTACTGTTTTTCATACTCGTATATCGTGTGTGCGGTTCTGTTCAACATGGAAGATAAGTTGTATTTACAATTGATTTTGGGGTTTGTACGGGGAGAAAAGATAAGATATATATTACAAATATACTCCATCCGTCCCTTTATTACAGTCCAATATTTCATTTTGGGCTGTCCCTTAATAAGTGTCCATTTTGTAAAGTTAGTGGATAAAAGTTGGTGAATTGTCTATTTTGTCCCTAAAAGTAGATTTCATTTTGAAAAGTTATTGAGTAAAAGTGTAATGATGATGGGTAAGTAGGGAAAGTGGAGGAAAAAGTTGATGTGAAAGGTATAATGATGATGTCTTTTTAATAAGTTGGAGTTACGAAGCAGGACATTTAAAAAGGGACGGAGGGAATATTATTTCCAAGATTTCAATTATCCCATCAATCATGGAATCTCTTAAACCAAAATTATTTATTTGATTGGTTTAGCTAATTATAGTAAAACCAATAATCTTTTACTCCCTCCGTCCCGTTTTTAGAGTCCAGTATTTCATTTTAGACTGTCCCTTAATAAATGTCTATTTTGTAAAATTAGTGGGTAAAAGTTGGTGAATTTTCCATTTTACCCCTAAAAGTAGATTCCATTTTGAAAAGTTAGTGAGTAAAAATGTAATGATTATGTTTTCATAGAAAGTAAGGAGAGAAAGTAGAGGTAAAAGTTGATGTGAAAGGTGTAATGATGATGTCTTTTTAATAAGTTGAAATTACAAAACAGGACACTTAAAAAGGGACGAAAAAAGTATATAATAACAGAGCTCATTATTTGAATTTTATGTACTACATAAATCCAATTGTCCAAAGTTATCCCATAAATCCTACGACAGAGATCAAAGAGTCCTAGGGCTAGAAATATATTTGAAAAGAATGAAAGTTACATCTCTCTCTCCCTCATACATTAATTCCAATTTTGAATCCAAAACATCTCTCTCTCTCTCTCTCTCTCACACACACACACACGCACTATTCCAACGTTGTTCTCTCTCTCTCTCTCTCTCTCTCTCTCTCTCTCTCTCTCTATATATATATATATATATATAGAGTAAGCTTCTAATGCGGACCTCCGCATTCAAGCAAAGTGCGGACCTCTCCTTTCCCGATCGAATTTCGATGATCCGAGCCGCTCAATGTGTTCAGAACGTGATTTTAAGGGTGCCCGCGAGAAATCATAAAAAAAAGACCGGGAAGGGCTTCATCCGAGCAGTTTTTGTTTATTTTTATTGAACGGTTCAATTAAAAACTGCTCAAATCAAGCCCTTTCCGGTCATTTTTTTTGCTGATTTCTTGCGGGTACTTTTAAAATCACCTTCTGAACACATTGAACGGCTCGGATCATAAAAATTCAATCGGGAAAGGGGAGAAATGAAATGGTCCGCACTTTACTTGGATGCGGAGGTCCGCATTAGAAGCTTACTCTCTCTCTCTCTCTCTCTATATATATATATATATCTCTCTCCAATTGAATCGCATCTGCAAGCAACAAAGGTTCCCATAAAGGTAAGACGATACAGCAGCGTGTTTGTTAGGCAAAATCCTTTGATATTATCTATTTCTTTTCTCTCTCTTTTTTTCTGTCAATTTTTTATCTTTTTGCTCATCTATATTATTTTGATTATAAAATAAGTTATTCGATTTCTCTTTCTATCTTTCTAAAAGATAGAATAGAATAATAAGGGCTCGAATAAACGTTCTGAAGAAACACTACAAGAAATAACAGTTTTTGCAACGGTTCATTACCGTCGGAAATGGAGAAATACCGTCGCGAAAAGGCTTTTGCAACGGCCCTGCGACGGGATTGGACGGTGGTAGTAAGGGGGGTGGCAAATGGGTTTTCGCGTCGGGACTGTCCCGTCGCGAAGTATTAGCAACGGGAAATTGATCTTTTGCAACCGTAATTTAGCCGACGCAAATAAATTGCAAAAATCAAATTTTGATTGCCACAGTATGTAATACTGTGGCAAGTATGATACTACCCGTTGCAAAAAACATTATCGTTCTTGCTACTATAGCAAGTTAGCAACTCCCGTCGCAAAAGTGATTTTTTTTTTTTTAACCGAATTTCATCCATAATATGAATGAGTTTCTGTAGCTCTAAAATTAACCATTCATCCAAGCTCATGTATTGCAAACCTAAACCTCTTCATTGTTGTATTAAAATCATCCATTCATCCATATTCCAAACCAAGTTGAAAAAAATCATAATTCTCAAATTCCTAATAGCAACACAATTTATCATCTTGTATCGAAATCATCCATTCATCCATATTCAAAACCAAGTTGAACAAAACCATAATTCTCAAATTCCTAATAGCAACACAATCCAATATCATCCATCGATCTCTTTCAACCACATAGACAAAAATACTAAAACACCTGGAGTGAATGAAAAATAAAACAAAGTCTCTAAGAGAGAGACTATAAATTGTAAAGAACACACTCAATAATCGTCCATCTCTTTCTCGATCACCTGAAAAGTAAACAGTAAAAAAAATTAAAATCAACTTATAGAAGCAATAGATAATTAAATGAAACATTAAAATCAGAGTCGCAACCTACATCACAAATATTCCATGCAACATAACGGCCAAGAGCATCTCCAACCGTGTCTACACTTGGACGAGGTCTTTCCGAAAGAACATGGGGTATTATTGCTTTACCAACATATACTTTATAATAGCCTTCACCCAATCGTTCTCCGTCTATTTGTATGTCAGGGTCTGAACTAATAAGTAGCCCTTCACCCACATCGCACTTTGGAATATGAGACGTTTGCAAGTATACTTCTCGTCCAAACTAGAAAGAATTTAAATTTCAATCAGACTCCAACCTCCAATATATAATATGTAGAAGCATTATAAAGCATGAAAGTTGATACTTTTGAACCATCCATGTATCAAACACAGAGTTGGCTCAAGACCCTATAAGAGCTAGTTCAGGAATTATTAGTTGAAGTCCCTTGCAGGCAGCACATTGAAACAATGAATACAATTTTGACTCCCTAGCTCACGAAATGCAAACAAGTAGTAAGGGATATGAGTGTTTATTGCTTTGTACCCCATCTTTTTTTTTTTGTTGTTGTTGTCAATTACCCCACATCACCTGTAGGAGAAACAAAAGACTCCAAAGAGACTATCAATACACTTGTAGTTCAGATATGAATAGAGAGGTGGAAGTGGCCTAAACCAATGCGACACATCACGAAACTCAAGTGACCACCTAAGGAACTCAAGAAATTGGAAATTTGGCCCCTAACCAAGCCACCAAAGCACCATCCCAACATTTACTACCTACTTTTAAATTTTTACAGACACGACAATCCCTCTGAGTATAGCATCAATTTTCCGTCATTCTAATACCTTAGACCGGGTTGTGGAGCATGAACTAAAGGAGGATTCATGAAACAAAATGTATAAGATACCTGCTCAACAGGTCCTGGAGAACGTGTCCGTGTTCTATGACCTCGCTCCAACGTCGGGGTGTCACCTCCAATAGACTGATCTCTTACGGTTCGATGTCCACTTGCTGCATCCGGAAACTACAAAGTCAATGACAATGTTGTAAGTATATGCATGCATCCTAATTCCACTAAATGTAGCAATTACAAAGTGTACTCTACATAATGTAGTTAACTTGTCTAGCTTCTGAACCCCTAGACTCCATGTACTCAAACATGTGATATTGTAGCTTTTCAAACTGTGAAGTGAAGCATTCAGTTAGGCGAGCTTCAATTTGTTGCTCGATTTCAGCCATTGATGATGGATTGATTGTTTGTGATGGCCCAGAATCCTTTTTATACACCGACGACTGGGGAACACCCCCTCCGTAGGTCCTACAATAGCCATGATTATCTTTCCCCACAATGGAATGGAAGATCCGGTCTCGTGCCTCTATTGTCCTTTCAACTTCACTCAGTAACTCTACTTGTCGATTATACTCTATCTATATTGGAAGTACATAAGTACGCAATAAATACTACAAAAAATAAAAAACTTTAAATATGTACCAAAGCAAAGCTGATAGTCATGCAGTGACGAAAACAGAAAACACCTCAGCTAACAATACTGTCAACAGGTAATTTGAATAGTTTCTAATATATTTGATCTGTTAGTTAACTCTGAGTTTTTTATAGAACTCCTTGAATACAATATCTCGCGACTGAGCCGGTTATTTTCTGATAACATCCACCACAGTTGTTCCCATCTTCACAGTAATGGCAACTTCAGAATTACTGCATTTGAAAATATTGGTTTCACTGTAGAAATAGAAAATAAAAAAGATGCCCGTGAATTTGACATTCCGTATCCTGGTTGTCAATACAATTCGATATGGTAGTTATTTTGCTTTCTTCTGATGACACTGCTCAAAATGTTGCGTATGAATACATGGCGATGTCTAATACAATTACAAAGAAAAATTCACAATACAGTTACTCATACAACTGGCCCTTCTAAATTCCCGAACATCCAGGGGCGACGTCTAATCCTACCCTCGCCCAAACAAGTAGAACAACAAACTAGTTGAATGGACTCAATTCCACAATCCACATTATTGTCAAGCTCTAACTCTTTCAATGTCATTATCCCAAACAATTAGCAAAGATGAACGATTAGGAACATGTCCTGTAATTGAAGAGTCAGTTACTCCATCCACTCAAAGCTGTGTACGCAAGAGTGAAACACTGAAAGATTCAAAGAGCATCTACTACAAAAAATATTATATATCCATATCAAGGAAATCTGTCCATAATAGTGTAGAGTGGAAAAAAAAAAACCCAGTTTTTTTTTCTAGACCAATATTCAGTTTCTGGCAGTCTGGTTATTTATTTTGAACATTAATGTTCCAGTGAGGCCTTTTATCAAACACGTGGTGATATTGGGCACTTCGCTCGAATAGAGGAATAGCACCTCAACCCTTGGATCAAACATCCCCATTAATCAAGGGGTCCCCCCAGTCCCCATCTCCCCTGTTGGAACAAACAAATCGATAGCATATGTTTAAAACAAAACAAAAAACTATTCTTCACCTAGCAAAAGCAGAAGTAAGAGACGCCAGGAAAGAAAAAAGCTTGTCCGAGGCAAAGAAAGCCTAAACCTTCACTAGATAGAGTTGGAGCTTTCTTTTGAGTTGCATCTAGTTTACTCTCAATTTTACGCACATGCATATGTTCGATTTGCGATTTTCTGAAGTAAATTAGTTTTCCATATACAAAAGGTACTACGTAGTTGAGAGGAACCAGTCTAGTACAAGCTATTGACAACATGATTCATCAAAAAGAAGCAGAAAAACCAACGAACATAACTATTTTCCAAAACAGAGAGTGCAATCGCAACTCCTAAAAACCCTAGAACTCCAGCGAAACCGATCTAATTTCTAAAGAGGAAGAGGAGTACTCACCGAGGGTAATTGAAGGGCTCAGTGCTGAAGGCACTGTCACACGATGAAGGCAAAGTAAGGAAAAGATGAGAGCGAGTGGAGAACGAGCCGTCGCCCGCCAGAGTTCAACGCAGAAATTGTTTCTAGGGTATTTGCAGAACGGTTGAGAATGAGACCTGAAGGAGATGGGTCTTTGTTAGTCGTGCAAAAAATTGCGGGGAAATTGCGCGGGGAAAAAATTGAGGGAAATACTATTCCACGTGCCTAGCTTTTGGGTTTAGAAACCATGATCATGTGCCCAGCTTTTGCCATTTGGGCAATTTGTCGAACTAAAAAGGGTTTAGGGAGGAGACCATCTGCACAGAATTTTTCGAGCATAAAATTAGTATAATATCATACTAATATATATACATTTTCTAATAATATGGCGATATGATTATTTTGCGGAACTCAATAAGACAAAACTATTTTAACAATCGAAACCGTTGATTTCGTTGTGCTAATTGATTAAATCATTATCGTAAAAAAAATTGCCTCAATCGGATTTAGAAAGCTCCTTGATTGTGACACAATTTACTTTTGGATAATAGCTCTCGCCTGATCAAATGTGTAGCGATATCCGATCAAATTCATTCTTGGTATGGATGATGAAATCCGTAACATGTAAAATGTAGACAGTTCGGATCAAAAAATAAAGACTTTGGTGGGAGTCAGGTCTTGCAATCTAATACTTTAATGCCTTGGAATGCATCAAATGTTGTTCGATCAAGCGGTTGCCGATATCCGATGATCTCCGATTTTGGTGGCAATGATGGAATCAGTGAGACGTTAAAACCTAACGGTTCCGATCGACAACTGTAAATATTTAGTTGATAATGACTTTTAAATTCTATACGTTCAATATAATTGTTAGCAAACTAAGTTTTGTGTTGTATTTGAACATACAGTAGTCATTCGACCGTGACACAATTACGATGATCCAACCGTTGCTTTTGTTTTCCTTGTTGATTATGTCATTCTCGAAAAAAATTGTCTCGATCTGGTTTAGAAAGCATCTTTATTGAGAACAATGTCACTAACAAAGTGGATTTTTCTATCCGATCAAGTGTGTAGCTACCCGCCAATTAACTTCGTTTTTGGTGGAAATGATGTACTCCATAATATGTAAAAGAGGGACGGTTCAGATTGAAGAAAAAGACTTAGGTGGGGGTTGGGTATTGCAATCTAATACTTTAATGCATCGGAATGCATCAAATGTGATTCAATCAGGCGATCACCGATATCCGATGATCTTCGATTTTGGTGATACTGATGGAATTAGTGAGACGTGAAATCCTAATGGTTCAGATCAACCATTATTAAAATAAAACCAACTGGTTAAGTTTAGAACTTGTTCGTAGTGCGCGATATGAGGACCCTCAATTATTTTGTGAAAAATCATGAGCATACGTGGTTTGCTTTGATTCAATAATTAAGCAACGGTCAAAAATATATATATATTTTTTTCTGTCCTATGCAGTGCCAAGTTCTCTTGTGCGTACTTGTGGCAACTCGTTTGTACAGTTTGTGCGAGCTTGTGTGTTCGAGTCTTGGGCATAGCATTATCTTTTTCAATGTGTTTTTGAAACTAGATATATCATTTCATATGTAATCTTAGTTTTTTGAAAATGAATTTATTCTTTAAGTTACAATATCATTTTAAAGATTATTGAGATTAAAATATCTTTCCATTTCATTTTTTTTATATAACTGAAATTAAAAAACTATAGTCCATAATGTTTTATTACGCTTTTACAAAAAATGAGATCTTAGGTTTTGAACCGTGATCTTTATGCCATAAGTTTTTTTTATTCGCTAAGTGTGGGGAGGGGGAAAACCCACGAAACTAAAACTCTGTTTTTTTTTCTTCCTATATTTGCCACGGGGACCGACCCATTGCTTTTACTTGTTTAGATTGCCACGGGTCCTTTTTACCGTGGCAGATGGATATTTTTTCACTACTAATTGCAACAGGAATTTTAGCCGTAGCAAATATAATACCCAGTCAATAAAATTGACCTTTTGCAACAGCAAAACCACCGAAACAAATTTTCTGGTTGCCAATGGCCTAGTTTCTTGTAGTGAAAGTTAAGTTATTATAGAAAAAAGAGGATTCTTTACTTTTTTTTCTCTCCTACTGAGAAAGTCTTCATTCTTTAGCTTATTTTTATCAAAAAAACTTCAATCGGTACATGCAAAAAATAGGTCAATTCTTTTTGTTCAACTTCGCATGGAGTGAACTGGACGTATACTTTTCTACGACTTATTCTTTCCAGACTCAAACCCTTTTTGAATCTGTAGGTTTATCCCTTCATAAACCTTACATGTGAGAGCACCATAGGCTTTGTTTTGATCTTTTTTTAATGTTCATCTTTTTGTTGGTCTAATACATTTGCTTAAATCTTTAATTGTAACCGGCCACTACCATTGTAGCTAATACTTATGATTGTCAGGGGCTTTCAACATCAATATTTATATATTGAGCACGTAAAACATAGAGACTGCTCATGAATATGCTTGGCTATTGCTTTTCCCATAGATGAAATTGTTTGACACAGTTGAGATATTGCACATGAGCTCAGTGTTGATTTGCATGTACAAATTGTTTGAGCCGTGGGCATGGACATGCATAAAAGAACTCTGTTTGAACTTAATTCAAGAAAAAATCTTCCCGTATAAATCAGATTCGTTGGCGGGGGTTGTCAATAGTTTCGTAATTCATTTTAGTTGCGTTCAAAATACGTTGTGTTATGCCTTCAGGCACGGGCAAACCCTAGTTATCTCATAATGAAGAATTCATTTAAGTTTCGGCTTTGTTTGGTTGGTAGTTTAATTTTGGTATTGGGTGGAGAGAGAAATATGGTAATGATTGTAGAGAGGGGTAATGATTGAAGAAAGATAGAGAGAGAAATGAAATTAATAATTGAAGATATACGATAATGATTGGAGAAAGATATAGGATAATGATTGGAAAACAAAACTAAAACTAAAGAAAAATGACAACCGAACAAAGCCATTGATCCTTTCTTTGACTTGTACAACTTTTTATACGTAATAAATTAAGATTAGGTAAGAGAAAGGAGTGATTTAGGCTTATTATTTTTATGTTTTTTTAACAACAAAAAAAAGCGATCATATGATTATTAATAAACCAAACGGGCCTATTGGCTATTAGCTACTGACCTAGCCAGTAGACCCGTGGGTCCATGACTTCAATACTCGACTCGCACATAATCATCCAATAGATATGGCAAGTGTCTCTATTATTAATCGGTGATCACTTGCAATAAACGTTACTTTCCCCATTGCTTTCGTACCAATACAAATAATTAGGGTTGGAATCAAACCAAACCTAAAAAGAACATTTTGGGCTCCAGGGCAATTTTTGTCGACCAAATGTGAGCATCAGATGGACTATGCATCCAAAGGAGTAGTCGACAATCGGTCTCAAGACAATTGTGTGGAGTCTCAATTGTGTAAGATCGATTATAGTCACACAACGTTATTGTTAAAGTTAGATTCCTTCCCGGAGGTGGAGGTCTTGGCGTTGGGATGGGTTCCGGTAGTGTGGACGTACTTTTTGTTAATTTTTCTGATTTTATTTTGTTGTTTCGTTACCTTTGTTATATCTAATTAGAATTTCATAGAGCCTATTGTGCAATTAAATCTGAGCCTTTTTTTTTTTTTGATAAGCAACAAAATTTTATTAGGAACTCGACAAAGGATACATCGAGGTGGCCAAAACTCAAGCTACAAGAAAAACCTTGAAGCAAAAGAGAAGGCTAAAAGGAAAGAAAAAAGAAAAGAAAGACATCCAACGAAACTTTGGATGAAGCCACAAAATGAAGAGTGGCATCACCCTAACATCAAACCGAATAGCCACGATCTCACAGGATACCAACAATCATGTGAATCTTTAATCCATGACCTGCAATATCCATGGCCTAACAACAGAAACAGACACATGGTATTCTTAGAGGTCAAAAACTGCTTCATACTCAGAGTGAACAAATGGAGCAGTGTAACCATAACCCTCATCAGCATTGAAATTCAGCCGCAGGAGCAACACATTATAACAGCAGCCAAAACTCATCCAGCCGCATGACCCGCAGTTAAACTCTTTCACTGCTTATGCATCAATCAATAGAGCCTATTGCATTCATTGAAGTGTCACAACATCTGAAAGTAAAGTGTGAATCCACTTGCTTTATTAATTAAGGACAGTCAAAAGGAGTAACTTGAAAGAAATTTGCCATGGATTAAGATAATATATGTACGACGGTGACTACCAAATATATAATATAAAATGAAATGCATGCATCTGTCTGTTTAGAGATTTAAAAATTTTAGGGTGACCTCCTAAAGATTATGCTTTATGAAAAAAGAAACACGAAAGAGAGAGAAAAGGAGATTGACTAGCTATGGAGAATTAACAAACATTTAGGTTATGTTTGGTTGGATGGAATGGAATTGACAATGGAATATATAGAATGAAAGTGGAGGGAATGAGATTGGAATATCATTTTCATTCCCAAGTTTGGTTGTGCTTAGGAATCATCATTCTCATCCATAATAGAATGATGTGGGCGAGTGGAGGACCTTGGGGAGCTAATTAAAACCAGAGTTGCTATGTGGATTAAAGTGAAGTTCGATATTAAGGTGCATTCGGTGGAGGATTTTAAGGGTTATCTTGATGGAATGAGGAAGGTCAAAGTGTAAGTTATTTTTTCGTGAGGATGGATGCGATCCAATTTTCTGTTGGATGGTCATTCCCATCTTCTTTCTGTTATGTTTTGTATTTGCTGCTCTTTAAGCGTTTGTTGCTTATTGAGTGCTCTCTCGATGTAACCTTTTCGAGCTAATAAAGTTTTCGTTTTGCCGAGCAAAAAAAATAGAATGATGTGGCAATAGTAGTTTTTGGAGTGAAAATAGTAAATTTTGGTATGGCAATATTAATTTTTGGTGTGACAATAGTAATTTTGGAGTAGAAATAGTAATTTTTGGAGTGGTAATAGTAATTTTCAGTGTGGCAATAGTGAATCTTGGAGTGGCACTAAGAGCATCTCCAATCCTTACCCTTTTTTCCACCCAAATTTGGGTAGAAATTTGAGTAAAAGCTTGATTTGGGTTAGGCATCTCCAATGCTAAACCCATATTTGTATCCAAATCTATTCTTGAATGGCACACTTGTAATTAATTAGTGGCACACTTGTAATTAATTAGTGGCACACTTGTAATTAATGAGAGTAAAAATAGGCTTTGAAAAAAATGGGTATCAGTTTGAGTCTTCCTAAATTTGGGTGAGAAAATGGGTAGAACTCAAAATGGGTAGACAAAAGAGTATAACATTGGAGATGTGTTTTCAAGTTTTTTACTCAAATTTTGGGTATGTGTAATAAAATGGGTAAGGATTGGAGATACTCTAATAATTATTGTGTGGCAAAGAAATGGAATGACAATTTTCGTTACTAAGGTGAATAGTGATTCCATTTCGAATGATCATTTTATCCTTCAATGGTAAACCAAACATGAGAATAAGTATTCCATGAAATGACATTTCCATTCCAACGTTGATTCTATCAAAGCAAACATATCCTAAGGACTTTGGGGAGATTTTAGTCAACCAAATAAGAGCATTACATGGACAATATATCTAAATGAGTAGTCGAAAATAAGTCTTCAGTCATATGTGAGGAGATTCAATTGTGTAGTGAGAGGTCGATTGTAATCAGAAAATGTTATTAATTCATAGTATTTGATTCCTTCCCGGAGGTTGTAGACACCCTATTCTGGACGGTCCAGATTAGTTTACTTACGGTCTTTGATTCCCCGATGATGATTAAGGTCAAGAACATCCCGAGTTTGTGAATGAGTTTGAGCTTTGAGCGTCCCGAACCTCATCCGAACCCATCTCAAACCCTTGTCGAACCCTCAAGTCAGAACCAAATGGCCTCAGCAAAACCCTACTGGAGTACGCTAGTGGTGGACTAGCGTGCGCAGGAACCACTGCCACGTGTCAGTCATCGCCGGTCACTGGCGCACGCCACTCACAAAGTGGCGCACGCCAGTCAATGCCAGTCAAATCAACCTTTTTCAGCCAGACGCGCGGGAGATTTTGTAACCGACTGACGTCAGCTGGCAGCCTCCTGATCATTACTTCGGCTAGAAGCTGTTCCCCCCTCTCTCCTACACCCTCCATCAACTAGTCTCATGCATTAAATGCATGGGAGGCTCCTCCAAAGCCTTGCCACCCTAAACACCCCCTTAGGACCAAACTGATCAGTCCTCTCCCTCCTCCATAAATACCCCCCTTGCATTCATTTGCAAGGGGTTAGTTCCATAAAGAAGCCTAAAATCTTTGTCTTCTTCTCTATTACTCTCCTTTGCTTTCTTTCTCTTCCATAGAAAGAACAAGTAAGGGAGCACTCTCCACAGTCCATAACACATCCCATATTCACCTCTCAAACCTTCAAATCCCAAGCTCAAGCTCTATTCCAAACTCCCAAGCAAAGGTATAACACCTTCTGCTTCTGTCTTCTGTTCTGACCCCTGAGGGGGGCTGGCAGGGTCAAGGCTGGTAATCTATACCAGTCCTGGCCCTAAAGCTGGCAAGGCTTCAAAGCCGTTTGGTATGATCAGGTGGCGCACGCCAGTAAGTTATGCCGTACGCCAGTCATGGCTGTATGGCAAAACTGGCGTGGGGATCATCGATCATCCTTATTTTGCTTTATTTAAGTACTGATCACCCTGATGCATGATAAAAACCAGTTTATTGCTTTCTGTACTTAGAGCTGCTTTCTCTTCCATCTGTATTTATTGCTTAGTTTGGCCTTCTGGGTCCCTCTGGTCCTGTTCCAGAGCCCAGAATGTGCAAAGCCAAAGCATTGGAACCAAGAGACTACTGGCGTACGGCTTTCCTTGAGTGGCGTACGGTAGTGGTTTGTGTTCCAGTGGCTTGGCCCTTGCATAGATCTTCCATCCAGGCCTTTGATCATCCTCCCCTCATTGTTTAAGGGGTTTTCTGTCTATTTGGTGGCTTTTAAGCCCATTAATCTGTCTGTAATAGCTTAGTAACCTTTATAAACTGTGTGGTTTGTCCTGGGTGTGCACTGGTCCTTTCCAGAGCCCATAGGGTTGATAACAGAAGCTGTGGTCTTAGGCTTACCGGCGCACGCCAGTTGTGGTGTGGCGCACGCAGGTCATGACTGCATGTAGTGGCTTGGCCAGTGCATGCAGGCTTGTTCCTGTGTGCACCATCTCACAGTCAGTGTGCTCCAGTCTGCTTAAAATGTCCACAAAAGCTTGTTCTCAATCTATTATATTTGTATAGATCAAATATCAAACATCCATAAACATTTTGTCACATCTTTTTGTACATAAATGCAACTTGTTCACAGTTTTAATCTCTATTAACTGTTCCCCCGCCCTAACTGGTTAAAAGAATGATCAAATAAAGAGAGAAATGCAAATGTTTTATAAAATGCCTGAGTAGAGACCGGTCTCCGGACTGGGCGAGGGGGGTGCCATAAAACCCTTCCCCTCTCGTAATCTGGCTCCCGAACCTCAAGATCGAAGGTGACGACGGTCCAGTCTACAAAAGCCTTTTTCAAAATCAAACAAAATATGGTCCAAACGTTTTCAAAAGGACGGTTTCTTGGGTACTAACCGCAAAACCCGAGTGGCGACTCTCTGATTTGCGAAGCGTTTCGCCGCGCTTTCCAAAAAGGGCGCACCCGGAATTTTCCCATACCAAAAATGCGGGGATTTTTGGGTCGTGTGCCCACAGTGGCGACTCCGCTGGGGACATTGCATTGATCAACATTTGGAAATTAATACACGAACGAACAATTTTCAAAAGTCTGGCAAAACAGTACGCTCCGCGCTGCTGAAGAACGAAATGGTAACGTAACAGGATTCTACATTCGACCACTCCGAACTGGGGCTTTTACTATTGTTCGCTTGTGTAGTTTTCTCCAAGTGTCGATTAATGAAATGAGCCAAGCTTCAAAAGGTGTTTTTCAAAAGCATTTACAGTTTTCTCTCTCTCGATCATTCTTTCGACACGCGCTCATTTGCATCGGTGTTCTATCAGCCCCGTTGAGGTGTTTTGGGTAGCCGGCACAGTTTACTGGAGCCCGGGGTCCTCGAATGCCCAACAACCTTGGACGATGATGAGACGTATTACCGTTTGACCGTCACTCTGCTGCACGCATTGCGATGGGAGGTATAAAACATCTCTAGCCTGAAGAACCCCCTTAAGCCAAAACCAGCCTCGCCACGCGTACAGAGCAATAGAACCTTTCAAAACTAAGACAGGAACCCACAGGGTAGGATTACTTGCATCTAACCCCCATAAACTGTCTATGTGTTACTGCTTTCCATATCGCATGCCTGTACATACATCCATACCGTTCTGCGTAGGAGCATGCTAGGGCGGCTTTTAGGGTTGTCTCTCTTTCAAACCCGTTTTATGCCTATAGAGGCGCTGCCTGGACCGATGACGAGTCGTGCATTGTGATGGTGCACGTTATCAACTTTCCAATTCCTTGGGTCAACGAGACTTTGGGAAATCGAGACTTTCTAAGTCCTTGTCTAAAACCCGATCGAGGTTTCAAACAGAAAACTAGGAACAACGGGAGACATGACATGATACTCTTACCACCCAGGTTAAAAGTGCTAAACACTTACACCATTCAAGGCTCCGGCACAGTGCTGCTTACGCCCTCTTGGTTATAGTATCATGTCGTCAACACCAAGTTGTTCCATTCCAACATTGAAACTTCGGAAGCGGGATAGTCAAAGACTTAGGCTGTTTCGACATCTCTTAGTATTAGACGATCCCTTCAAGGTACACCGTCGAAAAGAAATCCGAGGACCTAGGCAGCGTCCCGCTGTCATAAAACGGTTTTGTCTGTTAGTTCTAGAGTCTAGGGTGACACCGACGACGCTCGTTCAAGCATTTTCATTTCCTTCTTTCTCTTTCAAATAAAACTACTGCAGGCTGTCACTGAGCCCTTCTACTTTACTGTCTAGCCATTGCACCGTACAAATTCAGAATCAAGAGCCAAACCTACTTGGGAACGTCCACCGGGTTTGTCTGTGAGAAGATTTGAGTGGGTCTGTTTTTGGGTCTGCCACGACGGAAGCTCCGGGTTGTACTCTGCTAGAGGAGGATTCGCCACCGACTCCTTTCACTCCATTCCCCGCGCCTCAAGAGCTCGTCCAAGTCAAAACGGAACCTCTCGACATGGCTGAAATTCCGACTCTCGCCCAGACTCTCGCCGACATCCAGCGTAATCTAGCCATCATGCAAGAAAGGGCCGATCAAGCCGATGCCTCTACGGCCAATCTCCGTGCCTTAATTGAGGAGCGCCTCCCTCCGGCAGCTGCAGCTGGAGGAGGCGGCGGAGAGCGAGAACTTGTGGTCGAAGAGAACCTCCAAGGAGAGAACCCTGCTCCGAATCCAGAAATGGCCGCTCTGATCGCCAAGATGGCTAAACTCGAAGAAACCGTTTCCAAGGCTGAGAAGATAGGCGCTGGTGGCTTAGACATGGATCGTCTTTACCCTTTTCCTAATGCTAGGCTGCCCGAGAGGTTTAAGATGCCCGACTTTGTAAAGTTTGACGGTACTGGGGATCCTAAAACCCATTTGTTGGCATATCACAGTGCAATGAAATTACATGGGATCGAGGAAGAAACAATGGCTCAGCTCTTCCCTCAAACTCTCACTGGTCCTGCATTTCAATGGTTTCTATCTTTGGACCTGTCCAAAAGGAGAACTTGGATCGATATTGGGGCTGCTTTCAACTCCCAATACAGTTACAATGTCCAAAATGACCACTCGAGAGTTGGAATCAACCAAGATGGGCGCAAAGGAGCCCTTTGCAGACTTCATTCAGAGATGGAGGGCAAAAGCAGCCAAGATGACGGATCGTCTCAGCGAAAAGGATCAGATTCGCATCATCTCTCGTAACCTACAGCCGGACTTTGCTAAAAACCTTGTGCTGGTCCAAGGGGCAAATTGGGAAACTTTCTTCGACTCCGGCCTCGCCGTTGAGGAAGCGCTCCAAAACGGGGTCATCCCGAGAACTGAGTCTGCTTCTGCCTCCTCAACATCAAAATCCAAGCCTCGTGCATACACCGGAAGCAGCACCGCTCTCTTTGGCGGTAGCAGCTATGCCAATGCTGCTACTGCTAGCAACACTGCTACCACCCAAAGTTCAAACCACATTGTTGATGTCAACCAAGTACAAGCACCACAGAAACCTCGGAACCGTAACCAACCCCGTGTCTTCGCCAACTTTGAGGCACCTCTCTCTGCTGTCCTCGAGAAACTGGCCAAGACTGGTCACCTCAAGCCTCTTACCCCAACTCCACTCCCTCAAAATCCACCACCTAGCCACAGCCCCAATGCTTTCTGTGCCTACCATCAGATGCCCGGCCATTACACCGACTCTTGTTATCGCCTCCGTCATGCGATACAGGATTTGGTGGATAATGGAACCCTTCCTAACCCACCGTCTAAACCCAACGTCATCTCCAACTCCCTCCCGAAGCACCATAACCAAGTTGGCCAAATATCCCTTAGCTCCACCATAACTTCCCCTAACTCCACCATATTTAACCCTACCAACCATATAGCCCCTGTGGATCAACCGAAGCCGATCGTCTCCGTGCCCTTTGAACATGAGACTTTGAACATAAACCTGGAGAAGGGAGAATCGTCTAAATCAAGAACTCCTCTGGAACGTCTGCGTGACGGCATGACCATCCTCAACGATGTGTTCCGTGACCTTCAGCGCGACACTACCCTTACTATGCAACTTCTCCCCGGATCCACCGCAAGAAACCCTTTCTTCGCCATCACCGAAACGGCTTTCGATGGGACACCCATACAACGCACAAGGCCCGCTGGTGCTGCCGCAAACCCACCGGAACCAGAACTCGACATGCAGGCGGTAGGCTGGGCGATAGCGGACCACAACAACTTTGAGGTCCCTAGGATCAATGAATGGGATGAGCTTGCCCTTGAGGGATTTCCGGCTGAGCCAGAAGAAGTACCGTTTGACCATGTTGCGAACAATCAGTGGCTGGCCGTGCAAGAAGCCGACATGATGGATCCGTTGGACGGATTTGCCCTACCTCTGCTATTTGATCAACCTGTGCCTGTTGCCGAAGAAGAGGCAGACTTCTGGGATCCCGAGCCTGCTTGGCAGTTTCCAGCTGACTACGTTCTAGAAGAAGTCGTGCCTGACTATGAGGCGTTCTACACCGAAGAGGACCTCCGACAGGAAGAACCTCGTATACTTGGAGAGTGTTTCCGCTCATCAACCATTGACTCGCTGCTAACCTCAGTAGCTGATGTCGAACTCGATCCAAAATTCTACATAATTGATGAGAACCTCCCGCGCCCCGCTGTCCCTCTTCCTGACGAGGACTGCCACATTATGACTCTGGATGCCGTGCCCGATGATCTGTGGGAAGTCGACGAGATTGTTGACCTTAACACGAACCCGCTGCCGTCCGATTTCTGGGATGAAGAAAAGGTAGTGGACATCAAAATGGGCGATGAGGTCTGGACAGTCAACTCCGCTCTGGTCGATGCAGGTTTCTGGGATACGCCGTTTGTGACCAACCCGGGAGCACCGTTTGAAGAAGCTGCAGCACAGGATCCGTTGTTTTGGGAAGACTTGGTGATGCAGAACTTGGAACAGGATCTGGCTTCGGAACAGGACCCGTCTACAACTGTGGCAGCAACCGATAAAGGGAAGCGCAAGATGGTGGACATTCCCGCGGATTTCTGGGACTTCAACGATTCAACCTCTTGGTGGGACGTCGCCAATGTTATAAGGAGTGGCCGAGTCTTTCAGCCCTCTAACTTACAAGCAGGGAGTTCATCCAATCCTCCCGTTTTGCAACCCGCCAACCCGGTCGTTCAAAGGGGTGCTCCGAACATCCTTGGCAGAATCCCAGAAGAGGACATGATTCAGAAACAACTAGAGAAGATACCTGCTGCCATCTCAGTCTGGGGTCTGGTCGCGTCTTCAAAGGAGCATCGCGACAAGCTATCTTCATCTCTCTCTCGACTCAAGGTAACCACCGACATCACTCCCGAGGCAATGGTCGCCCTTATCTTACCATTGCTCGCCAAGCATTCTGTCACTTTTACCGAACGGGATCTGCCTGTTGAAGGGACTGATCACAACCGCCCGCTGCATATCACCGTCAAGTGCAAGGGGCTGTGGGTGCCAACCGTGCTCATTGATAATGGCTCTGCCATTAATGTCTGCCCGCTGAGGGTTGCTTACCGCCTGGGGCTTGCAAAGAAGGATTTCACACCGTCTAACCTGGCGGTCAAGGCGTATGACAGCACCCGCCGCGTGGTGGAAGGCACCATCATGCTCAAGCTCGATGCCGAGGGTTTCGAAATGGAGGTAGAATTTCATGTGGTTGACATCCCCGCCACTTTCAATCTGTTGCTAGGAAGGCCGTGGTTGCACAGGTCCGACATCATGGCAGTTCCCTCAACTCTGCACCAGAAAGTCATGCTAGCACTGCCAACAGGAACCCTTACTATCTGCGAAGACTCTGGGATCCGCCCACTCAAGGAATATGAGCCTGTCCTGGGGATTGCACACGGAGAAGAAGACTCTGACTTTGGGGGATTCTCGTTTGACACCGCAGGCTCCGTCCTTACCGTCGCAGTGGACAAGGACTTCTACGTCAGCTCCGCCGCAATCGATATCATGAGGAAGATGGGCCACATGCCCGGTCTTGGACTCGGGATCAACCAGCAGGGGGTCGCTGAGTTCCCCATCTTTCCCTCTTTCGAAAGCCGATCTGGCTTTGGGTACGCACCTCCGGCCAAGAAGGCTAAAAGGGGGAAAGGTGCGGGAAAACTTCGAACCCTCTATGGTAACCCCGACAGCTACTTTATCCGTGAAGGTGGGAGCATCGTGTATGGGGGTCAACCAGAACCATTTTGGGATCCGGAAACTGGCACCTGGCTGCCGGGATTCGAGATCTTTGCTGCAGACACCTGGTCCGACGACGAGGAGGAAATGGCCAAAGACAAGCTGGAAGAAGAAGAATTCAAGAAGCAGCTGACCCGGGCTAAGGAAGAGGCTGACTGGGTGCTGACAGTTGATCGAGAGAGCTTGGAGATGCTATTCTCTCAAGTAGGTTTGGTTGGGAAAGAGGAAGAGGCTGAAGTGCTGATGCTTGGGCCCGACTCTCCGGACATCCTCGAGGATCCAACCTCCCTCATCGTGGAAGCTAAGGGTAGTTTAAATAATTGCTTTTTTACTCCACGCTTGACATGCATTGACAATGTACCTGAATCTGACACGGAGTCTGTTGAGTCTAGGTCTAGCTCAGAGTCGGAGCTTGTGCCTCTTGGCCCTCCACGTCATAGCTTCTACTTCGAGTTCGAGTCGACTGTACTTGGCAACCCGCTGGGGTTTTATGAAATGAATGATCCTGCTTCTGATTACTTTGCTGAATTATATATAAACTGTGTCGACCCTGACGATGAAGGAACAGACTTCGATGGGAACATTCCCGCTGAGTTGCGTTCCCTCATCGAAAGGGAAGACGAAAGGCATGCTCAGCCTCTAAAAGAAGAAGTAATTTCCGTAAATTTGAAAGATGAGGATAACCCCCGAATGATGCAAATTGGTTCAGCTCTGTCCCCCGAGGATCGTGCTGCGCTGATTGATCTGCTCAAAGAATATTTCGAGGTTTTCGCATGGTCTCACAAGGACATGCCCGATATCGACCCTGAAATCGTGCAGCACCGAATTCCGTTAGCTCCAGGGGCTATTCCAATCAAGCAGAAGCTCCGCCGAATGAGGCCAGATTGGGTAGAGAAGATCAAGGAGGAGGTCACTAAACAGATCGACGCTGGGTTCCTAAGGGTTGCTGAGTATTCGAAATGGGTGGCCAACATCGTGCCAGTTCTTAAGAAAGATGGAAGAATCCGAGTCTGCGTCGACTTTAGGGACTTGAACAAAGCAAGCCCCAAAGATAGTTTTCCCTTGCCTCACATTGATGTGCTTGTGGACAACACGGCGGGGCATGCTTTGCTCTCTTTTGTCGACGGATTCTCAGGTTACAATCAGATCTTTGTGGCACCAGAGGATCAAGAGAAGACTACCTTCGTCACCGAGTGGGGTACTTACTGCTATGTGATGATGCCGTTTGGGTTGAAGAACGCCGGTTGTACTTTCCAGCGGGCCCAAACCACTTTGCTACATGATCTGATCCACAAGACAGTTGAAGTCTACGTCGACGACATGATTGTCAAAGCCAAGGAGAAGGAGGATTTCATCCCAGCACTCAGACAATTTCTCGAAAGGCTCCGCAAATACAACGTGCGTCTTAATCCACAGAAGTGCACATTTGGAGTCACAGCAGGCAAAATGTTGGGGTTCCTGATCACCGCGAGGGGAATTGAGGTCGATCCCTCCAAGATTACAGCAATTCTCGAGATGGAACCGCCACGGTCAGAAAAGGGAGTGCGAAGCTTCCTGGGTAAGGTTCAGTTCATTAGCCGATTCATAGCCAAGCTCACACTGACTTGCGAACCACTGTTCCGTTTGCTCAAGAAGGATGTTCGTTTCGAATGGACAGAGAAGTGCCAAGCTGCTTTCAAATCTATCAAGGCGTATATGAGGAATCCGCCAGTCTTAATGCCGCATACACCGGGTCGACCTTTGATCCTGTATTTGTCCGTCACCCCGACGTCTATGGGATGTTTGTTGGCGCAGGAAGGGGATAACGGAGTCGAGAAAGCCATTTACTATCTGAGCAAGAAAATGGTGGGAAGTGAGGAACGTTACACCCCTCTGGAAAAGACATGTTGGGCGCTAGTTTGGGCTACCAAAAAGCTTAGACACTACATGCTAGCCTATTCGGTGAAGCTGATTTCTCGGATGGATCCTATCAAGTATCTGTTCGAGAAGCCGGCGCTCACCCATAAGCTAGCACGTTGGTTGCTTCTGCTGGCTGAGTTCGATCTCCAATATGTCACAAGGAAGTCAGTGAAAGGCCGTGCCGTAGCAGAGTTCTTGGCCGACCACCCAATCGACGGACCTGAAGACGTGGATTTCAATTTCCTGGACGAGGATGTGTTGACAGTTGTCGAGGAAGTTTGGACGCTCTATTTTGATGGGGCTGCGAATCAACGAGGATTTGGAATCGGGGTACCGCTTATCACGCCCGCTGGGGCTCATATCCCGCTCGCCTTCAAGTTAAACTTCGACGTCACCAACAATCAGGCTAAGTATGAGGCCTGCATCGTCGGAATGGAAGCTGCTATTGCATTGGGAGTCGAGAAGCTTGAGATAATCGGGGATTCGAACCTGGTGATCTCTCAAGCTAATGGAGACTGGAAAGTCCGTGAGGAAAAGCTGAAGCCTTATCACCAGGATTTGGAAGAACTGATTCCTCGCTTCAATAAGGTGACCTTCACCCACATTCCACGCTTGAAGAATCAGTTCGCCGATGCTTTGGCGACTTTGGCTTCAATGATCAAACTTCCAGTAGGGGTCCGGATGCGGCCAGTTGTGATTGAGCAGAGGGACTTGCCCGCTTATGAATATGTCAACGCCATTGATGATGTCGATGATGGCCTACCCTGGTACCATGATATCTGGAATTTTGTCGAACGAGGGGAGTTCCCTGTTGGGGCTTCAAGGAAGGATCGAGTTGCTCTGCAAAGGCTGGCTGCTCAGTACATCATTTGTGGAGGGAAACTGTATCGAAGGTCTCACTGTGGAATGCACAAGCTGTGTGTCAACGGGGCCGAAGCAACAAGGATAATGGAAGAGATTCACGAGGGAGTCTGCGGTCCCCACATGAGTGGAGTCATGCTTGCACGGAAGATCCTCAGGCAAGGCTACTACTGGTCAACAATGGAATCTCAATGCATCGACTACGTGCGGCGTTGTTTCAAGTGTCAAATCCATGCCAACCTGCAGCATGTTCCACCTTCTAAGTTATATGGCATGACCTCGCCGTGGCCGTTCTCTGTGTGGGGAATTGACGTTATTGGAATGATCACGCCTCCTGCTTCAAATGGTCACAGGTTCATACTAGTGGCGATAGATTACTTCACCAAGTGGGTCGAAGCTGAATCTTACAAGACTCTGACAACGGTTCAAGTGGCCCAGTTCATCCGAAAGAACATCATTTACCGGTATGGCGTTCCTCAGGCGTTCGTCTCAGACAATGGGAGTCATTTCAAAGGAAGGGTCCTGGACCTCTTCGAAGAATTCGGCATTGAGATCCACCGATCAACAACCTATCGTCCACAAACAAACGGAGCAGTTGAGGCCGCTAACAAAAACATCGAAGTGATCATCAAGAAGACTATTGAGTCCGCGAGGAATTGGCACGAGCAACTGCCACTGGCACTATGGGGTTACAGGACGTCGATTCGAACCTCAACCGGTGCAACTCCTTTCTCCCTGGTCTATGGAATGGAAGCAGTACTTCCTGTCGAGTTTGAGGTGCCATCTCTGAGGATCATGGTTGAGAGCGGCTTGGAAGAATCTGAGTGGCTCAGCGGAAGGTTTGTCGAACTAATGCTATTTGATGAAAGGAGACTCCGGGCTCTGTATCACGTTCAAGGTTACCAGCGTCGAATTGCCCGGGCGTTTGGCAAGAAGGTGAAATCCAGGGGCTTAATCGAAGGAGACATGGTCACAAAGGAGATACGGGCTCCAGTATTCGACGCTCGCGGAAAGTTTCGACCAAAGCGATCCGGGCCTTTCATTATCAAGACCATCCTATCCGGGGGTGCTGCTCAACTCATCGATCTCGACGGCAACGAATTCAACACTTTGGTCAACCTGGATCAACTCAAACGCTTCTACCCCTGAGAGATGCTCGTTGGACCGAAAACCACAAGGGTGGGCGGTTCCAAGCAAAAGTTAGAGCAGCCTGCTAGACCGAAAACCTGTGAAGGCGGTCTAAGCAAAAATAAATAGGCAAAAGTCGAAAGCTCGCTAGGCCGAAAACCTGTTAAGGCGGCGCTAGGCAAAAGTTAGAGCATAAAATGAGAGGTAAAATACACGAGCGAACCTTGGCCTGAACTACGTTCTAACCTGATTCCTTGAAAAGGGATACGTAGGCAGTCTCACCATGAGACCCGGTCACGTTCTATCAAAGCGATCCAGTGTTTGACATGCCGTTTCCATGTCAAGATCCAAGTAAGGTCGATGAACGAGCCGAAATTTCATTTAAGGAGTCAGAAGGGGGGAAGCCCTCCGTCTTTCAACTTTATTTATAAAATTACTACTTCTGATACACAAGCTGAGCATAAAAGCCTTAAAACAACTAAGCATAAAAACAGAACAGATGCTTGAGAAGCCTAACGGCTCACAGTTTATTCTAAAAACAGCAAAGTAGTCCGGAGTCAATCAATGTTCTCTCTTGCTTCAACATCTGCTCTTAGCCACTGTCGATAAACGCTCCTTAGCCTGGGAGTGAAATCTGGAGACTCTACTTGAAGGGCCCTATGGCCCCAGCGCCTTTTGTACCCATTCAGAGTCTGAGCATTGAAATTGGGGACTCGGAAATCCCCGGCGGTGATACGGACATTCCCCTGAGGGATGCCCAGTTGACGAAGGACGCGACCCGGGATATAGAAGGTGAACTGTGTCAACCCTGCAATCACCACCCTGTCAAATCCCTCTGAGTGAACCACCATTTCCTCCAATCCCAGCCATGGGCACCTCCAAGCAATTTCATCCGGCTGTACCTCCTGCATGAAAGCGAACCACTCCTCCTCATTCATCTCAGGGTACCTCATTCCCCGCTGGTGAATTCTCTTCGGGAAAAGATCCCAGCCAGCCTCCGGAGGATGCAACAAGTTCAGTTTGTCTGATAGCCACAGCTGTGTGAGTGAAAAGACAAGTCAGAAACCAGATAAAAGCCTGAGCGAAAAGACAAGTGAGTAGCCAGCAAATAGCCTAAACCGAGTGTCGAGGTAAAATGAGAAAGTGCAAAAAACCAGAAAAAGGTGAGCTGAGTGAGTTTTACCTGAAGGAGCAACGGACTGCCGCTGAAGGTGCGCGACACCCCAGAATATACCGAGTCTAGGCCGATAAGCGTCTCGGCCAGAACCAGAGGAATAACGTTTTGCCGGTCTGGACCACCCATCTGGAGGGCAACGCTCACAAGAAGGGAGCTGACCCGCCCATCCGCAGGGATAAGTAAGTAGCCGGCTAAGAGACAGATCACCAGGGCCAGTCGGCGCCGCGCCTGCCAAGCCATGTCCCCCAAGTCACCCTCAGGACTATATCGCTCGATCAGCTGCAGGATATGGACCTGACCACCCTCCAGCATGGAGTTGGCCAAACCTCTAGGAATGTCAAGTGCAGTGGCCAGTAGCCTGGGCATGCTCACTTGGTAAGGAGGAACGACGAGCGTCGGAGATGAGTAAGTCCGGAGGTATGCTTGGAATTCCTCGACCGTCGGACATATCTCGTCATCACCAAAGCGAAAAACATGGACATCCGGATCCCAGAACCGGAGCGCAGCCCTCAGGAGGGCCGGGCGGAGCGGCACGTGCCGCAAGTATCGGAATGAGGCGAGGCCGTGGTATTGAAAATTCAACCAATCAACACTTATCATTTCCGCCAACCAAGGCTTGATCAGAGTTGGAATTGGGTTTGCCATTTGGGACCAGCAATTCAATTGGCTGAATATAGGAGTAGGATGTATCAGTGTGGCTTCAATACGTGCAAACATTCCATCTTATACCAAGCCACGAATCTTACTTCCTATTCTAAGTTCAAAACCAAAAGCTAGCATCCAAACCCTCCTTACAATAAAGGACACTGTCTTTTGAAAGCCAGAAACCGTGTGCAAACCGTGTGAGGGTGAAGACAAAGGGTAGCCAGAAAAAGGACAGACAGTCAGACAAGTGGCTCTGTGTGACATTTTATTGGCGCACGCCAGTAATCGACCGGCGTACGCCGGACCCCTCTTCCACTGGCGTACGAAGCACAAGAACTAGCGCACGCTAGTCAGGCATGCATCAGAAACCAACAACAGCAGCAACTGTCATCGAGCAATCAGTTTCAATTCCGGGGCTTATTTGGCAGGTTTGTCGATTCATGCAAGTCATAAATGGTATTTGGGACCGTGAAGAAGCGTCGACTCGGAAGCGTCGCGCCAGACGAAGAATTCGAACCTCCGGCGGCCCGTATCCTGCTAAATTTAGGATACGGGGACTCAAAATTCATACCGAGGGTTTCGTGCCAAGTTTTCTTATACCGCACACGTCATGTAGGCCTTATGTGATTGTGCGGGGGTGTCGGTTTCAGTCCGGGACCATATCGAGTCATTCTTGGCGTCTTATGTCTGTTTTATGACATTTTTGGGCATTTTGCGGCTTATTTCCCATTTTTGAGTCGTCTTTCTCGAGTTTTTCCACTCGTACAGGTCACTGTACATCTATATGGTCTCACAAAAGTGTCAGTTTCCCTTTCAGAGGAGGATTGGGCTTTTCGGCCCACCGATACCAAGCATCCGTAACCTCCGCGTGTCTTAAGGATACGCGACGTGTCCTGAGACTTTCCTTCCCTTTTATTCGAGCTATGTCAGTCCTGCACATATCCTAGTGTATGTTGGTCGACTCAGAACATTTGTCAATGCATGTCAGACATCAGTGTTTGTTTCGTTTGCTTCTACCATCAATATCATCAAAATTAGAAGTCGAATAAACTGAAAAAGCAATTATTAAACCATCCAAAGCATGTATCTCCAAAAAGCAAAAGGTGGAAATGTATCAGACGGCACAACGGCCCGAGCAAAGCAAGCAAAAGTCATGTAGCAGGCACAACCGCCTATGGATCAACAGGCACACAGGCCCCCATCTCAAAAAAAAAAAAAATCGAATCAAGTCAAGTCAACAGTCAAAGGGCAGAAAGACAGTAAAGTAACTGAGGCTCGGTGGTAGCCTTCACTCGTCAAAGAGCTCGCGGGTGTCGCCTCTGTCGTCCTCGCTCTCCTCGGCTGCAGCTAGGTCTCTCTGAGTGGTCTTGAACCCAGGATCGCTCGCAGAGCCAGAGCCGCTGCTGAGGGACGTGGACTCCTCGTCCTCGCCCTCGTCCTCCTCCTCTCTCCTCTTCTTCTGCGCAGGCTCCTCCGCCGGCCGCTTCTGAGCAGGCCTCTTCCGCAGCTCTCTCTGAGGCGGTGGTGACCCTCTGCCAGGAGCTATCACCACCCCTCTGGCCCCGCGCCGCACAGTGCTCGCCGGTCGCTGGACCACGGCAGGAGCCTTCCTCTTGCCCTTCTGAGAGGCTGGCTTTGCTGACTGCCGCCTAGAAGCCGTCCTAGCGTGTCCCTGCATTGTCAATTCAATTCAATTCAATTCATATTGTGCATAGTGTATATGTAAATGCTGGAACAGGAATCAAGAGCAGGTGCTTCCAACATGCGTTGTAACAGACATGCACAGCTGATAAGTATCGAATTCGGAATTCTGGGTTATACCTGAGGCTGCGCGGCAGGCGCTGGAGCTGCCGGCGGGTAGTGCAACCGCAAGGGAGTGCCACTCGCTATCTGGTGGAACTTCTTCTCCATAGCAAGCATCAAGCGCATGGACTCCCTCGCCCACTCTAGCGGCACCTGGATCACAAGTATTGAAAGTCAAAGGCAGTTCAATTGCAAGACAAAAACGATATAGGAAACAGGGAATAAACAAAAGCTGAAAGTACATCGTACCGGTCCTGTGACCTCTGCTGGCTCTGTCCGGGCAGGCTCGAAACGGACCTCCGCAACCTCCCCCTGAGGGTCACATACAGACAACGTCCAGGAAAGCTGGGTAAGTCCCGTCGACTCTGCGTACTCGCTCCTCTCCTCAGGCCTCCTCCTCCGGCCCTGTCTCTCCTCACCAACAACCAGAGCCTCGTTCCTCACCGCCCTGTGCTCCATCACTCCGAGCGCTCCCGCCAAGTATCGCCTCCGGTAAACGGCGTAGTCTCGCTCTCGTCTCAGAAAGGGAGCCGCAGGAACAGGAATAGTGAACCTCCTCAGCTCTCTCAGAGTGTACCTCCCAGTGTGTGAAGCACGCGGCGGAAGTGGCCCAGGGACAAGAAACTCGGACGAGTCAAGTGACTGTCGCGTCACCCGATCGCCCAAGTACCACTGCCACCCGAAAGCCGACTCCAGCAGCACCCGGCTCGCTATCACCACTCTGCTCCGCGCAAGGTACTCAGGCTCAGGCCCTGCAGGCCTCCACGGGTCCCACTCCACCTGCAAAGCAATCAAAGGCATCAGCGACAACATTAAAGCAATTCAAAGGCATGAACTACCGAAAGGAAAAGCAGGTCTCACCTGAGAGTCCGTCAAGTGGTCGAGGTACAGCCGAAAGTCTGCAAGCGTCTTCTTCGACCTCTTCTTCCCGACGCGAAGTGGTCCCTAGACCATCGCTCGAGGAAGCACCCTCGGGTCCGGACTCTTATTCTCCGGAGGGTACATCCTCAGCACCTCGTAAGCCCACAACTGCAAGGTTTTCAAACAATCGAACAGACAAGGCATCAGAAATACAGTATATGCAGGATAAAGTACAAGTATGGAACGGAATTGAAAAACAGTATTGGTTCCTTAGCTCCCACACTCTCCAGTACCCAGCAGCTGCCCTACTCCCTCTGGAGAACTCACCCAAGAAGCAGTAGCACGTGCCCAAGGCCGCTCCTCCCCAGTCGAACCGAGAAGCCGACCGCAAGTCAAAAAGGGCCGGCAGGTAAGACAAGTGCACCGTGGACCTCTTGTTCGGGTACAGAGTAGCCCCGAACAAGTACAACAAGTAAACCCTGGCCAGCTGTGCCGACTCTAACTCGGAGACCTGCCCTCCTGCCAACTCCAACACCGGGACCCTCTGCTCCACGCGCCTCGCAAACTGGTCGTACGAGACCATCTCTGAGCTCCCCACCGGCACCATGCCTAAGAACCACTGCAGCGCCTCCCTGTCTCTGTGGATCCCCGAGTCAAACGGGATCGGGTCCCCTCCTACCCTCAGGCCCGTGATGGCCGCAAAGTCTGTCGGAGTCACCATCATCTCCCCAATCGGGAAGTGGAAAGAGTTCGACGTGTCCCACCACCTCTCTGCCAGGGCAGACAGTACCCCGTGGTCGCTCCTCACCGCTGTCAGCGTGGGGATAAACACGCCAAACCCCGCCGCGTCCACCAGCTCTCGTGCCCCCGCTGGCAAACTCAAGTACAGCCCGAGCGAGTGTGCCGGACCGCCGTGCCCCCGCGAGCTAACCACTCCTCTCTGCACATCACAACAACCAAAGCAACAGAAACAGCATCAGTACAGTAGTTCAAATTCAGTGGATAGTCGAATCAAGGATCTAAAACATCAAGGCATTCGTTCAGTCGATTCATTCAGTCGATTATCGTTTCCAGGCGTTCATTCAGTCGATTCAAGTCTCAAGTCATTTTTAGGTCGATTCAAGCTTCGAGCATTTATTCAATCGCTTATCAAGCCACCGGGCAGCCTATCGGTCGATTCAAGTTATCAAGGCAACAAAAGCACGATTATTCAGTCGATTATCGTTTCAAGGCACCCTATCAGTCGATTCAAGTCATTCGAGCATCCCTTGAACAATTAAAGGGGTACATAACATATGTTTATCTCCCCTTGAACAATTAAAGGAGCATCCCTTGGACAATGCGCTGGAGTAGGGGCGCTACTATAAGTCTATACCAATGCTTTTTGTGGGTGTTGGTATTAATTTATGTTTACCAGCTAGTGCTTTTTTCCCAAGCGTTTGGTGGTATAGCATAGTTTTTAATAACGCTTTGGTTGCAAGCACTGGTGTAAATTTTTTTACCAAACTCTCCTGCTACAGCCGAGTTTTGAACTCTCGACCTTTCGGTCACCAAGAGCCTGCGTGATCCTTCTCGGACCACTGCACCAAACGTAATTTCCATTATTTATTTGATAATATTTAATATATAACATATGTTTATCTCCCATTGAGATTTTTTTATATATATTTTATTCCCTATTTGTTCCAGTAACTTGTCAAAAGTTTTATTTTTCGTAGTTTTATATTTGTATTTTACAGTATCTTCTCCAAGCACTACCACCACAACCCCGAAGAATGCATCTAATGGGAATATTGCTTATTTCGACTGAGGCAAAATTTTAGATGCATCCTGACCACTCTAGAGTTTTTATTTTTTGATCTAAACTGTCTATCTTTTACATATTACGGAGTTCATCATTCCTACCAAGAATGAAGTTAATCTGGTATCACTACACACTTGATCGGACAGAAAAAACCCATTATGTTAATGAGATTGTGTCTCGATAAAAAGCCTTGTAAACCTGATCGAGATTTTTTTTTTTACGAGAATGATATAATCAACCAGAAAAACAAAATCAATGGTTTGGATCGTCGTAATTGTGTCGCGGTCAATGGCTCCCATATGTTCAAGTACATCATTAGACTTAGTTTGTTAACAATTACATTGAACATATATAATTAAAAGGTCATTACCAACTCAACTTTTACAGTGGTCGATTTGAACCGTTAGGATTTCACGTCTCACTAATTCCATCATTGTCATCGAAGTCAGAGATCATCGAATATCGGTGACCATCTGATCGGACAACACTTGATGCATCTCGAGGCGTTAAAGTATTAGATCGCAAGACCTGACCCCACCAGAGTCTTTATTTTTTGATCTGAACCGTCTATCTTTTACATATTACAAAGTTCATCAATTGTAACAAGAATGAAGTTGATCGGGTATCGCTACATATTTGATTAGACGATAACTATCATCTAAAAAATAAATTGTGTCCCAATGAAGGAGCTTTCTAAACCTGATCAAGTCAATTTTTTATGATAATGATTTAAACAATACGCACAACGAAATCAACAACCTCGAATTTTAAAATAGTTGTCTTATTGAGATGCGCTAAATAAACATACTGAAAATTATTAGCAAATGTATAACATATAATATAATTAGAAATTGTTCCATTAGTGGCTATTTTTTCCTTAGATCTATTCCAGCGCTTTTTCTAGGTCGCTGGGAAATGGGGGGTCTATTCCAACGCTTCTGCTTGGGCTCTGGGGAATGGTTGGCCTATTCCAATGCTTTTGCTTTGGGCGCAGGGAAATCTCCATTCTAGCAGCGGTTAGAAAAAACGCTGTTGTAGACCTTCTATTGTAGCTGTAACGCCCCTGATTTTTGGTAAATAAAAATTTCGTTAAAAATTTGAATTTTAAAATTTCTTTTAAATAATCCGCTATAACTAGATTTTTGACTTATAAAATTAGATTTCATCACTCCGGACAACATGGTCATTTTCTAAAGAAAAGTGTGCATATAATAGCACTAGTATAATTTCCTAGTAATTGAGATGAAGTCTTGGAATTATATTTCTTGGTTAGAAATGCTACTAGCTTGGCAAGTCTAGTTAGATTCCAACCAACTAGTTAAGGAAACCTAACTACCAACCCTAGATGAACCTTTTGAACCCTTGAACCCTAATGGAACCTTTTGCACCTTTTGATTAATTTATACATATACATACACATATATATATGTATTCATTGACTAAGTCAATCCAAGTCATACTTGACCTTTACCCAAAGGACAATAAAAGTTAGGGAAATCTTTATCCATTGGACAATAGAAAAATCTAGATTTCTATCGAAAGTACTTTACTAGATTTAGTTAAAAGTACATATATATAGTTATATATGGTCATATATACACATGCCTAAAGTACATGAATATATTAATCTAGTATATATTACTTTACTCCTTTAACCTTTGGTTAATAACTACTAGGGAAAATATCACCCATTGGTTAATAAGGTCAATCTTACCAACAAGTATTAGGATCTATTAATTTAATCCTTTCAAAGATTTACCATGTGATTATATACTTATATATATATATGTACCCTAGATTTTGTACCTAGATTTTCAAAGTACTTTAATATAAAATTTTATAAGGAACATGTGCCAATTTGGCTTAGTTTAATAGGGAATTTTTTACTAGAAGATCTAGTGAGATCATATAGTACTACCTATGTACTTTTATATACTTGGTCATACTCTTATATATATATATATATATATATATATATATACAAAGTACAGAGAGAGAGAGAGAGAGAGAGTGAGATGTGTACTTGTGTGTTGTGCACTCCAAACTACCCAATTAGCCTTAAGCCTATTTATGACTTGACAACCCATTTCTAGTCAATTTCAAGCATAGAATCCTAGCCCTTACCCATTGGGTAATAAATGTTAGGGAAATTTTTATCCCTTGGATAAAAGAAAACCTAGACTTGTCATTGACCACCAAAGTCAATACCCTAGATTTTCTAAAGTATACATATATGATATATATGTACTTCCTAGATTTCCTAGATATTCATATATGTTAATATATAGTTTCCTAAGATTTTCTAAGTACTTATATATGATATTATATACTTCCTTAGATTATCTTTGTACCTATATATATATATATATATATATATATATATGCTTAGTACTTTAGTGTACTTATATATATATATTCATAGGCTTGTACTTATAATTATTCAATTTAGCCCTAGAGTACTTTCCTAGATTTTCCTAAGTACTTTGACAACCAAATCTAGACTTTCTTTTGCCTTTTCATACAAGCAAGATCTTCTAGTACAAGACTAGACTTTATCCATTGGACAATAATTGCTAGGAAAAAATTTATCCCTTGGATAATAGAGATGGAAGCCAAGATTTTTGCTATAAATAGCACCACATCCTTGCTATTCAACTCACACCTTCTCCATTTGCTCTCACTTCTCTCTAGAATTTCTAGTGTTCTTTCTTTGTTCTTTCTTGTTCTTGAGTTTCTCAAGAAACTCATCCAAGTCCGCCACTAAACCGCCACTCGACCACCCTTTCGATCCAAAAAGTTTAGTAGTTAGTCAAGAACTAGTTTCAAGAGAAACCTTTCTCTTTCAAAGCTACCGGAAGCTCACCGTAGGAAGTTACTCCGTCCGACGTACTTTCCGTAGCTGCCCTACCGCCAAGAAGAACGGTAAGATTTTCCTATACCTCCTAAACTCTAAGTATAGCGTATGGTATGCGTATGTTGAAATGAATGTAGAATGTCCTTATTCCCTATCTCTAAGTATACGTAGATTTTCTATTATACTTTAATAAACACGTGTTGTTTTGTGCTTTTCGAAAAGGAAGAACGAATTTTGAAAGATAATGTTTGTGGATCAACCTAAAGTATTTGTATTTTGATCTTGAGATGGTTATGAGCATGTATACATGATTTCTTGTCTTATTTGTTTGATGTGTGATAAAGCATAAGTGGTTTTCCACTCCAAAGGCGTCCGTACATGTGGCGTTATGCTTTAATGTGATTTGAGCATGATTATGTGATAATGTGAGCATGCTAACCAACATAGAGTTGGATGATCTTGCTAGTTTAGTTTCAAGATTATAATGAATGATTTATGATTTTGTCGTAAGAAGTCCTGCCGCGGAGTCTATGCATAAAAACGAGACACAAAAACGAGAAAGTAGAAACATGACATCTAGGGTGTGTTAAAGACAAGGTGTGTTTTGAAACCACAATGTGGCCGGACTTGCCCATTGTGTGGTGTGCGTGTGTAAAAGAAAGATTTGTGAAAAATCCAATGAGAACCCGGAGCGGCGGAATCATTGTGGGGATACTCGGGAACCCGGAGCGGCGGAACCATTGTGGGATACTCGGGAACCCGGAGCGGCGGAACCGAGGGTTTTGAATTGTGGATTGGTTATCCGTGGAGAAGAGCCAATGCCAAATTCAATATTTTTGTGTGCCAATGGGAACCAGGTGCGGCGGAACCATTGTGAGGATACTCAGGAACTCGGAACGGCGGAACCGAGGTTGGGTGTGTTAAATGTGATTTTCAAAATATTGATTTGGAAATGAAAAGTGAAATGGTGACACGGTCTACGAAACGCTGCGTAGGAGAAACTCTGATGACACGGACACTTACGCTAGTCGAGTAATGAATGTGCATGTGTTATTGTACATCTCTAAATATGAAGTTATTGAATGCACATGTGTTAGTTTGGTTACTATCATATATCATGGCTTATTGACTGGCTACTTGTAAGATAAGGGTTAGTGGATATAGGTTTACTCTGCTGAGCTCTTGTAGCTCATGGTGTTACCTTTGGTGACCCTGACATATTATACTGGTGCTGACGCTGGTATAATGTGTCAGACTTTGTAGATCGATGATCAAGATGAACAGTACACCATGGAGGCTTTTGGAGCTGAGGAGGTGGCTAGGATGGAGGAGCAGGCGGAGCTGTAGTTAGGAACCCTAGAATCCCTTCATTTGTAAATATTGAGCTCTTGTGGGAGTTTTGTTGTAATAACGAGCCAGACTCCATTTAGTTTTATCAATAAAATGTTTATTTAACGTTCCCAAAAATCAGGAGCGTTACAGTAGCGCTTTTGGTAAGCGCTGGTAGAAAAAGCGCTAGTGTTGAACAAATTTTGATGTTAAGGTGTATACGGTGGAAGAATATTTTAAAAAGAATCTTGATGGTATTAGAAGGCTCACGTACGATTTAGGTGTACCCTTGGGTGTATTTTTTGATGTAATTTTGCTTCGATTTTGTTTTTCCTTGGGATCGTGGTAAACTTTATGATTCTCCCTTCCCTTTTACTCGATGTACCCTTTCGAATTTAATAAAAAAATTTCCTTTGCCGAGAAAAAACCACCACGACACCAGCAACCCAACACGCCCACTTTTTTCTCGATCGCCCAAGTGGGGTACCATAAAAATAAAAAATGTAAATACCATCGACAAATTAACGAAAATTATCTCATCCAAACCAAGTTAAAGAACATAAATTGTAGCAAAAGCAGTTCAAGATCTCGTGAAGAAAAATAGAAAAGCATCGTGTCTTGAAATCCAATTAGACCGAGGCAACATCGAACCATGTTAAACCGAGGCAACATCGAACTCACATGTTATAAAGTCAATCGAGGCAACAAATATTCCTGATTACTGTACTCACAAGATGAGTTTGGGCTTTTCCTTTGAATCGGAGCAACAAATATTTTAGACCCATCAAATAAACTTGGTCTAATATCATTTCAACACTTTTTCGTCTTCGGTAGCCAGTAGCCATCTATTAGGAACCACCATTTTTTCCATCCAAATGCAAGCTTTCAGAGTTCTTATCTCTTAAGTGATCAATAGTCTTTACACCTACTAGGAATCACTGTTTTTCTTTCACATGATTAGTAGTCTAAACACCTATTAATTATCATGTGTTCTTATTACTATTTTTCGTTCACATGACTAGTAGTCTACGCAACAATATAAAAACGAGAGATAGCCACTTTTTAGACTACCTAGTATATAATGCTCCAAACTTTTAATCAACAGTTCACTCCATCACTTCTTCACTCCACACCCCATTGCGAAGAAATAATTGTTTGTGGTTTTCCAAATGTTACAGAAAACAAGTTTTGTGGACAATGATTTTAAATTCAGTAATAATATTTATTTGTCCCCAGCAACAGGAAAGTGTTTGACCCAATACTTTAAAAGGTTACAAATTTCTTGATCACCAATTAATTAAATTATATATAGAACAACCCAAAAACAGTAACTTTGATTCTAGTCAAATATCAATTCACTACCAATAAACAAATCTCGCACGTTACCAAACCTTGTTCGGTTTGGTATTTGGGTTTTGGACTTTCTCTCAGCGCACGGTTCTCAAATTTTTTTTCTCAATCATTACTCTCATTTCTCTCTCCATCTCTCTCCACTCAAAATCCAAAATCCAAAAACGTACCAAAACGAACAAGGTCCCGTTCTCTGTCCTTTCACTTAATTTTCCATCAAACGAAACAAAAGAGAAACAATTAACAAAATAAGTAACTCCCAACACATTACAAATACCAAATTCAATGATGCCATTAATGCTAAAAACAATTTCTTACTTGCTGAAACAAATTTTCACATATGCCAGGTTTTGAAAGAAATTAAGTTCTGCATAAATTTGCTTTTCCGATTTCCCTTCATTTGAAACACTAAAAGCTATTGCAAAAAAAAAAAGCTGTTGCCCCAAGTAACAATGTAAAATTGTCTCAAAGTGTCAAACCTAGCAATGATTCAAAATCGTTTGTAACAGTTAACAAAATAAAACTTGGATTAAATTGGTTCCATTCAAATTAAAAGAACCGTTTTCTGATGATTTGTTTCCCTTCCATGCACAACGAAATATCACACCAACATAGTAGCATGGATCTAATAAAACAAAATACCCAAAAAAAATATTATTGAACTCTCAATATGTAATTATTGAACTCCTGGGAAGATCTTTCCCATTCCATTCAAACTGTAAACTGATACGATCGACTTCACAACACCAGCAACAATGTCCTTCACAAACGCTCCCACCACCGCATACTCTTCCGACGCTCTGACGTAACTTTTGCACCTCAACAGCTGCGGGAAAAACAGCCAATACCCTGTAACCATCACGAATCCGAGGGTCATCGGTGTTGAGATCAGCTGAGGCAACCGCCACCTGTCCGAAACCACCTTCTTGATCCAAATCTCCGCCACCACGCACGCCCCGTGGAGAAGAAAGAACCGTGTGACCTCCCACGTTGGCTGCAAGCGGCCGATATAGTAGAATATAATCTCATGCATTAGGGCCGAGACTACGAACGTGCACATAACGGCCGGAAGCGAAGCCCACTTCCGGCCTATGACTTGTGACGATACGCACAGTGCCGGCTCGTATACGGTGGAACGCAGGGTTAGGGATGCGACGAGGTTCCATCTCCTTCCCCAGAAGTTCTGGACAGAGGTCGAGAGGTACGGCTTGTCGAATGGCGGCTCGAGCTCTAACCCGAATAGGGCTCGAGCGGCGGCTGCAGCACTGGCTAGTATGATTTTCAACATGAAGTAGGTGTGGAAGCAGTAACTGACCAACATGACCTTTGGGTGTATGTGGTCACTATACTTGTAAACATGCCAAGACAAGGCTAGAAAAACAACCTTTATAGCATAATTCCAAATCGATGTGTTTCCATTTTGTGTGATTATGGGATATGGGTTTTCTCTACCATGCCCTTTTGGAGGTGGGTTTTGGCTATGGTGGCAATCTTGATCTAATGGATATGGGTTGTCTCTATTTTGAGATGTCAGTGAATTTTCTAGATTTGCATGGGGTTTTGGAGGTGGGTCTTGTTGGATCCTGATAGGGAAACAGGCAATAGCAATGAAATGGGGGAGAGAGAGAGAATGGTGGGAGAGAGGGCCTTTGCCAAAGGCCAGAAGGAGGAGTTTGAAATTGGAAAGCCAGGCTATGGCAAAAGCGGTGGGGCCACAAAGGTTGACGGAGTGAAG
This sequence comes from Rhododendron henanense subsp. lingbaoense, assembly GCA_020567845.1. NCBI lineage: Eukaryota > Viridiplantae > Streptophyta > Magnoliopsida > Ericales > Ericaceae > Rhododendron > Rhododendron henanense. Next base: position 36,074,201 of record CM036316.1, on the reverse strand, counting down.
TTTGAGAGGAAGGGCAAAGAAGAGAGAGACAATAGGGATGATTGAGAGAAGCCTGGGCATACCTTTTGGGATGAACTTGGCTGAAAAATAGCAGTAGCATAAAGAAATAAGTACTGAAATCCATACCTTGATGAAGTTGCTGATCTCTCTCTCTAAGTTGTAGCTTGGATAGTTTATCTCACCCTCCATCTCTCTCTCTCTCTCAAACAATGTGTGGATACCAAGAAAGTTTGGGTTTGCAATCGGGAGGATGTACTTTCCAATTCTTCAACTTGTTTTCCAAGAGTGACTGAGGAAGTAAACACCTTTTGGACGCTACTTTGGTTCAAATTTTACCTCTTCAAACATGAAAACGACATTGGCCAATACTCAAAGCTAGAATATATTTTCCTAACACATTTGTCTTGGTCGTGTGTCTTGCAGATAAGGAGGGCTAGAAATGTGTTCTACAATTTACACATATGAATGTTTGAAAGTAAATAGGACATATTCTTGTTCTACGAAGAATATTGAAGCACGAAGAATCTATCTTCACGTTAGTCCAACTAGAAAACTCCATATGCAAGTTAACCGATCGAAGAGGAAAACGCAAGAACAACGCAAATTAATTATTTCCTGTAGGTACTACAATTGAAGCATAAGACAAAAGGGAACATATCGAAGAGTATGATATCAAGTGTTGGATCAGGTGCTAACCAACTCACCTAAAAGTAATTGCTGTTAGGAAAATGCGCAACTTAATCTTTAAAGGACAGAGCAGAGCCCTACACTTAGCGGCAGGCAAATATGAGGGGCTTTGCAATGCTACCCATACAGCACCTACGGGTGAAGGCAGTTAGTCCTCCCAATACGCTTGCCCCGCGCCTGTAGGGGGCGTCTCAAGTACAGGGTAGATGCTGGCCCCAATAAAGCCAACAATCTCCCCCCAGCACCAGCCTGGGACTCGAACTCGTGACCTCGCTCTGATACCACTTGATGGATCAGGTGCTAACCAACTCACCTAAAAGCAATTATTGTTAGGAAAATTCGCAACTTAATCTTTAAAGGACAGCGCAGAGCCGTATATTTAGCGGCATACGGATATGAGAGGCTTCGCAATGCTGCCCATACAACACCGACAGGTGAATGCGGTTAGTCATCCCAATACGCTTGCCCCGCGCCAGCAGGGAGCGTCTCGAGTACAGTGTGGATGCTGGCCCCCATAAAACCAACATCAAGGATTCTAGAATTGAAGCTCCATTTTCAAACCAATGAGAAACCAAAACCAATGACAATTGAGTGACCAAAACCATAAATCTAGAATTAAACTAATCACTTATCAACCTAATCGAAGGCCAGCCATACAAGTATCACTGTAATGAAACTACAAAACTGACTCCCATTTCAATGGATAAAGTTATTAAAGAAAAATCAATATATATATTTATATTCCCTAAAAAAAGAAAAGAAAAAGAACAAGTCCTACTAATGCTAGTTCAGCTCGTATACCCAAACAAAATGCATTTGTTTTCTCGCTTATTACTCCCTAACGATGACCTCATCAAACCAGTCAGCCATAGAAATAATACCAACACCAAAACAAACAATCTCTAATTTTCAAACGGTAGAGCCCAAATGTACGAAATCACCAAAACCCCACATCCTGCGAACCTAGTTAAGCCATCGCAACGGCACAAAAGTGAACATGCAACATGAACGTGAAAGGGAAAAAGCTTGGAAAATTTTAAAAAATAAGCCTCAACCAATCCACACAGACGAATCAAACACACAAGAAAAGCACTTTGGCCAACAACCCAAAAATCACAAAACCAGATGAACAAACCAAAATCATCTTAGCAAACTTATCAGAAACCGTAGATTGTGTATTGTTGTCCAACTGGTATCTTGTGTATTGTTGGGGTCCACCCATAGTGGTTGGACTTTGTGAGAGATACCCATAGTGTTGGGTGTCTTGTGTATTTTACCTGGTGCCCTTATATATATAGTTTGTAAACCCTATTTGGGTTAGGGTGTGACATAATGTGAGGGAGAGGGTGAGGTGAGTGAAGGAAGCCGGTCTATGGCTTCCCGGAGAGGAACCGTCGTGTGGTTCCAAGAGAGTTTTTTCATCTTTGTGTATACGTTGTGTGAATATATATACGAAGGGAGTTTTTTCTTTGAAATCGTTGTGTGGGTTTGTGTGCATGGTGTCTCTCCGGTCCTAACAATTGGTATCAGTGCGGGGTTGAAGAAGAGGGTTCACTAGATTCCATGGGTTCGATTTGTGGAAAAAAAAAAAAGGTGCTCACAAACACTGTGTTGGATCATAGTTTTGGATTCCCCTCATTGAGACGATCGCAACGGTGTGTGTGCGGTCGTGTCTCATCACCGGAAGAAGTCTCACGGGCGTTTTAAAGGGCAGAGGTGATAAATAGTCCTTGTTGGGTCAGATCAGAAATGCTCAAAAAAGTTTTTTGAGAACTGGGTTGTGTTCGTCTCAACAAGTCGATTCTGGATCTGCAAAGAACGTAGTCAGAAATGTCGGGCGTCAGCCACACACGCCAGTAGAAGGAGGCGCGTGGAAGAGGCTGCGGTGTGCGTGGGGGTCACGTGCCTCACTCGCGTACAGGTCTGGCAGGTGACCACGCTAGCCCTAGAACACTAGGTCAGCGCCACACGTATGCCACATTAGCGGGGAGAGCTGACAGGGATGCCACATCAACTTGCCATGTGGCAACACGACAGCGCCATGGGGCTTTGCCACTTTAGCATAAATGGATCCACGATTATGCCACGTCATCTGCCACGTAGGACAATCAACACCACGTCAGCCGGTCAGCGCTGACGTGGCTGTATAGTCAACTGAACACAATGGGCTAAAACGTTTCAGCCGGTTCAGGTGGTACAAGAGAGATGTTTTGGTTGGTTCGCGGCAGGTTCAGAATGGTTCCTAATAGGGTTTTTCATTCTGGATCCAACCGTAGGCTCCATTTTTTATTTGGTGGCTCTTCGGCTAGTGCTATTGCTTAGTTGAGCAGGAATCAGATGTTTGGAGGCTTTTCGGGTTGTGAGAGGAGGCTTGTTGCAACAAAGTGATCTGTTCCGGATGGCCATGGGAGGTCGTGATCAATCGTGAGAGACCTAGTGAGCAAGGATACATTCTTTCGAGCGTTGCATCCCGATTTGGGGGGGTGCTGGAGAGCTCGTCTGGTAAAGACACAAATGCTTACTAGGGCGACATATCGGAGATCAAGGGTTACAGGAAAAAGCCTGCAGTAGAATGAGGATGGACCGAGTGGCATGCGAAGACCCGGATGAGATGACTAAGAGTGGCATGAGGCTTTGGGAGTGGTGAATGTGCTGAAGACCTATCATCGAGAGTTGCAGTTGTGATTTGGGCTGCATGGGGATGATGATGGGCAACCAATACAGGCTTGTGGAGAGTATGGACAGATGAAGCTGATGTTTGGTACGGAACAAGCTGTGTGCGTTTTCTGTGACAGTGAACAGGAGAAGCAACAGTTGCGAAGACACACATGAAGGGCACTGAAGTACGAGGAGTCATGACCTAAGATGTACAGGAGTGTCGAGTATTGAATCGAACTATGTGTTGAATAGTCTGTAGACGGCGGGCAACTGGTTGTTGGGAGTTGTTCACGAGAGCTCTAGACAGAGGAATGGAGATGGAGACCAGACGATGCATCATTGGGTTCTCTTCCTTTGTGGATTTTGTGAATGGATTCTCTCCATGGTATGCGGCCGCATGAGGAGAAGAGATGGAGTCATAGAATGTGTCCTGTGATTGGGCACGGGCGTTCGCGATTTGTCGGATGCGATTTACGCATCTGAGTGAGCATGTGGGCGCACTTTGGTTAGGGTGTGCGGGGTGCAGAATTGCAGCTGATCAGCACTGTAGGTTTAGCCTCGGAAGATCTAGTCTTGCAATGAGACATTCAGTCAAGTAGGAGTACTCCGGTGAAGGGGTGCTGACACCTAGACTTAGAGTGACACAGGCACTTTGCTAGAGAGGCTAGACGGATACAAAGATTACCCACTTTGGGTGCAAGGGGTGATTGTTGGGGTCCACCCATAGTGGTGGGACTTTGTGAGAGATACCCATAGTGTTGGCTGTCTAGCTTGTGTATTTTACCCGATGTCCTTATATATATAGCTTGTAAACCCTATTAGGGTTAGGGTGTGACATAATGTGAGAAAGAGGGTGAGACGAGTGTGGGAAGCCGGTCTGTGGCTTCCCGGAGAAGAACCGGCGTGTGGTTCCCGTAGAGTTTTTGCATCTTTGCGTATATTGTGTGAATATATATTCAAATGGAGTTTTCTTGAAAATCGTTGTGTGGATCTATGTGTGTGGTATCCCTTCGGTCCTAACAGATTGCAAAGTGTAAATTTGAAACAAAAAATCGTTTCTGTGGGTGAACTCAAATTTTACAAATAAACACCCCCCCTCCCCCCCAAAAAAAAATAAAATAAATAAATAATAAAAAATAAGTTTTCATCAGTGACTTGTCAATGACTTCTTGGAGGATAAGTTGTATTTACAATTGATTTTGGAAATTTATAATGTCACACCCCAAATTTATAATTTCACCCCCAAAGGAAAATGCGGTTATAAATTTGGGGAGTGGCATTATCAATCCCTATATGGAATTGATTTTGTCACTCCCATATGGAGTGACATTATCAATGGCCTGCCTTGATTTTGGAGTTTGTATGAGGAGAAAAGATTAGTTATATATATTACAAATATATATTATTTTTAAGATTTCAATTACCCCATAAATCATGAATCGCTTAAACCAAAATTATTTATTTGATCGGTTTAGGCTACGTTCTTCTAAACTTACAAGTCTAAAACTTGTTTCGATTTTTTTTTAAAAACTTTTCGCAATTTTTTGTTTAGGGTGCATTTGGTAACCTTTTCAGTTTTTGTTTTTAAGAAACTAAATGTAACAACCAGGATCCACAACTACCACAAAACAATTAATTAACCGTTATACGCCACCCACCCAAACCAACAAATAAGAATCACCAAACCAGTTCCTTAGACAATATATTACATACTTTTCGTATGCGATCTTTCACTAAAGAAACAAGTGGAAGCAATAAAAATTCTCACACGGCTCACTTGTAGCACAAACCCAACTCAACCTGTGCACCACCCAACTCTCTCCTCTCAAATCCGATTCCCTTCCTTCGCTTCTTTTTTTTATTTTATTTACAAAACCCTTTTTTTTTGGAGCTAATCCGTAGAAGCCCCTCCCTGGAGGAGTCCTCCTTTCCTTGTTTTATACAAATTCATGAGTCACTAGAATGGGTTCCCCCGGTTAACACCTTGCCCATTGTCTTTCCTTTATTTTGTTTTCTCCTCCTCCTTCTTTCTTAACCATTTCCTTGACAATACTAGGAAACAAAACCATATGCCATGCCATTCAAGCATGTCACGTGCACACACCAGCATTCTTTTGTTTTTGTCCCAATAATGGGTCTCACTTTTCAGCTCAATTTTTACGTTCACACACATACACATCCAACGGTCCACGTGCATAGCCTCACGATTTCGGATTATAAATGAAAAGATTAATTTTAATGCGCGTGTCAACCACCACCACGACCCGACCCAGTAGAAAAAATGGGATACGGGTCTCACAACTATCTCTCATATTAATGGTAGAATACCATTTGTCATCAAATTAAACTTTGTTAAATACGGGGTATTACACTAAAAGTAGAATTAGGTTTATGTTTTTATGAAAACAAAAATAAGAAACATATTTGGTACTCCCTCCGTCCTTTTTTTAGAGTCCAGTATTTTATTTTGGGCTGTATCTTAATAAGTGTTCATTTTGTAAAGTTAATGGGTAAAAGTTGGTACATTTTCTATTTTGCCCCTAAAAGTGGATTCCATTTTGAAAAATTAGTAAGTAAAAGTGTAATGATAATGTCTCCATAGAGAGTAAAAAGGGAAAGTAGAGGTAAAAGTTGATGTGAAATGTATAATGATAATGTCTTGTTAATAATTTGGAGTTACGAAGCAAGACACTTAAAAAGGGATGGAGAGAGTAATATTTTTTTTGTAAACAGTAAAAAATGAAAGCTTTTTTTTTTGTTTGTTGAAGAGGGAGAATAATCAGGGTAAGAAAAAACACAAAGAGAAGGGGAAAGCTATAAAATAAAAATAATATGAAAAAGTTGTTATGCTGTTCATTGATTTGGTAAATGTGTATATTAAGAAGAAAATTAGTCTTAGGTCCATTATGTGAATTTCATAAGCCCACAAAAGACAGAATTGAGATGTTTATTTTCAAATGTGGAGTTTCAGAACCCTGCTCATCTATGGGTTGAGTATATACAGTCACCTCCTATGACAACCCCTGCTCATCTATGGGTTGAGTATATACAGTCACCTCCTATGAGAGAGAGAGAGAGAGAGAGAGAGAGAGAGAGAGAGAGAGAGAGAGAGAGAGAGAGAGAGAGAGAGAGAGAGAGAGAGAGAGAGAGAGAGAGAGAGAGAGAGAGAGAGGTGGGAGGATCGTACCAATACTCGAGAAGAAAAATGATTGGGACAGGATGAAATAAAAATGATTGGGATATTCTTGTTATGTTTTTGTTCCTCCAAAACAAAATGGGAAAAATACATTTTTGTAATTTCCATAATTTACAAAAACTCTAAAAAGTTTATGTAAAACAAAAAAGTAGAAACATGTTACCGAATAAGTTTTCTGTATTAGTTTTCAAAATAGTAAAAACAAAAATAAAAAATTGAAAACAAAATGGTTACCAAACACCCCTTTAGCTTTTCGTTGTAATTTTTAGAATTAATCGTTCATCTTGATGAAACGAATCAAAAAAGTATAAAAAGTATAGACCGATTTTTAAAAAAAAATTCAAATAAGATGACACTCAGGACAAATAAGACAGTTCTATGTTTGATACTTTTTTCGTCTTTAGTAAACTTTTTTTATTTCGATTATAATCTCGTACTTTTTAGACTGTTCTTGTTGAGACGTATAATTAATTCAAAAAATATCACTCGAATATAACAAAAACTTTTAAAAAAAAGAACAAAACACACAAAATGAAAAAAAATAATTAAATTTACAAAAATGAGGACTTAAAGTTTCATATATCCTTTCTTTGACGGAAGAAACTTGAATAAGTTATTCACAGCTCTATCCAATCTCAGTCGTCCAAAAAGTGTTTTGGACAATCCGTATTAGAAACAATCTATTAACGTTAATAGTTAACGTTAATAGATTGTTTTTAATCCAGATAGTCCAAACACTTTTGAACGGCCGAGATTGAGCACCATAAATCTTATTCACACTCCTCCGTAAATAAGATTTCTCTTCTTTGACTTGTACAACAGCGGCAACAACGTCTTTCACAAACGCTCCCAACACCGCATGCTCTTCAAACGCTCCCGTTTTTGCAATGCCAGTTTTATTCTCTGTGACGGTTTTTGCAACGTCACTTTTATTCTCTGTGACGGCGCCCGAACAAGCGCCGTGTTCCAAATGCCGTTTAATCCGGTTTTTCTTGTAGTGTGCGGAATAAACAGCCAAAACCCGGTAACCATCACGAATCCGACGCTCATCGGCGTTTAGATCAGCCGAGGCAACTGCCACCTTTCCTTAACTACCTTCTTGATCCAAATCTCCACCACCACGCACGCCCCGTACATGGAGAAGAAAGAACCATGTGACCTCTCACGTCGGCCGCAACCGGCCCATGTAGTAGAACAGTATCTCGTGCATCTAGGTCGAGACTGCGAACGTGCACACGACAGCCGGAAGTGAAGCCCACTTCCGGCCTATGACTTGCGCCGATATACATAGTGCCGGCTCGTATACGGTGGAACGCAGGGTTCAGAATACAACGAGGTTCCATCTCCTGCCCCAGAAGTTTTGGACAGAGGTCGAGAGGTACGGCTGGTCGAACTGCGGCTTGAGCTCTAACCCGAATAAGGCTTGAGCCACGGCTGCAGCAGTGGCTAGTATGATTTCCAGCGTGAAGTACATGTGTAAGCAGTAGCTGACCAACATGACCTTTGGGTGTATGTGGTCACTGTACTCGTAAACAGGCCAAAACAAGGCTAGAAGAACAACCCTTATAGCATAATTCCAAATCGATGTGTTTCCATTTTGTGTGATTCTGGGATATGGGTTTTCTCTATTATGCCCTTTTGGAGGTGGGTTTTGGCTATTGTGGCCATCTTGATGATCTAATGGATACGGGTAGTCTCTATTTTGAGGGATGAGTTTGTCTGTTTGTGGGCTGTCTTTCTCTTATGTGTCTTTCTTTTTTGTTTTTGGGTTTCTTGGGTGGGTTCGGGGTCCCTTGTTGCCTGTAATTAGTCAGTTTTGGTTGGGTTCCAGTCTGGTGACTCTTGGGTGGGCTCTTAGTCTTTTCTGGATATGGATGGTTGGTCTATTGGTTGGTTTTCTTTTTTTCTGTTTTTGGTTTGGGTCATCAGGTTCTTTTTGTATGTTGTCTTTGGTCTAGTTTTTATAGCGGTGGTGACCTTGGATTGTTTCTTCAAAAATGATAGGATTCATGCAGTGACGGAGGGAGTGTGGGACCAGTGGGGTCCCGGGCCCCACTAGATTTTTTATTTATTTCAACGTAGTTATGTATATTTTTGTCTTATAAATTGTATTTCACATATAAATTTTGTATATAATTTTACTCTCAACTTTTAATCATGTATCATAACAATTTCCTACACTGGCCAAAATGAGATGTCTAATGCAGAAAATGGCCACCACTTACAATTTGAAACTCTCTATTGCATAATGTTCAAAATTCAAAAGTGGCTAAACTATGGAGTACTATATGTGTTATACTCTATCAAATGTTCATAATTTTAACAATGGTCATGTTTCCTTCTCAGTATTGATAGAACCCACAACGCAATTTGAATTTGGAGATTTTTGGGCAAAATATGAACAAATATATTCTTTACTATGTAGCAACATTGCTAAATATTTTCATCTTAATTATTGTTAATTGAGTAAAGACAGATTACAACGAAAGATCTCACTGCACACTTTTCCATATAGACGCATACACGAGTGAGCAATTCTTTTAGACTTGAACCGCTACAACAATTCAAGCAATTGATTTGTTTTATTAATTTAGGTAAGCAACTTTTCATAATGAATATGTTAGGTTCTTATTCTTGGCACACAAGTTTTTTTAATTGTGTAGCATTGCTTATTACGACTTCTTTTTTTTTTTTTTTTATGAGGTGTGGTAAATAGGTGTCCTCACTAATAATGATTCTTGGCTCCGCCACTGGATCCATAAAAGTGTCCATGACAAAATCTGAACGGTCTAGATTCATTTAAAAGCGAATCTGGACACAACAAAAAAAAGTACAAATATTAATCGCAAACAAGAGGATCCCATGTATTGGTAAGGAGTATATGATAGGAAATTCAGTACTCTTGTTTGGTAAAGCTTCCATGGTATCAGAGTGTTTACACCAATTTTTGGCCAAATTCTAAAAAGAAATTTTTTAATGGATTAATGGCCCAAAATGTTGTTTTGGGCCTTGGTTGAATTAAGCCTTGATTGATTTAGGCCTTTGGTCGAATTTATAGTGGGCCACAAAAGGGCTGAAAGGGATTCATGGGCCGCATTAATATTTGGAGCATGGCCTAATTAGAATAGGCCCAAATTAGTTTTCAGATTTGGGCCCATTCTTAGGCTTATTCGGCCCAAATTGAGTTAAAGCCCAGATCAGGTTCAGGCCTTGGCCCAACTAATCAAAGCTCAAAAGGCCATAAGCTGCTTAGTCATGCATGGGAAGCAAGTTGCTCACAAGCAGCTCAAAGGCCTAGAAGGCTCTCCCTAGCAAGCTACTCACAAGCAGCTCAAAGGCCTGCAGTCATTTTTCTTCATCATGAAGCAAGGACACATGGCATTCATGCAACCCATGCAGTCCAAGCAGCTACCCATGCAGTCCAAGCAGCTCAATCAGGTCTGTATAAGCTGCTTAGTCATGCTAAAGAACAAGCAGCTCAAGGGCCTAGAAGGTTCTCCCTAGCAAGCTACTTACAAGCAGCTCAATCAGGTCTGTATAAGCTGCTTAGTCATGGTTATAAGCAGCTCAAGGCCTACACAACTGTTATTCTTCAGGATGAAGCAAGACCAATAACACATGGCATGCATGCAAGCTGCCAACATAAGCTGCTCAACCAGGCCTGCGTTTTTGTTCTTGGTGGGCCCAAATATCCCTTTTTACAAGCATCTATGCACACAAGCTACTCACAAGCTGCTCAAAGGGCTTAAGGATGTTGTGTTGCTGCAAATTTCTTTTGCTTTAATTGGTTTTAGGCAAAAAGGAAGCTTTTCAGACCTGCAGCCATTTTCTTGGAGTGGAGAGCAAGGTTTGGATAGGTGGCTGCTTTCCATTGGAGCATTCTGAAGCAGCTCAAGCCTGGAGGAGGACACTTGGCAGCCATGCATAAGGGCAAGAAGAAGCAGCTCAAGCATCTTAAGGCCTGGAACCCTTGGCTATAAATATCAGAATTGAAGGCCTTGGCAAAGGTCTGAGCACCAACAAGCCCACGGCTTATCCAAATTACATTTCAATTATCTTTACATTTCTAGCAAATGTCTTTATCTTTTAGTCCAATCTAGCCCAGCCAAAATTTTATTTCCTTTCATTCCCTTGTATCAACTTCGTTAAACCATTAATGAAGTTCTTTTAATTTCATCACACCTTGTTTCTTTTTCTTTCCATTTCTACATGATTGGGAAATTCTAAGTCCTTATCCCGACAAGGCAAACCACGAACCACATACGGCCTCACCCTTTAGGTCGTACGCAATTGCTCTAGAAGAAGTCAGATTTGAGGCATTCAGGCCTTAGCACGAAATTGGACTGTAATACAGTCCTGGCACACCCGCATCAGGCCTAGAACTGCACTACTCGTTGTTCCTAGGCCAAATTGTTACTTTTTGGAAACAAACACAGAGAGTTAAAGACACAAGTCTTCTTCGATACTTAAAAAACCATAAAAGCCTTGCCCTGGAGAAATTTTTTGGTGACGGATGAGTATTACGTGATGTACGTTCGGTGCATCCGGGCTGTCCATTTTGGTTTTGGACGGCTCAGATTTGGAAAGAGAAAAAGGAGAGAGAAAGAGGAGAGAGAGTGGTGGGGTGAAAGGAGAGAAAGAGTTTCAATCTGAACCGTCCAACACACTTTTGGACGGCTCAGATGGACATGGCCAGTTGGTACCCATTAGGTACCCAAAAATTTCTCCTTGACCTGACCAACGTCCTCAAGCTACAATAATCGCGAATGAAAATTGTGGGGCTCCTTTTGAGATGGCTCGATCATCTTTGTTCAGGGGGTTTGGTTCTTGTCCTTGGTCCACTTCAGTCCTGCAAAACAGAGCACGACTAAAGATCACGCCGGAGGTTCTCCGGGATGATCCTCCGGCGCAAGAGTCAGTTCTCTTGCTAAGGGGAAGGAGAAAGTGTTTAGGGTTTAGAGTTGTGTATTGAACGTACCTCTATCAGGAGGCATCACTATGTATTTATAGGGATCGTTCAGCCCGATCCAAGATCGTATGCATGCTCTCCACGTGTCGGCCGACGTATCTCCTACGTCACCATTTAGGGTTTCATAACTGACTGGTGAGTGAGCGGGCCCCCATTCACGTGGTACCATCAACCTGGTAACTGCTCGGCTGACGTCACCATCGTCATCATAGCCAGAGTGGCATCCCCACGTGAAGGGGGATGGAACATGGCCCCCACATCCGTTCAAGACCAAATGTGAGCCGACAGTCAAAGAGTCGGCCAGCCGAAAGGCTGTTGGCCGAAGAGGACGTCTAGGGGAAAGCGTTCATCCCTGAGGAAGCCGAGGCGATGGGATACGTCCCTTGATGGGAATGGTCCTTCGGTAGCCGAGGCTTTGTCGGAGTGTTCAAGGAGGTTTCAAGGCCATCGGCCCACCGAAGCCATATCAGACTTGCTCTAGGAATAAATGTGGACAATCGGTCCCCGATTCGGTATTACGCTCGGTGCAGCCCGAGCCAGTTAACTCGGCCTACTACAATAGCCCCTCAATTCCTGCCGAGGCTCTTAAGTTGGTAGGGATTGAATTCAGCCAGGCCGAGCCCCAGCCCCTGCCGAGGGTCTTGTTTGAACGCCTGCAACGGTAAGATCCGAGCCCCAATGGTTGCTTGACAGATGTCAAATGATAAAGGGACGTGTCAGTTGAAATGACGTTCTGGCAGATGAAGGGACGCTCCCAGTACGCACGGGAAACGGAGATGGCCACGTGTGCAGCGCCCATTGGTGAGCGGTTCGGCGTGGTCATCATTGCGCGGGAAATTCGAAACGGCTCCCTCCGCTTATAAATAGAGGAAGGGGAGGAGAGAGAAAGCTTCTTGCACTTTCTCTCTCCACGAATCCAGAGCTTCTCTTTCCTCAACCCCGTTCCAGACTTCGATCCAGATCCAGATCTTCGAATCCCAGACCAGCTCTTGCAAATCTTCAAGTAAGTAGTCGATTTTCCCTTCCCTGTTGTCTTTCTCAGCTTTTTACTGCATTTTTCTGGGTTTTTGGGGCGGTTTCCTGAGTTTTTTGCTCTAAGTGAATAGTAGAAACCCTGGGGATGAACAGTGTGTTCATCCCCAAACTCAACCTGTTCTTCCGAGCCTCCAAGGGGATGCTGAAGACTCGCCGAGGCTTTTGTTTCAGTAGTTTAGGTGGCCGAAGGTCGAACATCTCGATGTTTGTAGCCGAACGCGGCCTACTTTTCGAAGGATGCCGAACCATACCAAGGACTTAGGAAGTGACTCGTGAGCCTGTAGCATGATCCGAACCTTTTTTCATCTTTCCTTTTTGCCGACGAAGATGTTTGGCGCTCTTATTTTCTTTGTTTCTTTTTCTCCTAGCTATGGCTCACGAGGTCATCAACATCTCTTCAAGCTCGGACGATTCTCTTACCGAGTCCGAGCGCCGAGTCGTCGACACATTGGTAGAACGCCGTAGGAACCTCGGTCGAGACGCACCATCCGCGCCTACGAGGATGTCTGCCACCACTCCAGCATCCGGCGATTCGAACGCCGAGGTGGATTTTGAATATGCCGCCGAAGACTACGCCACCGAACCCGAAATCGTCTCTACTCCCGGGACCGAGTCAGAGGCCGAGCCTAGGATGGGTAGAGAGGCCGAAATACGGTTTCAGTCCGGCGAGCAGGCTTCAACCTCGGCAGCAGCGAGTGACGACGACTTCTTTGACAAAGGGATCCTATGCCCCTACGCCCACTACTTCTCAGGGGAGGCCGGAGAGTACAAGGCTTTCTGCGAGAAGTACCACATTCCGAACGACTTGTACATCCACCGAGTGAGGAGCGACGCCATTAGGGCAAAGAGGGAGGACAGGCCGGAGCACATCACTGTGCCTCTAATGGCCATAACCGAGGCTGGCCTGAGGTTCCCTTTCCATCCCTTCCTTAGGGAAATTTTGTATAAGTTCGGCTTGTGCCCCCACCAGTTGGCGATCAACAGCTACAGGATTATCATGTTCTTAGCTGCGATGGTCGAACTCCACGGTATTGATTTCAAGCCGACCGACCTCTTCTATACTTACACCATGTCTCGGCATGGGAAGTCCAAACGTCGGTTTCTCACCACTAGGCCGAGGAAAGACTCTCTGATAGAGGGTCTTTCTGATTCAGATAAGTGGGCCAATCTGTTCCTGGAGGTCCGTGGGAATTTTGAGTTCGGCGAGGCTAACCGTCGGAATCCAATTCCGAGGTTCGTCGACAACCGAGGTTCGAGGATCTCTGATTTGTCTTTTCTTTCGTTTTAACTCTATTTTTTCCTTCTTTTGCCGAGGCTAATAATTTTCTTCCTGTTTATCGCCTTCTCTTTTTGCAGAGCTCGGACCAATATCCAAGACTCAGAACTCGCAGGCACGGGAGAAAGCTTGCGAGGAAATTCTAGCTCAGGCCTGCCGACACGCTCCAACGCTATTGGATTACGAGCCGTCGTACAAAGGCGTTTTGAAGAAGAAGGACAAGAAGAAGGACGGTGAGCCGAGAGACTTATCAAAGGGCAAGAAGCCGATCCAGCCGAGTCAGAGGACGAAGAAGAAGAGGGCGCCTTCCTACGCCGAGGGTCCAAGCGAAAAACGCCAGAAGGGAGTGCGCCTGCCGAAGATCAGATTCTCTGCCGAAGAGTGGCTCTTTCCGCTCGGTCAAGATTTTATCTTCGAGCCGACAGGACCAGGTTTGAACGCTCCTCTTCAGATTCGCGAGCCGACTGAAGCAGAGATGTCGAGGAGAAATATTCCGAGGCCCAGCATTCCGACGAAGAATGCGAACCCTGCTCGGGGCCGAGGCACGGACCAGCAGCAGCAGCAGCAGAAGAAGCAAAAGCTCTCGGATGAGGTCCCTCCTCCGAGTGCTTCCAAGACCGCCCCCTCCAAGACTCGCCGACCCCCTCCTCAGAAGGATCAGGGTCGTCAGACCGAGGGCCCCGTCGATTTGGATGGCGGTCCTTCCGAGGCCGAGGTTCCGCGCCCTTTCAGCCCAACCTACACAACGGCTGATGGGAGGGTGCTGATGCTGAAGGATTCGGTCAAGGAAGAACCGAACCTCGCTGTTACCCTGCTCAGGGGATTGGCCCTTCCGAGGGACTGTGATCAGCTTCCCACCGAGCTGATCCCAGGACTTGGTGACATGTGCTCCCATCTTGTCCAGGTATGTCTTTAACCCTTGAATTTAAGATTCAGCACTTCAATTCCTATTTCATGTTTCTGACTTGTTTCTTTTTCAGGCTGGCCAGGCTGCCTTGAAGGCTTATGACAGAGCCGTTAAGGTTACTGCCGAGCGTGAAAGGTACAGGACTGACCGAGACAACTTCAGGGCGAAGTTCAAGATCTCGGAGACTCAGCTCCAGGAGACCGATGCTGAAATGGAGAAACTGAAAAAGGAGCTGGCCGAGGCTAAAACTGTTGCTGCGACCACCGAGGCTGAGATGGAGAAGATGAGGATGGAGGAGAAGAGGAAGCTACAGGAAGCCGACGCCAAGGGCTATGAAGCTGGGATCAAAAGAGCTGCCCTGGAGTACACTCAGACGGCCCACCAGATGGTAAACGATGAGCTGGAGACTCGGCTACCCATCTTCTACGAGCTCGGATACGCTGCAGGTGCCGATGCTATGGCTGGAGTCTTGGTCGTTGAGTCCGACTCTGATTTCCGCCAACAGCTTCCCCCACCAGTGATTCCAGATCTGGAGCTGCCCTATACCGAGGAGGAGTGTGCGCCTCTACCTCCAGAAGAAGATGAAGATGAAGATGAGGTGATGAAGGAGGCCGAAGCTTCAGTTTTGGAGAAGCCATCCGAGGGGGGGAAGAAGCAGGAACAAGCAGCTGTCGCCGAAGGCGAAGACGGGGCTGCTACCACTCTTAACCTTCTGACTTAGCCTTTACTTTTTCTCCTTTTTGTCAAGTACTTTTGAACTCTATTTTGTAACAGTTTTTGTGGAGGGACGGCTCTGAACGTTGCACTATGCCGTGCCTTCCAGTTAAGCTTTTATAAGATATGTCAAGTTTGTTTTCCAATGGTCTGATCTGAATGTTTGAATATTTCGTTTTGCCTTAGAAATATTTTTGTGTTAATTTTGCCGAGGGTTTCAAAAGCCCTTGCTAATTTACTTGTTAATCAGCCCCTATTTTGGTGTTAGGCTCGGCTCAAATGCCAGCCTTATGCCAAAATTTAAGAGACGTAAGTAAATGATTGAATGTAGCTTTAAATGTTCAAGTCAAAAATGAACGAAGCCGAGCGTAAATAAACCATAAGGTTTAATGATCTGTACTTAGCCGAACGTCAAATCGTCCGAGGCAAGTAAATGTTTCTGGATACTAGATCCAATGGCTCGGAAGCCGAACTGTGTGACCGAGGTCGAACCAAACATGGTGGAGAGGATAATAAAGATAAGATCAGAGCGTTGGAAAATAACAACTTTCATTTAAGTAAAATTGTTCTCAACAAGTGGCTCTCGGTTACAAGTTTTGGAATGGAAAGACAGATAAAGGCCAAATTAAGCTCTGGCCGAGTGATTTCCTCAGAGGTAAGCTTTTCGAAGGTTGAGAGCATTCCAGGGGTTTTGAATCTCTTTTCCATTTTTGTCTTCCAGTTTGTAGGATCCGTTGCCGACCTCCTTAATGATTCGGTATGGACCCTCCCAGTTAGGTTTGAATTTTGTCTTTTGGCTTGCCCTGACGACCTTCCTCCAAACCCAGTCATCTGGTTTGAACTTTTTCAACCGAACGCTTCTGTCGTAGCCCCGAGCGACCTCCTGCTGGTAGCTTGCTAGTTTAAGTTGGGCTTCGTCTCTCTTTTCCTCGGCCAGAATAAGCTCGGTGGCGACAGCCTCGTCGTTTGTCTGAGGGTCGAAGGTCTCAGTTCTGAGTGTTGGAAATCTAGATTCTAGTGGGATGACTGCCTCCATGCCGAAGGCCATTGCAAATGGGGTTTGGCCTGTGGAGCGTCTTGGGGTGGAGCGGTAAGCCCAAAGTACTCTCGGCAGTTCCTCGGCCCATAGCCCGCGCTTCGAGTCCAACCGTCTTTTGATGCCAGCGCAAACGGTTTTGTTGGTGGCCTCGGCTTGACCGTTGCCCTGGGGGTACGAGGGAGTTGAATTAAAGAATTGTATTCCGAACTCTTCGCAGAGTCCTGTTAGCTCTTTGCCGACGAACTGAGATCCGTTGTCCGAGACAATTGCGTACGGGACTCCAAATCTTGTAACGATGTTTCTCCAAACGAATCGCCGAACATCGGCCTCAGTTGTTGTAACTAGTGGTTCAGCTTCCACCCATTTAGAGAAGTAATCTGTCGCCGTGATAAGAAATTTGAATCCTCCAGGGGCCGTAGGGAGTTTCCCAACTATATCCAAGCCCCACTGAGCGAAAGGCCATGGGCTGGTGATGGGTTTTAGAGTCTGGGCTAGCTTCCGAGGGATAGGAGAGAATAGCTGGCAAGGCTTGCATCGCTTGACCACCTCCTCGCAGTCCTTTTTCATTCCCTTCCAAAAGTAACCCTGACTAAGGGCCCGCTGACAGAGAGAGCGTCCACCAGAGTGGCACCCAAAGCTTCCAGAATGTAGCTCGGTCAGAATCGTGGATACCTCGGTTGGATGGATCACGCGAAGGTATGGCCCAGTGAAACTGCGTCTATAGAGTTGGCCGTTTTCAGAGATCCAGTATTGAGCCGACTTGCCCTTGACCCTGTGTGCTTCCTTTTTATCCGAGGGGAGAGTGTCGTTCTTTAGAAAGGCTACGATTTCATCCATCCAGCTAGGTCCGAGGGAGACGTTGAGGATTTCCGCCGGAGCCTCAAAACTCGGTGCATCAATTTCGCCGAGGCTGATGCTCCTGTATTCCGAGGCTTTAGCGGCCGAAGCCAAGCTTGCGAGAGCGTCGGCATGGGCGTTGTACTCCCTGTTGATCTGCTCAATATGAAACCCTTTAAATTGCCGAATGAGCTCCAGCGCCGTAGCTTGGTATTTGAGCATCCTGGGATCCCGAGCCTCGTAATCCCCTGTTACTTGATTAACGATCAACTGGGAGTCGCAGTAGACGTGTAGGTCCTTCACTTGAAGTTTTGCTGCCGCGCAGAGACCAGCTAAGAGAGCCTCGTACTCGGCCTCGTTGTTGGTTGCCTGGAAGTTGATCGTAATGGCACTTTCGTGAATTACGCCGCATGGAGTGACAAGAACAACTCCGGCTCCCGAGCCGTTGCTATTCGAAGCACCATCAACATGCAGCCTCCAGACATCTCCGCTGAATAAGTTCCAAGTCTTCCGTGCTTCATGCTGCTCCAGCATCCCATATTCTGGTTGAATCAGAGCTTCCTCGTCTGGACTTCCCGGAGTGAATTCGGCTATAAAGTCGGCCAAGACCTGAGCTTTTATTGCTGTCCGAGGCTTAAAATGGATGTCGAAGTTGGCCAACTCGACCGCCCATTGTGACACTCGGCTTGAAAGGTCAGCCTTCCGAAGAAGGTTCTTCAACGGGAACTCCGTGAGGACGATAATGGGATGCTCCTGGAAGTAAGGAAGAAGTTTCCGAGCCGCTGTCACCAGTGCGAGCAGGAGCTTCTCCAAAGGTAGATGCCTAGTCTGAGCTGGCAGGAGCGTCCGGCTAGCAAAGTAAATTGGCTGATCTTCGGCGCCTTCGCGTCGGACAAGCGCCGAGCTGACGGCATGAGGGGAGACAGCAAGATACAGGTAAAGAGTTTCGAAGGGCGACGGTTTGACTAGGAGTGGGGCCGAACCGAGATAAGACTTTAGTTCGGCGAGTGCCGTGTCACAGTCCTCCGTCCACTTGAAGCTCCTTCGGCTTTGTTTTTTCAGAGTCTGGAAAAACACATGGCACTTGTCGGATGACCGACTGATGAATCTATTGAGCGCCGCGGCCATTCCTGTCAGCTTCTGTATCTCCCGAGGGGTTGATGGAGCCTTCAATTGTTGTACTGCTGTGATTTGGTTTGGGTCGGCCTCGATACCTCTTCGCGTCACTAAGTATCCGAGGAACTTTCCTGAGCCGACGCCGAAAGCACATTTCTCCGCGTTGAGGCGTAACTTAAATTTCTTCAATATTGTAAACACCTCGGCGAGGTGTGCCAGATGGTGTTCAGCCTTGAGACTCTTCACGACCATATCATCGATGTAAGCCTCCATTATTTCACCGATGAGTAAGCCGAACAGAAGATAGACCATTCGTTGAAAAGTTGAGCCAGCATTTTTTAAGCCGAAGGGCATCACCATATAGCAAAAGAGACCCCTGGCCGTGATGAATGCAGTTTTTTCCATGTCGTCCGGATCCATCGCTATTTGGTGATAGCCTCGGTAGGCGTCCATGAAGCTTAGCCGAGCGTGGCCAGCCGTTGAATCTACCAATTGATCAATTTTTGGGAGAGGGAGGCAATCCTTCGGACAAGCGTCGTTTAAGTTGGTGTAGTCCACACAGACCCTCCACTTTCCATTCTTCTTCTTTACCACCACTGGGTTGGCGAGCCAGGTGGGGTATTGGACTTCCCTGATGGCTCCTGCTGCAAGGAGTCTATCAACCTCTTCATTAACCGCTTCGGCATGGATAGCGGCCGAACGTCTGGGTTTCTGTATCACCGGCTTGGCGGACTTGGAGACATTGAGACAATGCCGAATGACCTGTGGGTCAATGCCCGGCATCTCGTAAGGTGTCCAAGCGAAGACCTCAATGTTGTCTTTAAGGAATTGGACCAACTCCTCACGCTCGGCATTCGTCAAGCTGGATCCGAGCATGAAGAAGCGTGACCCGTCTTCATTGATTGGTACTTTTATGAGATCTTCAATTGATTTTTGCTCGGCTGGGGCGCCGACATCTTCCAAGACCGGCTTGTCTGGAACCTCTACCCAATGAACTCGGTTAGGGCTCGGCGCCTTTCCAACGGCCGAGACGTAGCACTGCTTCGCCTGAACTTGGTCGCCGTGCAGGTCTTCCTGTCGGCCTGTTGACCCAATGTACCGTACCACTTGGTGGTAGGTCGAGGCAATGGCTTTGAGGGAGTGGAGCCAATTTCGGCCGAGGATTGCATTATAAGGACTTGGAGCGTCCACAACAATAAACTCCATATTGACGGCAACCGAACCAGTGACGACGGGGAGAATCAGTTTGCCGAGGGGCCAAACTGGCGTACCGCTGAATCCGACGAGAGGAACAGTGCTTGGGACCAAAGACGATTCTGGGATGTTGAGTTCTTTAAAGAGAGACAAGTACATGATTTCTGCCGAACTTCCCTGATCCACAAGGACCCGTTTAACCGAGTGAGTGGAGATCTGCACTGTCACCACCAAAGCGTCGTTGTGAGGAGTCTGCACTCGCTAGAGATCTCTGTCGGTAAATGTAATAGACCACGGTCGCTCAGATGGCCGAGGTCTTTTGAGGGTGGATGAGACAGAAAAAATTCCTGCAGATTTTTTGGCCTTGTCCAATTCAGACCGAAGCTTCTGTGCTCCTTCCTTGGTTACTGGCCCGTGGATTACGTTGATGACGCCAACTGGACGTGGGATTTGATGCTGTCCCCCAGCATTCGGCTGGCGCCTCGGCGTTTTGGTCCAATCGATGTGATCATCCAAGAGTCCTTGAGCTGCCAGATTCTCCAAGAGTGCCTTGTATGGGGCGCAAGCCGTTGTGTAATGTCCGAGCTCGTTATGGTAGGAACATCTCTTCCGAGTGTTGTCGTTCCCCGCTTCGGTGTTGAGCTTGGGTGGGTTCGGCCAAACGAAGAACGGCTCGCGCTCCAAGGTTCGTAAGAGAAAGTAGATTGGTTCCTTGAAAACCGTCGTCTCGGCTACATAGTCGTGGTCCTTGGGAGCCTTCTTGTTTGCAACTTTTACCGTGTTGACCTGCTTCTTCGGTTGTGTGACGGCTACTGGCTTTGGTGCCGAGATCTGAGGGGTAGGAACGTGGAGCTGGTGAGGGATGGCTGAGTTTTGTCCTCCTTGAAGTTCTCGCTCGGTGAGGAATTCCTCGTAAGAGCAGAACTGCTCAACCGTCCTCATTAGTTCATTCATTCCGTGGGGCGCCCGAATTGCCAATTCGTCTAGGATTTTGCTTCCAGTCTCTAATCCATTCTTGAAGTTTCTAGCTGCCCAGTACTGATCAACACCAGGTATCTCATTGAATAACTGCCAGTAGCGCTCGGCATACTTCCGAAGCGTCTCGCCGGGCCTCTTTTTTATTTGAGCCAAGGCGTCTTCCTCTTTGGCTTGTTTGTTGCTTGTGATGAACCTGTAGTTGAAGGCTCGTTCGAGCTCCTTGAAGCTGTGGATTGATCCTGCCTCCAGTTGATTGAACCAAAGAAGGCCGAGGCGCCCGAGGCTTGAGGGGAATGCTTTGCACATGATGGCGTCGTCTTCAGTGACGCAGGAGATTGTGCTTCGGTAGCTGATGAGATGGGTGTAAGCCTCGGATAAACTGGGGTCGAATTTCTGGAATTTTGGCAGGTGGAGCCCAGGCTTTGGCATAGTTGCTTGAATTTTGGCCGAGAAGGGAGATTCGGTCAGTTTTTTCAGCTGATATTCGTGTGTGGGCCGAGGCGGGCGTCCGTCTCTGTCTCTCCGAGATTTTTTGTAGGCCTGGTACTCTCTATCCCTGTCGGCAGATTCGTCCTGCCGACGCTGGTATACCCTATCCTTTTTGTCGATGGGGGTTCTCAGCCGATCCAGATCTGGGAGATTTTCTGTGCGATAAACCTTTCGTCGGCTCGGCTGTTCATCGTGCCGAACGACAACACTCACACTCTTTTCCCGAGGGAAAGTTCGTGGGTTTCTTGAGTTTACCGTGCGTCCGGCTTGCGTATTTTCCCGAAGGAAATCTTCTTGTTCTGGTGGAAAAATTTCAGGATCCTTGCTGTCTCTCCTCGACGTTCGGCTCTTTCGCCGTCCGTCATGTGGAATTAAGGCCAGATTGTTCTCATTGTCCTGAATTTCAACCGTGTCATAACTTTGGGATTGAGAGTATTCGTCCCCAGCCGACGAGCTTGAGTAGTTGGTGTAAGGGCTGCCTTCCCTTCTTGTTTTTCCACCTCTGTGTCCCGCACCACTACCGAGACGCTTATGGACCGGGGAACGTTGCTGCCCGAAGCGAGCACTGTTCCCGGCCCGATTGTCCGTTAGTGGTGGGTCCAGGCGGTCGTATACCGAGACTCGGTGAGGATCTCCTTCACCCACCAAGTGAGGCGGTGGTGGTGGTAAGTTCCCACGCCGGCGCCTTCCCTGAGAGCCTGAATGGGAGCCCGTCGGACGCTCGTTCGCCCTGATTCTAGCCATCTCCATTTTGAGCATGGCTACATCAGAGTTGGTTTGTTCCTGCTGCTGTTCCAGCAACTGGACGTACGCCAACGCCTCGTCGCTTAGCCCCACCGGACGCTGAACCGACGTGCTAACGCCCGGAGGGGTAAAGCCAGGAGGGTGAGAGGGGGAGGCGGTGTGGACGCCTGTGTCCGAAAGGATCTGAGAAGGGTTGAGAGGTTGGAAGGGAGGTGGTGGTCCGCCCATTTTCTAAATGAAAAGTGGTGGAGATGTGGTGAGAGTGGTTTCTTTTGTCAAGGATTTAAGGATTGGCTACGGAGGAGCCGCCGTGGATCAGAAAGAAGAAAGTTTCACGTCGGGTTCACCAAATTGTGGGGCTCCTTTTGAGATGGCTCGATCATCTTTGTTCAGGGGGTTTGGTTCTTGTCCTTGGTCCACTTCAGTCCTGCAAAACAGAGCACGACTAAAGATCACGCCGGAGGTTCTCCGGGATGATCCTCCGGCGCAAGAGTCAGTTCTCTTGCTAAGGGGAAGGAGAAAGTGTTTAGGGTTTAGAGTTGTGTATTGAACGTACCTCTATCAGGAGGCATCACTATGTATTTATAGGGATCGTTCAGCCCGATCCAAGATCGTATGCATGCTCTCCACGTGTCGGCCGACGTATCTCCTACGTCACCATTTAGGGTTTCATAACTGACTGGTGAGTGAGCGGGCCCCCATTCACGTGGTACCATCAACCTGGTAACTGCTCGGCTGATGTCACCATCGTCATCATAGCCAGAGTGGCATCCCCACGTGAAGGGGGATGGAACATGGCCCCCACATCCGTTCAAGACCAAATGTGAGCCGACAGTCAAAGAGTCGGCCAGCCGAAAGGCTGTTGGCCGAAGAGGACGTCTAGGGGAAAGCGTTCATCCCTGAGGAAGCCGAGGCGATGGGATACGTCCCTTGATGGGAATGGTTCTTCGGTAGCCGAGGCTTTGTCGGAGTGTTCAAGGAGGTTTCAAGGCCATCGGCCCACCGAAGCCATATCAGACTTGCTCTAGGAATAAATGTGGACAATCGGTCCCCGATTCGGTATTACGCTCGGTGCAGCCCGAGCCAGTTAACTCGGCCTACTACAAAAATTCAACTACACCTACATGCTCCACAATAGTCTTCCTCAAATCTCAACGTGAACTCACCCTCGTGACAATCGTGAACTAGATGAGACGATATGGGGAGAAGCTAGACTATGTTCGAGTGATGGAGAAAATACTTCAATTGCTAAGTACGAAGTTTGAAGATGTAGTTTTTTCCTTGAGGATTAATCCAAAGACCTCAACACTATGACGATAGGCGAGCTGATGGAAATCTTAGAGATTCATGAGTAGCGGATCAACAATAGGACGACTGTGACTTCCCAAGAACAAGCTTTGCAGACGTGACTGATGTTAATGAGAGACGAAGAAGAGCAAAGGGGGACATTACATAGAGGAAGAGGACGGGGACGTGGACAAGTTAGAGGGCGAGGACGGGGAATTGGAGGTCAACAAGAAACAGTGCAACAAGGACGAAGCAGAGGAACAGGACAAGGTCAAGGACAGGATGAGGCATGGGCTTTGATGTGAGCCAGGTAAAATGCTACAATTGCAATGACTACGGTCATTTGAGCAGGGATTGCACTGTAGATGTTCAATGCTTTAATTGTCTTAAGTACAGTCACTATAGCTACGACTGTACAGAGGAAGAATATGGAGAAGTTGACGAGCAAGTGAATATTGTAGAGACAGACGAAGTAATGTTACTCAAAGCAGAGGTTATCTTCGCCAAAGAAGAAGAGTGATTCGACGCTAAAGGCAAATCAATCTCAAGGGGGGATGATAAAAAATAAGCTTGATTAGGATTAAGTCAGATAAATTTCAAAGGGCAAGTGGATGATCAAGAAAAGAAAAACGTAGAGCACTATTTCTAGGTTTTGGGATTTGCAAAATAAATTAGAGATTATCTCATCTTTGTTTTTCTTATTGTTTTGCCTATAAATAGGCTTGTAATCTGTATAGTAAAAATGTGAGAGTTGAGTGTGCAAAATAGAGAGACGTGAGAAGTGTGAAGCTTTGTAATCATTTGTGTGTTTATCAATAAAAGTGTGCTTACTATTATGTGTGAATATCTCCTCCTTCTATCAGATCTGTATATGTATGTATATGTTCAAGTGATAGAGAGTGTCGAAAAGAATGAAATTTTACAACATACCCGAAATTTGTTGAGAAATGAACGTACTCTTTGCGAATTTCTCAACTTGGAAAGTTTATCACTACTATAAAGAGTGAGTGAGTGTGGAAAAAAGCTGGATAATTCTGGAGAAGAGAGAAACTACAACTACAAATATATGCAACAAAGACTGATTATTACCAAATTCATAACTAGATATATATATTGAACTTAAAACAAAGATGACAAACATAACCGCTGCAAACAAGAAATTAACATCTATCTATTCTATTTATAAAGGGAGAGCACCATTAATTTGGTGCTACAAAGCTGTATGGATTTTTTTTCAATTCTAAAATAGTCCCTCAAGAAGTAGCTAGCTTATTACGCTTCAAATGTTTCAAGCCATATGCCATGGGTTTGACAAAACAGTAAACAAAAAAAAAACCACCCACTAGGCCACGACAACAGCTCCTCCATTTTTGGGTTTGCCGTGCTGCCATTCACGTACGTAGTGTCCGTGTCATCCTTCTAGTAATCATAAAGTACATGGGCCTCAACACAACAGTAGGGAAAAGCTTGGGGCACCACGTGTTGGAGCCAGGGGCGGAACCACTTGGAGGCTCCATTGGGCTATAGCCCAGGTTCCGAAAAACCAAAAAAATAAAAGTAAATTATATGTGTATTTTTATCCCAATAATTTTAGCCCAATCTATTTTTTTTTAAACCCAACCCATCCCACCAACCCATTTTGGTCTAGCCTTCTGAGCCTCTTTGTTAACAGACGTTCTCTCCCTCTCTCCTACATTCTCTCTCTCTCTACCACCATCAAGGGCTGGGTTCTTGTTGATTGTTTAAGGCTGAAAACCTAGTTAAATCGATTTAAGGAATTCCATGAAAACCCAGTAAATTAAATCGGCTGGTGTACTTAGATTTGCTCTTATGTTATTAAATGCAAAGCATTGGCCAGTGTGCTTAATTTTTATTGATTTAGTTGATGCAGAATACTTGCTGGTATGCTAAAATTTTAAGATATTGATTCTTACAATCTTATTCTTTTAGGTTTAAAAATTATAATGAAACATAAAAAAAAAAATCTGAAGCATTTTTTGAGATTTATGTTGATGTCTAATGGTTTTTATGGGAGCGTGTTTTTTTTTTTTCCTTCATATTATGTATGTTAAAAATACCACTACATTAACTCTTAAGAAATAGAAATATGCGCGGTGGGTCAAGGATATGATGGTAAGAATTTGGACAATCACAACATGCGAGGTCAAGGTTATGATGGTGATATGCGCGGTGCATGAATAGATTACAAGCCTTTTTTTTTTTTTTTGCTCGGCAAACGAAATTTTATTAATCTCGAAGGGGTACATCGAGGAAAAAACGAGAGATAAAAAGAACATCTCACTGAAAATAAAAGAGATGGAACATACAACAAAAGAAACGAAATTTCATAGAGACACCAAAACATTTTTTGGGTTAGCCCAGAATCAATCTCTGGTTCCGCCATTGGGTGGAGCCCAAGAACACCCAATAATTACAAGGATCGAAATTGACGAATAATTATTGAACTCCTGGGATGGGGATATCTTTAATTCCCATTCCATTCAAACTGTAAACTAACACTTCTTCACAACACCAGCAACAACGTCCTTCACAAACGCTCCCAACACCGCATACTCTTCCGACGCTTTGACGTAACTTTTGCACCTCAACAGCTGCGGAATAAACAGCCAAAACCCGGTAACCATCACGAATCCGACGCTCATTGGCGTTGAGATCAACCGAGGCAACCGCCACCTGTCCTTAACCAACTTCTTGATCCAAATCTCCGTCACCACGCACGCCCCGTGGAGAAGAAAGAACCGTGTGACCTCCCATGTCGGCCGCAACCGGCCCATGTAGTAGAATTGTATCTCGTGCATCAGGGCCGAGACTACGAACGTGGACATGACGGCCGGAAGCGAAGCCCACTTCCGGCCTATGACCCGTGCCGATATGCATAGCGCGGGCTCGTATACTGTGGAACGCAGGGTTCGGGATACAACAAGGTTCCATCTCCTGCCCCAGAAGTTTTGGACAGAGGTCGATAGGTGCGGCTGGTCGAATTGCGGCTCGAGCTCTAACCCGAATAGGGCTCGAGCCGCGGCTGCAGCAGTGGCTAGTATGATTTCCAACGTGAAGTACATTTGGAAGCCGTTAATGACCCACATGACGTTTGGGTGTATGTGGTCACTATACTCGTAAACAGACCCAATAAAGGCTAGAAAAACAACCTTTATAGCATAACTCCAAATCGATGTGTTTCCATTTTGTGTGATTCTGGGGTTCGGATTTTCTCTATTATGACCTTTTGGAGGTGGGTTTTGGCTATTGTGGCCATCTTGTTCCAATGGATATGAGTCGTTTCTACTTCGAGATGTCAGTGAATTATCTAGATTTGCATGGGATTTTGGAGGTGGGTTTTGTTGGATCCTGATAGGGAAACAAGCAATAGCAATAAAATGGGGGAGAGAGAGAGAAGGGTGGGAGAGAGGGCCTTTGTCAAAGGCAAAAAGTAGGAGCTTGAAATTGGAAAGCCAAGCTATGACGAAAGCAGTGGTGGCACCAAGGTTGGCAGAGTGAAGTTTGAGAGGAAGGGCAAAAAAGAGAGACACAATAGGGATGATTGAGAAAAGCCTTGGCATACCTTTTGGGATGAACTTGGCTGAAAAATAGCAGTAGCATAAAGAGACAACTACTGAAATCCATACCTTAATTAAGTTGCTGATCTCCCTCTCTAAGGTGTGGCTTGGGTAGTGCATCTCTCTCTCTCTCCCTCTTTTTTTCTCTCTCTCTCTCTCTCTCTCTCTCTCTCTCTCTCTCTCTCTGTGGTGATATTTCAAGAAAAAATTAAATAGGCATCTTATTTCGTAGACTTATTTATGTGCTCATTTTATTAGGTTTGAATACTTAAGTCGACATCTTGAAATTAAATAATACCTAAAACACCCTTTAATCATGATAAATACAGAAATCATAACAAAATCATGATAAATACAGGAATTATGACAAACTCATCCGAAATCATGACAAAACCATCCGGGATGTAAAACTAACATGAAAAGTTAGTTTAAGGTCCTAAAATTCTTTACTATATAGGTGAAGAAATTCGGGATGTGATAGGCGCGTGATATCATAGATATGAGTGCCTAAGTAGGGCAAATTAGCGCGTTAGAGGCGCGTTTTATTCCATTATCCACTTGATGTCGTGTTTTCCTTTGTTTTGTGTTTTTGTCATTTTCTTAGGTAATAAGGCGGATTTTACGCCAAGGTTGGATTTTGAGGTGTTGAGGTCGTTTTGGACGTCGACATGGGAAGTCAAGGCGAAAGCGTAAGGCGTCGGGTGGCCAAATTCCATACAAAGCTCAACGGGCCACGTAACACGTTCGGTATCGATACTACAATCCCATGTATCGATACAAAGTAATGCAAAACGAGCCCAGAGTTGATCAGAGAGATGGGTATCGATACCCCCCTGGGCTGTATCGATACCGAAGGCGATAGCGGGAATCTCAAAGTTTCGTCGTTTTGTTTCCTTTTTCTATTTATTTCCGAAATTGTGGGTTTGTATATATACCCCTCTTAACTCCGTTTTTAGGGTTCGCACTTTTACATAGCAGCTTTACTTTTCCGTTCTTTCCGTTCCAGAGCTTTTTCCTTTGAAGTTTTCAAGTTTTTGTTCAAGAACTCACCTTTCGGTAATTCGTTTAAGTTTTCGTTCTTAATTAAAGTTGTTTATTGGCATTCAATTAGTTGGTATTTTTCGTTTATCTCTCTTTTTCCCATAATTGAAGCATGATGCAAGTTAAAATCTCTTTTATTTTTCTTTCAATAATGAGTGAGTAGTTTTATAGGTAGGGTTGCGGGGTGATTAGCACGCCGTGATCAGTTCGGGTACTGCTCCTGCTTTTAAATAATGAAAAAGTAATTTTGGGTTAATAAGAACATTCGTTAACCCGGGGCATCGCCGGAGCCCATGTGAACGGGGGAATGGGGGAACAAAACTCGTTCTTCGCTGCGCATGGGTATACGGCGACCATAAAGGTTCGCATCTTTTAGGGTATCTTTTCTAAACTAAAGTTAAAAGTTTTCAAGAACATTGAATGGAGCAGGCTAATCCGGGCTGGTTACGAGTGCTATGAACCCTACGACCGTACCTCCTTTTAATTATCTGAATAGTATAATCAATTTCGTTGTTTTAGTTAATCCCTCAATCAAACTGACAAGGGGTGGCTACCTAAGAGCAAGTTTAAATTATAACAACCCGAGGTTCCACAGCACACTTCACCATCCTTAGTGGATTCGACTCCGGTCTTACCGGATATTGTGCTATATCGGTCTCCGCCCTACGCTTGGGGCAACCCATTATTTTAGGACTAGGAAATCGCCAAGCAGGATGTAAAACTAGAATTTCTTTACCTATATAGTAAATAATTTTAGGATCTTAAACTAACTTTTTATGTTAGTTTTACATTCCGAATTTTTTCACCTATATAGTAAAAAAATTTAGGATCTTAAACTAACTTTTTATGTTAGTTTTACATCCTGAATTTCTTTACCTATATAGTAAAGAATTTTAGGACCTTAAACTAACTTTTTATATTAGTTTTACATCTCGGATGATTTTGTCATGATTTCGGATGATTTTGTCGTGATTTCCGCTGCGCGGACCAAATTTATTAAGGGATATTGACTTTGTCCAAACATGTAAAAAATTATTAAGGGTTAAATGAGTATTATTTAAATTTCAGGATGAAAACATAAGTTTTCAAACCTATAAGGATTAGGACTTAAGTATCAATGTAGGATAGGACCCCTATTTTAGTTCCCCGTATTTCAAATATTATTAAGTGATCTCTCATTCGATACCCTCTCACGTGTATATGCATTTAGGTCTGTCATGTGTGGCTATTTTTTGAATCCTATCATCGTGAAGCCTTTTCTGGGTTTGTCATCGTAGAGAGACTTAATTTAATTTTTGTTATAAAATTTGGGTTAAAATGGGCCCGCTCTGATAGCATGTGAAAATTTTATATCCAACTCAAAATCAATTGACCATGAGTAAAGATGTCCCAAATGTGATTAAGTTATCTCTCATTCCATATTCAAACAATGTGGGACAACTATTCTAACACTGTATAAGTGGTTGGTAAATGGTCCACAGGGATTCCTTTGATGATTCAGTAATAAAATTGTGTGAAGGTTTTGACCTGGTTCAGGCTAGTGAAATATGTAAAAAGTATTCAAATCGACTAGGATGGATACCTAAATAAGTCCTTTAAATAAGATATTTTTTAATTCCTTTAAACATGCACCTATCAATTATATATTCACCCATTTGAATACGTTGTGTGGTCAAGGACTGGCTAAATTCAACTTATATATTCCTATGCAAACTATATGCAAGTCCAACAATATGTTTTTTTGCTTTTATTCAAATTTTTTGTTGGATTTCCCTTTCCTCTTCCCTAACTTGATGTACTATTTGTCAAGTTTTCCTTCATAAATTCTATTACCGATCGATAAGAAAATTAATAACTATATATACACAACCATAGTAAAACATTTACTGCACTTAATTTGTCCACTCACACTGAAAAGTGATGGGTTCATCACAACCATGCGATTTCTATTATCCATGCCCGTCTTCTATAGCAGAGTTAGTTCTATGGTGGTTTGGGAACAGGTTTCGAAACTTAGAGAAATATATCTGGGAAACATGTTTCTTTGCTACACTTTGGTCCATCTGGCTGATGAGGAACGGGTTTATTTTCAATAGGGCAACACAACAGGCTTCGGAAGTGGCGGATTTAGTTAAAACAAGAGTAGCTATGTGGATGAAAGCTAAGTTCGACATCAAGATCTACACTCTGGAGGATTTCAAAGATTGTTTGAATGGGATTCGAAAATTGAAGGTGTAGGTTGCTGTATTATCCAACTTTGGTTGGATATTTTTCTTTGCGTTAATGTTTTGTTTCCTCCTCGATGTACCCTTTCGATATTAATAAAAATTTCCTTTTGCCGAGAAAAAAAAAAAAAAACCATGCGATTTCTATCTCAGGATTATTTTATTTTAATCTCTCAATTTTATTTGCTCTTAACTTCTGCTTTTACCATAAGCATCTGTGGTTTATTTGATTGTCTCATATTACATTTGTATCTAAATTTAAGTTTCTTGTTTTTATAGAATATATATGTCAAACATCAAAATCTGAAAATTACTCCTCTAGATATTTCAAAAATGAACTATTTACCATGGGTTCAAGACATAGAAATCCGTCTAGATTGTATGAATCTTGGGTATACTATTGAAGAAAACAATTCTGCATCTTTGGAAGACATTGCCAAAGCTTATATATGATTTTCGCATCTTTGGAAGACATTGCCAAAGCTTATGATTTTCATTTGTCAGTCATATCCACCATGATTTAAAATTTGAGTATCCAACAGTGAGAGACCCAAAAGATTTATGGAATGATATAAAAGAAAGATTTGAACATCAGAAAATTGTGATTCGTTCAAAAGCACGTTTTGATTGGATGCACATAATAGTTCAAGATTATTTTCAAACTGTCCATACAAGATTCAGAAGAAAAACTATCTACTTTATCATTTGGGTTATATTACACGATAATAAAATCAATTAAATCACATGCTATGATGTACCATAAGTGCTACAACCCGAAAATGCTTATGTTATAACATGATCACCTCCGGGATCAATAATGTTGTACCGAATTATAGAAAATCCAAATGGACATCCATTAAAGAAGCAAAAAAATTCTTTTACCAGATGATTGATCTCCTTATATAATGCTTGTTCACAAGGTAAACTAATCATTATACCATCTCCCTCTAAGGTAATTGTTGAAGCACCATCTTTTCTTCAAAGAACTCAAGAAGACATTTGTGACCCTATACCCCTCGTCTGGACCATTGTGTTACTTTATGGTACTAATCCATGCATCAACTAGATAGTCGCATGTTTGTTTATTGTCTACATGTAATATTGCATTTGCTAAATTTCGTAGTCAAATAATCAGATTATATATGAGCACAGTTTTTAGATTATCTGATCATGACAATTCTTCTTGACAATATCGAGAACTACATCTCAGGCATTTTAATAATTATTGGTTTGTCCATTGGCATAGATGTTGAGTACCTTGTTGCCTACACTCAGACTGAATATGGCTTGGCTGAATCTTTTATTAAAATATTTTAGTTAGTTGCGCAACCCCTTCTTAACTCCTTGTTTTTTGCTTGGGGACATGGCATATTACATGAAGCATATCTAATTCGTATTAGACAAACGACGCATCATAAGTTTTCGCCATTTCAACACCAAATATTTTTTATTTTTCGAATTTTTTGGTTGTGTTGTATATGTTCCCATTGCAGCTCCCCAACATACTAAAATGAATCTTCAACGTAGACTTGCTATTTTTGTTGGATTTGACTCTCCATCTATTATTAGATACCTTGAACATGTAATAGGTGATGAAACTGCGTTCCACAATTATGGGACGAAAAGTCACAGCGCAAAGGTAGATAAGAAATTATCTAGAATATTCTAATTTTATCTTATCTTGATGCTTGTACTAATTTTATCTTATCTGGAGTAAAACCCTTCCCCTCTCTCTGTAACCCTAGAAACCCTTCACCTTCAGCCGCCGTCTGGAGGGGGCGGCGCGCCGCCTGCCTTCCCCGGACCTCTTTCCTTTCTCTTATCCCTTTCTATTTCCTTTTTCAGCCATTATCCCTTCCTTTTCTCCCCCGTTTTGGCCGTTCCTTTCCGATTTCGCTCACCCATTTGGCCCTGGTTTCTCCCATCGGATCTCTTCTCTGGGTTGGATCCGAGTGAGGGCTTAACGGCGAGGTGGAGTGCAGCGGCTTGTGGGGGCGATTTTTGGGCGTTGGATCCCGCCGGGTCTTTTCATGGTTGGCCCGGTTTTTTGCTTAACGGCGTGGGATCTCCTCGCGGCTTCGATGGGGCGTTGTTTCTTCTCCGACCAATCGCCGATCAATCCCCAGTGGTTTCGTCCTTTTGCCCTGGTTTGATTGGTGGTTAGGTGGGTGCATGCGAAGCCTTTCTGGATTCCCCGGTTAATGGAGGCGGGCTAAGGGTGATCTGGGCGTTGCTCGGCGGTGCTACTTCGGTTTGTTTTGGTGCTTGTTCCGAGTTTGAAGGATGTTTTGTTGGAAGTTGAAGGATCGGTGGTGGTGGGTTCTTTGTTGTTGGTGTTTGGATGGTGGTGGGTTTTTCATTTTTCATTTTGTTTGTTTTGCTTTTAGAGGTTTGGTGCTGGGTGTTTGACTGGTGATGGTGTGAGCGTGGGTCTTTGGTGGTTAGGGTGTCAGCACGGGGTGGCATGTGGTGGTTTGCAGGGGGTTTTCACGGCATAGGAGGATGGGTTATCAGTAGGACTGATCGGGTTTTTTGGGTAGCAATTGCCGGCGATTTGGGGGATTTTGTGGTGGTGTTGATGGTGGTTGAGGGCGGCAGCAGTGAAGATTTGGAAGCTAGGTGACTGATTGTGGCGGTGCAAGGCGGCAGCAGTGCGACGGAGGCGAACTATCGTGGCTGCAGGCCAAAGGAGGTGGGGTTGCAAGGTGGTTGTGGCTGGCGTGTCTCTCGGAGCGTTTTTGGGATCGGCAACATATGGCGGGTTCACGGTGTTCGTCGAGGCAGCGGCGGCAACAGAGCTTCGGAATTCCGATTGTTGGGTTTTGGATGGTTTTTCGGGCTTGGGGGTATTTTAGGATTTTGTTGATTTTTTACCAGCGTTTGGGTCTCGGGTACCTATGGAGATTAAATAATTTTAATTTTTAAAAAGATTGAAAGAAAAAATGGAAGGAAAATGATATTGGCACTCCAAAAATTAATACAGGCACTCCAAAAAATAACGGAAAGTGACTTTGAAATAACACTGATTTTAGAGTGCCTGCATCAATATTTAGAGTGTCATTTCTCAAAATGGAATCGACAAAATGGCTGAAATGGAAGAATAATCATTGCCACATTTGTCCACATGCCAATGCACTCAAATGGATATAGAAAACAATAGAAAAGGTAAATGCACTCAAAGTCAAAATCAATCACGACAAGGAAGATGAAGTTGGTGAAGGAATTTACTTCAAGATCTGTAGAAGATTCTGCAAAGTACGAGGTTCTCCTATTCTCTTTTTTGTTTTTTGTTTACCGCAAGCTTCTCCTATTCACAAAAGCTATCCTCTTTCTTGTCGATAGAGGTGTCAAATGGGTGGCCCGTTTAACTCCGTGCTAATCGTGCTTCGTGTCGTGCCGTTTGTCAATCGTGTCGTGCCGTGCCGGCCCGTTTACTTATGTTGTGTCGTGCCGGCCCGTTTTCTTAAATCGTGTCGTGTCGTGCCGGCCCGTTTTCTTAAATCGTGTCGGGCTGTGCCGTTTTCATTCGTGTCGTGTCGTGCCGGCCCATTTTCTTAAATCGGGTCGTGTCGTGCCAGCCCGTTTTCTTAAATCGTGTCCTGTCGTGCCGTTTTCAATCGTGTCCGTTTACTTAATCGTGTTGGGTCGGACCGTGCCGTTTTAAATAAATTCCTTCAATGATATCCGATGATAATGTCTTGTATAGGTTGAACAATGAGAAATAGTCCCAGGATACGGATTTTGTTTAGTCCTTGTCTTGGAATTTATTTGGAAAGCCGGTGTTGGTACACATTCTAGGGTATTGACTAATTCTCCAGCCAAGATATCTGATCCATCTTTTTTATAAATTTGTTCTTTTTATCTTATGGTTATTCTTTTCCATATTCTTGGATTTTATAGTAACTTTTGTCATTACTGTCACGTTAAGCCAGCACAAGACGTCGTGTTCTGTTTTCAAAGTAGATTATACATTAACTTATTTATGGACAGGACTAAAAGAAAATATTTATCACCCAGTTCTTCAGAGTTCGCTTGCTGATTTCCTTGCATTCACTTCCTCCTTGTAATAAGGTCATTGTCTTTAAAGCCTCATCCTCTCTCAAAAAGCGTAGCAGATCCTCCATGTAAATGCATCTGATATAACAATTGAAGTTGATTATCAACATCCTATTCTAAGTGTACTCCAGGTCAACAATCGAATATAGAAAATAAAACGAAATGAAAGCTTACTTAGATCCTGGCTTGGCCACGTTGAAGAATATCTTCTTGGCTGCAGCTCTTGCCTGGGCTTCACTTGTGATCTGTGGCGAAACATTGATTTTCGCTTTCAAAGTTGACAGCACCCCTTTCCGAACAATTTTCACCAACGTCTTCATATTCCAAGCCGATACATTCTTCTGACTCATCTCTGCAAATGGCTAATACTGATACCTTCACCCTCCTTGTGTGGCATACGGCCAGAAAATTTGGGACTCCCTCGTCTTGCTTTGCCATTGATAGGAAATGCATTTGCTTCCACCTGTTCGTGTTGAATCCCAAACAGGGGAGGTCCAGAGAGCGTCTCAATCACGTACTGATTGAACAACGTCTCCTGAATCCGATCGAAAAACTTGCTCACATGGAAAGAAGAAGCAAGACCTGAAATGAACTCAATCAGATATTGATCGATGTCTGGACAGATGACTGGACTGAAATGAACTCTAGGGTTTCGTTTTAACTTTGAAACGAGAGAGAGAGAGAGAGTGTTCAACACTTCAGCTGCTAGGGCATGCCGAACCTCATCTCTCTTTCTATATATACTTGGCCAAGTTGTGATCCTATGCATAAGTCACACCTCATTCTATATGCACCAAATAACGGAAAATTCTCATAAAGTCCTATAATGCATCACTCGAGAGCCGCCCGAGCTGTTTTTGGAAAATCGGAATCGTCTATCTTTTATGTGGGAGAGATTATATCATTCCTGCAAAAAATGAAGTAAATTGGTTATCGTTATATACTTGATTGTTCATAGCGTTCATTTTCCTATTAATGAATCTACATCTCGATGAAAGAGCTTTTAAAACCCGATAGACCCAAAAATTGGTGAGAGTCATTAAAACATAGAGAATTACAAAATGAGCGGCATGGATCGTCATATTTGTTTTGTGATCGTGTGGCTAACGTACATTAGACTACAACAGAATACCTTGGTTCATAACCAACTAAGTTCAATGTATAGATTTGAAAGGTAGTTGCAAACTCATTTTTCCGAATGTTCGATCTATACCGTTACGATTTAACGACTTATCAAATTTATTATTTTCACCTGAATAGGTGATAATCGAATGTCGGAAACCACATGATCGGAAGACATTCAGTGCTTCTAGAGGCATTAAAGTCCTATAATGCACTACTTGAGGGCCGCCTAAGTTATTTTTAAAAAATCGAAACAATCTAACTTTTATGTGAGAGGGATTAGATCATTCATGCCAATAATCAAGTAAAATGCTTTTCGCTACATACTTGATCAGACGTAAAAAAATTCAATCAAACAATGAATCAGCGTGCCGATGAAAGAGCTTTCAAAATCCGACGCATGAAAAAATTGGATCCCATGATTAAAACATTAAGCACAACAAAATGATCGCATTGAATGGTATCGATCGTCGTGATTGCGTTGCGATTGTGTGGCTACTGCTTGATGGTCTCATTTTTATATAATAGAGCTATATATTCTATACTAATTTTTTAAATCTATACCACAAGTTAATTGGTGGTATAGTGGTTTGTTTGGGTATGAAAAAACCTAGGGATCTGGGTTCAAGTCCTAGTCTAGCCAACCCTTTTTTGTTTTTTATTTTCCCCTTATTTCTATTATGTATTTTTTTCTTATTTTCTTGTTAACCCCTTTTTGTTTTTTATTTTCCTCTTATTTTTACTATGTATTTTTTTCTTATTTTTTTGTTTGAGACTTTTTTTCTTATTTCTCGTTAGATTTGGGGTAAATAATATACGAGTATAAGACTCTTGCACATTTCCTTTCAAATTAAATTACTCTTGCACCATAAATATTTTGATAAGTTTTTTTTTAATTTTACTTGTTATCTTGTAATGTTAAATTTACAAACCAAATGTCCAAAGCTTATTCACTAACAAAAACAAAACAAATATTTTTTACCGAATAAAAATTGATAATATTTTATTTTAATAAGAAATTGTTTTTTTAAATTAAATATCTTAGTTGTTTACCTTTAATTTTTTAAAGGTAAACAAATATTTTTTACTGAATAGAAATTGTTTACTTTTTTTTTAAATAAAAAAAAAGTCATTTGGCTTATTTAATTTTTTTTCCGTGCCTCGTGCCGTGCCCTTTCGTGCCTGTGTCGTGCCCGTGCCCGTGCCTGGCTAAAACCGTGTCGTGCCGTGCCGTTCTTGTCCACTTTCCGTGCCCGTGCCCGTGCTGTGCCGCCCAATCCCGTGCCCGTGTCATGCCCCCGGCCCACTAAAACCGTGATGTGCCGTGCCGTGCCAGGCCAAGACCGTGCCTGTGACGTGTCGTGCCACCCCGTGCCCGTGCTGTGCTCGTGCCATGCCGTGCCGGCACGGCCCATTTGACACCTCTACTTGTCGGAAAGGCTATCTTCTTTCTTGTCGCATGAGTTAAAAACTGCGTGCTAATAAAAAAGAGATGCTACAAATACTATCTCATTCCACTACATCATTCATTATATTTTTTATAGGGTCTATTCCATATTCCACAAAAATACAGAAAAATGCCCATAAATTTTGAAATAATATTTTATAGGGCCCTGTAAAAATATCAGCTCCAACGGATATCGTTAATTATTATTTCTGAATTCCTAGGGACGAAACTGCGCAGTTGAACAGTTTCGCCCCTACGAATCCAAAAATAATACTTATCGATATCCGTTAGAGCTGATTTTTTACTGGGCCCCATAAATATTATTTCAAAATTTATGAATATTTTTTTCTATTTTTGTTGGACCAGAAGTGGGTCCCACAAAAATGTAGTGGAATGAAATAATGTATGTAGCATTTCCGTCTGTTGTTGGCAACAACTAAAATTAATACTCCCTCCGTCCATTTTTAAGTGTCTTGTTTCGTAACTCTAACTTATTAAAAAAATATCATCATTATACCTTTCATATCAATTTTTTTTTCTACTTTCCCTACTTACCCATCATCATTACACTTTTACTCACTAACTTTTCAAAATGGAATCTACTTTTAGGGACAAAATAGACAATACACCAACTTTTACCCACTAATTTTACAAAATAGACACTTATTAAGGGACAACCCAAAATGAAATACTGGACTCTAAATAAGGGACGGATGGAGTACACTTCTTATCGCAAGAGCCTAAATTGCATGGGAAAAAATCGAAGTAATCCTCCTTACTGCACGAGACGAATCAATAACCCACAAAAATTTGGCGCAAAACTAACAAATGCGAAAAAATTTCAAATAAGGACAAAATTCTCATTTTAAGTTTAAGTTAAGGCCAAAAGAATGGTGAAAAAAAAAGAAGGAAAATACTCCTTG
This sequence comes from Rhododendron henanense subsp. lingbaoense, assembly GCA_020567845.1. Lineage (NCBI taxonomy): Eukaryota > Viridiplantae > Streptophyta > Magnoliopsida > Ericales > Ericaceae > Rhododendron > Rhododendron henanense. The sequence continues at coordinate 36,036,683 of CM036316.1, read as the reverse complement.
TCGGAAGGGGCTAAACTGCAGGATAAAAAAAATTCTCATTGTCCCATGAGCCTAAACTACATGACAAAATTTAAAAAAATAGAGAAGCAAAAAATAAGTCCTTGAAAAACCAAAATCGGATCGCCTCTCGATTTACTACTGCGGTGGACAAATAAAATTAACCAACTAATTTAATCAAACCCTAATTTATGTAATTATAAAGATAATTAACGCAATAATAAAGCAAGTAAGCATAACACACGGATATATGTGGAAAATCCCAAGGTAGGAAAAAATCCCAGAAGGGAAGAAAGCACTATATGCAAAACGCCGAAACAAAGTTTCTTACAACCAATCTATGACTCCTCAATCTTGGCTAAGAACCTCTTGGTTTGGATCCTCATGAACTGTTCTAATCGATATTCTTTCGTATTCGACTCCTCAAATATTTGATCTAAACGCAAGACTCTTCCTTTAGACCAACGTCCAATCACCATTGAACTTCAAATTATAAGGACTCCTCATGATGTAGAGGATGAACAATCAACCTCGAGAGAAATTATGTAAGCATATATATTCTAAAATCTCATCAAATCTTTCAAGGAACCAACGCACGCACAAATTTTTCTATAGACCTTATGAACTTTTTCTCTCTATAAACATGCATTGTGGCTGTGCTCATCATGGATCTGGATGAACAACGCGCTTTAAATAGACTTTCTGGCCTAGCTTATCTCATTCGAGCGATCTCCAAAGCTCGCTTGAGCCAAGTTTTGATACTTTTTGCTGCTTCAGAATTATGTCTGTAAGAATACAAACTTGGGTAGGTTGCTTGAGTGGTTCCTCCCGATCGCTTGAGCAACCTACTTAACCTTGCAACATCCGATTTCCCTCTACGTTTTGAATCTTCAATCCAACACGTGGCTCACATTACTAGCTAGATCCAACTCCAACACTAAAACAACTAACTAGTCATTACAAAATATTTAAATTAAACAATCACAAATAAGGAACTTATAGTCCTCCTCACGAGACTAAACTACGTGATGAAAAAAAATGGAAGAAAGAAAAGCACTTCTCATCGCACGAGCCTAAGTGCATGATGAAAATTTCAAAACAAAAGAAGATCCTCCTTGTCACATGAAAAAATATATATCCACTTCTTATGGCAAGAGCCGGCTCCTAAATTGCAGGATAAAAATAAAAGTTATACTCCTTTTTGAAAGAACCTAAACTGTAGGACAAAATAAAAGTTAGCCACCTTTGTCACACGATTTTAAACCGCATGATAATGTAACTAGCATGCACTCTCCAACCACATTCATTTTTACATTTCACTGTCACCCTATCGCCCTCATTCTTCAAAACACAAACTCTATCCCATTTTGGAGGGCATGCTTTCTAAGAGCAGCCCTAAAAACAGTTGCATTGGCAAATATCATCCCCTTTTCTAGGTCTGGCCTTTCCATGTCCCTATCCTTAAAAGAACTCAAGAAACTCCACTTTACCCTCCTCATCAGAATTCATTGGAGTATTTAGGTCATCATCTTCCACCTCTTGTATGTCAGGAGGTAATAGGTTTGATGGACCCTCTCCACTCCCATTTCCCATGTTGAAGGAAAAAGGTTCAGAACCACCTACAAATTAAGGTCTCACTCACCTATTTAGTTTTAATATTGTCACCTCAATCATACAGCTCATCTCCATCTCCATCTCCATCTCCATCTCCAAAGAACTCGAGGTCACTACTACCAATACGTACTCCCTCTAGGAATGTTTGGATCAGCCCCACTTTCACTCTCATTGCCATCACTTTTTTCAATGTCACTATCCAAATTTACCACATCATCGACCACATTTAATGTACTCTACATTCTCCACATAAATAGATATAGTTTCTCTATCATTATGAATAACAAACATGCCCCACACCTCACCATTAGTCTTTAACTCTCTCAACCCACCATCCAAATCACAATCAGGAGCTTATGATATATGTTGCAATTTTCTGAACACCCTAAGTCCTTAATCTTGCTTATCATCTCAAAATACGACATTAGTTCTCTGTCTACATTTCTTATGAATTCAACCTTGCCAATTGAATACTTTTTTGCTGGCACATTCACAAAGTAACCCTCATAGTGAACCTCAAACCCAAACATTGCATCAGACATCCTAAGAATCCAGTAAACAACTCAAAAAATAAACAACTTTAGCATGCAATTTTTCATTATTTAAGTAGCAAGTGGTAATTAAGTAAACAACTACTCATAAGTCAAGGGATATCCAGTATACAAATTAAAAAACAAAACTTTAATTAGCATGCAAGTTTTCAATATACAGGTAGCAAGTGTCAAGTAAACAATTAATTAAAACGTACATATAAAAGTCAAGGGATACAAAACAAAACACTACTTTACTATTATCAATCACTTTTTTGGCCCGACATATGCATAGTAGTGTCTATATAAAGTTGATACATAAAAGCATGCATTTTGGACCACATTCACAGACACAAACAACGTACGAAAAGTGTCAACCCCCCCAGACCATTGATTACTCCACCAAAAAAGCATTCAATAGTCTAACAATACTAATAACTCACTTTACAACATTCAATAGTTCAAAGGAATTGCCGAGAAAAAAAAATTAGTTCAAACGAATCTTACCTCCAAGATCAGATGCCCTTGACCGCCGTAAATGATGATCAACTTCTACCGTGGAAAAGGTACTTGAATTTTTTCCATAGGCAGTCAAAATTAGGGTTACAAGTTACAACTCAACAATGGCGTATTGACATATATATATATATATATATATATATATATATATATATATATATATATATAGGTACGAAAATGGAGGGAAAATTCCCGCTAATTTTAGGGGAAAGGTTTTAAAGCTGGGGAAAACGTATTGTATTAGGGTTGGGAAAATCGTGTAGGAGTATCATGTATAACCTACATGTATTGTGTAAGGGTATTTACGTAACTTCGCTCAAAACGTTAACAGAGTTAAAGGGGTGGCAGGAAAATAATAGTTAAAGGGGGTTAAGTGTTGAATTGAGTAGTTGTAGGGGGCAAAGTGTGGCCGGGTGATAGTTAAAAGGGGCAAACTATAATTTCCCCTAAAAGTTATACTCCTTTTCGAAAGAACCTAAACTGTAGGACAAAATAAAAGTTAGCCACCTTGTCACACAATTTTAAACCGCATGATAATGTAAATTGCCTTTTGTCCAGAGGCAGCTGCACATGGAGGGTTTCATGGTCAATTGAACACCCAAACAATTTTTTTTATCTTAAAATACATGTAAAATTTATGGGCTACCCTTTTTATGAACACCTAACGTAAATATTAATAAACACCCAATTCTAAAAGTCTTAAACACTGACCCTAAAAGAATTGAACATCTAACCCAAAACTAATTGAACACTCAATCACAACCCAATTATAGCGCATCAATTCAGGTAATTCATATTTGAACACTTAACACATGTACACGTTACTTCAAATATATAAAGCTTATAATCATAATAAAAATATTGTGAATAGAAGAAGGGAGGCTTAATTAATCGTCCTTAAAACCTGGAGGAGTTATGATTTCGTCCTATCAGTTTCGTCTAATTATGATTTCGTCCTCCTACTAGTTTTTATACCGCTTATGCCCTTTTATCTATTATATATCATATATATATATATATATAGCGTAGAAATCTGGGATGAAATCCTAATCCATTTCGTCCTCCCTTGATTCCCGTTGCCACCAGTTGCCATATCTGCAAATTTATCGCGTCCTCATCCCGAGATTGTCGCCTCCCTTGATTCTAATCAACCATTTCCATCTTGAACGAAACCCATCATTCGAATTTGGTACTAATTTTTTTTCAAAAACCCTAGTCTGTATAAACCCATACCAGTCGGAGAGCCCAATCTCGGCCGTCGTCCTTTTTCTCGAATACCGGCGGCGCAAATCGGCGAATGCACTCCCCCATCCTTTCCGAATGGGGTTTTTTGCGGAAAAGTTCGCGACGCCACAAAACAAGCAAGTCGAACGTGATTGAAGACACCACCGGAGAAGAAGTTCACGATACCGACATGGCCAGATTTCATAAGTCTAGCCCTTAAACCCACTTTTGTTTTTCGTTATTTGTCTTTTGGATTTGCCGGTTGGGGCTAGGTTTCGGGTACAAAACTAAGTTTGTACCATTGTGCTAAATCTGAGGGTTAATCGGCTGGGTGTCATGATTTAGTGAGATTGAACTCCTTATTCATCAATTCATGATTTTGTGTTCATATTTTAGTTTGTTGCTGTGTGTTCTGATTCAGATTGATGCCGATATTCATGTATTCATGATTTCGTTAGGAAGTAGATATGTAATGTTTTTCTAAAAATATCAATTCCTTTATCGTGCGTGCTTCATTCCATGATTTCAATGTTATATCAGGACTTTTTATACTTGGTTCGAAGATAGATTTCAAACGGTAATGTAACGTTGCAATTTTCATGGTAATGTAATCATGTAACGTCATGGTAATTTAACCACTTAACCATGTAAATGTTTGACTATATCCTTTAGCCATGATACGTGAAACAAGAATTCCATGTTTCATACATTATCCAGTCTTGTGTGATCATGAAAGCTTCATGAAAAGTCTACTTTTGAATCTTTGTTGTTCGGAAAAAGTACCGGGTAAGAATGTATAAGAACCTGAGATCCAAGAGTTCAGATTGAAATTGGGAACTGCATAAAATGATTTGGGTATTGTATTCATTTTCACTAGCGTAACATACCTTTCATTGCATAAGTATGATATGAAAATGGCTGATCAAGTATGGTCACTGTAGTAAAATAGCTCTACAGCAGATATAAACTCAACTCCACCAGTTGCATTACTGTGTTTGCTAGATCCTACTTTTGCTGCAACAAATTTCTGGGTTTTGCTGACATTCACAGGGTTTTTCTTGTTGAACTTTTTCATGTTCATGTTCATGTGGGTTGGTGGTGTTGTATGTAGACACCTCCCAAACGGGGTATCGCCATACAGATTGATCACGTTTATTTGCTCGATTGGTTGCTTGCTTCATAAACCAAGATCGTGGACATTCCCATGACTAGGAACATCGCCACACGATAGCAGTTATCATCAAAACAGAGTCGCCACCCAGATTATTAAAACTAGGAAAACAGATAGAGATTCTGGGTACGGGAGCCAAGAGTACAGTAAAGGGAAGGTGTTAGGCACCCCTCTCTGCCCAGCCGTGAGACCGGCCCATAGTTATTCAACATAAGACATGTAGATGCTTTGTTTAATTCTAAAACATAGTCTGTTTAATTAGGCCTTTAAACAGTAAGTAAAGTAAGCCTGTGCGATAAGTAAAGCATGCATCAGAAAGCAGAACAAACAAAGCTATCCCAAGGTAATGGATCCCGCGGCCGGTGAATAGATGTCACGGCCGAGGGATCCTCCTGGTTTTATGTACCGGCCGAGGGATCGAAGCCCCGGTCGGTGTTCTTCCTCACACCAGACAGAAACGTTAGTAGATAATCAAAACGCTAAGATTATGATTATAGACAGAAAATGAAACAAACCAGATGCCGTTGGGCCTCACCACCTTGATCCCTCAGTTGCTTGATTGCTTCGGATTGATTGTGATTGACTGATTGCTTGTTTGAAAACCCTAGGGTTAGGGTTTGAACTTCGGGGTTTGATCGTCGGATTGATGGCTGCCTTCGGAAGGTTATGGTTTTTGCAGAGGGGGTTTGAGAGAGTATTTGTGCAAAGTTTCGTGGCTTGAGAGGCTGATTTCACTTATGAATTTTGTGGTTCAAAGGCCTCTTTATATAGGCAATTGGTGACTCACTCCGGCCAATCAAATGGCACGATTGCAATTGCAATTGTAATGCAATTCAAACTCTTCGTTGCAATCTCTGAACGTGGCCCGAATGCATCGGGAAGGTAGTGTAGTTGATCAAACGTCTGACAGAACATTTCAGAGTCTGAAAAAAGGACGATCTGGCGGCCGAGTAAAGGATATCACGGCCGAGGAATGGATGTCGCGGCCGAAGGATAGATCTTGCGGCCGAGGGATTGATCTCTCAGGGAGATTTTGATGCAACAGGTTGCTCGGGTGAGGAAATGATGTTAAGGCCGTGAGATCAATGTCACGGCCGACAGATGGATTCTCCTAGGCTTCTGTATTTTCTGTCTGAAAGGCTGTATGGCTCTGGATTGGGTCCTCTAAGTGGCTCAAAGTTCTTACCGAAAGCCCTAGGGTTCTCGAGAAGGCAATCAGCAGTCACTGTATCCATTTCATCATCGGGATGGTCCCCAAGGTGGGACTTGAAATAATTGTTAGGCCAAATTGGGGTGTTTACAGACGCCCCTCTTTGACTGAGCTCAGATGGATCACGAGACATGTTTGAGTAAAAGTCAAAACTGTAAAAAACAACTCAATTTGGTCCAACCACTATTCCAAGGGGTTTTCGAAAAAGGTTTTTGTTATGGTCGGGCTGGGAGGCTGCCTACGTATTCCACAAGGGAAATTCAGACCAACCGTAGTTCGGGCGATAAAGAAAAATAAAAAGTTTGGAGGGTTAGAGACAGAAGACGTACCTTCAGGCTTAAAAAGCCGTAGTGTGACGTACCTAGACTGAGCCAGGATTTTGGCGGAAGATAGTTGAAGGAGCGCGGGGCTGCCGGGGGAATTTTTGCGGAGGGCTTCCTTAGTATTTTGGGGTAGATCAGTACACGGCAGGTGCGTTTGCTTTTCTTGATCATCCTTATTTTGACTGAGAGGAGCTCGGTAGAGTAGCCTATCCTTGCGAATGAGCTGGAAGGAATTGATGAAATTGGGGTGGAATCCAAACCATCTGCTGGGGATGAATCGGATGCCGGTTTGTTTTGAGATATGAGGGGCGCAGGGCCAGTAACTAGAGCACGGAGCTTTGGGGATGAGGGAACCGAGGCACGGAGCCGGTTGTAGTCATGAGACGAGAGCCTGGAGAGTGATCCTTTCTGACGTGGTGGAACCGAGGCGCGGAGCCGGTTGTAGTCACAAGGCGAGAGCCTGAGGAGTGGAGCCTGCTGTGGTCATGAGGCGAGGGCCTAAGGAGATCGGAGCTTTGAGCTTGATAGAACCGAAGCGCGGAGCTGGTATTGATCATAAGGCGAGAGCCTAAGGTGTCGGAGCTTGACGTGATTTGAACTGAGGAGCTTTCTCATCATAAGTTTTGGCATAGAGCCAAAGGATCGAGGTACTGGACCGATCAATAAAACCGAGGCGTAGAGCCGGTTGATTGCAGGGTTGACCTGTTTCATGAGAGATAAGCAGAGTGTATATGTGTGATGATGATGGTTGTTAGATGTGAACAGATACGATGATGCAGACTCGATGTGATAATGGTGATGCAATTGATGCAAATGTGCACGGGCCCGTGCGTGTGTGTTTGATATAAGCGTAGAGCTTCTTTCAAGTTTCGGATTTGAGCATTCGGAGCGTAGAGCTCGAGCATTCGGACAGCAGAATTCGAGCATTCAAAGTACAGGCTTTGAGCATCCAGTACGCAGTGGTTGGGCATCCAAGCGTAGAGCTTGAGCATTCAAGTGTAGAACTTGAGCATCCAGTACACAGTGGTTGGGCATTCGAAGAGCTTCGCGCATTCAAAATGTTAGATTTTGAGCATTTAGGCGTAGAGCCTGAGAATGATGTCTTGATTGTTGGGGCGGCATAGAGCCTGTTGAGATAGTTACGGCTTCGAGCCAGTTGAGATAATGGGCTTGGAGCCGCTGAGTTGACAGGTGAGGTGGATACGGGCGTAGAGCCGTTGAGATGATTGTTACGGCTTCGAGCCGTTTGTGATAATGGGCTTCGAGCTGCTGAATTGGGCCGTTGAAATGATGGTGGATATGATGATGAGCTCTGAGCTGTTGAGTAAGCTTAGAACTGTTGATGATGCTTAGAGCCAATTGGGATAATGGGCGTAGAGCCACTGAATGGTAGGCGTGCAGCCCGCTAAGTTGTAGTGAAGCTGTTGAAAAGGTGGATATAGCCGCTGAACGGCTTGATAGTGATGAGTTCGAAGCTGCTGAGCCATCGGTGATGCAAGGAGCATGGTGTTGTCAAGTGACTTGTGCACAAGGTTATCGAGCGTGGAGCTGCTGAGTGACTCGATAATAGTGGACACGGAGCGAGAGTTTGGTTTTGATAATCCTTGTTGAAAGAGGGATCTTCGATGCTCGGGCATGCCCCCAAGGCTAGTTTTGATCACGTTGTATTGGCATCAGGGATGCCCCCAAGGCTGACTTGATTTTGCTCCTGTTGGTCATGGACCCAGAATTCTATAATGGCTTGAGTTAGTGCACTGAGCAAGATCTGATATTACTGAGGGAAATAGATTGGGGGGGCCTGGAGATTGATATCTCGGCCGAAGGATCGATGTTTCGGCTGAGTAATTGGTGTCTCGGCCGCGAGATAGCCAACAGTCAGAAAATCGATTTAAGTTAAGTTCGATCGATCTCACGGCCCATTCGATCTTTTCCTTCCTCCTTTCTTTTCTCTCGTTCAAGCAGCCCCCTTCGACCGAGGCCACTCCAACCCCCGTTCTCCGACTGTCATCGCATCTCTTACCGCTGTCGTTCCCTCCGACCACCACCATTTCGGCAGTTGTTTTCAGCGGTCATGGCTTCATCACCTCATCTTCCTCCATCATCCGATGTTCCTGCCGTGTCTAGAGACACGGGAAAAGCCCCAGCTGTTGAGGCCGCGATTCTTGGCGGGGTTTCGAATACTCGTGTCTTACGTTCGAGTAGGCGCAGAGCCGCTGTTGGAGAGAGCTCTTCGCAACCCATTCCTCCTGAGACAGAGCCCGAGGTTTCTACTGATGCAGGCGGTGGTGCCCTACCGCCGTTTGATGTTGCCACATACGCTCCCCAGGTTCACATGGTTGGACGTGGCAGTTCATTGCGATATCGTCCTCCTCTCAGCGATGTCCCACCTGAGGTCTTGCACAGGGAGCCGGAGCAGCACCTTGGTTTCACCAATAGGAAGGTAAAATTTTATCCTGTCAAATGATTTTTTGTATATAAGATCTCGCGAAGTGATAATTTTGACATTTGATAAGGAATTTGAATTCTATAAGTTGCCCCCTGTATAGGCGACGTTTTTGTATTGATTTCTTCTTCGTATTTCGTCAGGCGAACGAGAGGCTACGCATGTGGGGAAGTTGCCCCCAGGTGTTTGAGTGGCACGAGAGGCTTCCTCGGGATGCTAAGGACGCGGTTGCTTTGGCCGGCTTTGAGCCCTTTATACTTGGTTTCCACCTTCCGAAGGCGGAGTTGGGATTGACCACGGCATTAGTGGAGCGGTGGTGGGACACTACCAACACTTTCCATATTCCAGAGGCTGGGGAGATGACGATCACTCCGGGTGATTTTGCTTTGCTTACAGGTCTAAGGGTCGGCGGCGATCCTCTTCCGATCGATCCACAAATTCATGAGCGGGAAGGTGCTTTTGAATATCTTCTGGGGAAGGTTCCCGTTGTGTCAGAGAGTGGTCATATCTCATATTCCTGGCTTCGAGAATAGTTTGATTGTGCGGGCATCGAATCTGAGGTGTTGGTACAACAATTGGTGAGGGCTTTTCTCCTTTACCTTCTTGGCCAAACCTTATTCTGCAACAAGGAAAACTCGGTGCACGTCCAGTTTTTGGCTGCCTTGGTGCACTTGGAGACCATAGCAGAGTTCGATTGGGGAACTCCTGCTCTAGCCACGCTGTACGGGCACCTCAGTGCTTGTTCTCGGGGGATTAGTTTGTCGCTTGGCGGACACCACCGTATTCTTGAGGCACATACTTCGACTTCATGCGTTGTTCCCTTGTTGCTTTTATCTCTGTAACTCAAGTTTATTTTCCGTCTTTGTTTGTAGCTCTGGGCTTTTGAGCACTTGCTGCAGTCTCCGACCAGGCACAGAGAGCCTAGGTTTGTTCCACGGGCAGCCCGTTGGTTGAAAGGAGTTCGGAAGTCACGATCGCCTGCCATGGACTTACTGGCTTGGAGGCGAGTTTTGGATCGCCTAACGGTGGATCAGGTATGATATCTTCTACCCTTCTTTATGTCGTTTCCTTACTTTTGTTGACATTATTTCCCTTTCTACAGGTGCGTTTTGACCCATGGGGCGTGCTACTTGATGATGCCCCTCTGGAGTTGACCTCAGCTCGGGCGCTGGACAGCCAGCACTTCCTTTTGGAGGGGCCATTTTCGAGAGCCTGGTATCTCGGAGAGAGGGTAGCGAGCCAGTACTTTCCACATTCTGAGGCGTTGCAGCTTGTTCCTCTCCCTCCTTCTGTTGGTATGAGATCGACCCATCTTTTGACCGGAGAGGGCTTGCTACTTGCTCTTGAGAGACAGCCAGCCATGAGTTTTCTCGTAGCGGGAGATTACTCGGCCTTTCGTTTGGCCTCGCTGACCCTTCCTACTGCTACCACTGCTGCTGCTCCTCCTGTTTGGCCACAGGCCCCCAACTTCATCTCTTTCCATAATGCCAACGGAGAAGAAGAACGCCTGATGTTGACACCATGTGCTACGCAGCTCTACGTGCTTCCTACCGGAGTTCAGCAGGTAATACTGCGGACTCTGCTTTAGTTTCCTTCAGTGTTCTTCCCTTGTTTTGCGATGTATGTGATTATTTCCTCTGTAGGTGCTTGCTGATATTATTCAAGAATGGTTGCGTGCATTTCAGAGTGCAGAGGCCTTGGCTCGACGGTAGCGAAGTCGGATAGTTGCGGTATATATCCTTTGATTTCTTCTCTTTCCGTCCCATATTTTATGTGAACCTAAATGTCCACAAACTATGTTTTGCAGCTTGAAGCGGAGCAGGTGCCAACGGTGTCAGTCACTCAGAGTGCTGGGGTCAGCGAGGGTGGAAGCACCAGGGCTGGTGACGGCGGTGCTAGAGATGGTGATGGAGCTGTTGGTGAAGGTGAGGGACAGAGAATTAGCGTCACTGTTCCTGAGCGTTTTCGTTCTTCTTATTCTCGTCATGCGCCCATGAGAGGCCGCGACCAGTAGCTTACCTTTTTCCTGTATTTGTTAGCTCCAAAACAGATAATGGATATTTGTATTTTTATGAAGCAACTTCAGCAAGTGTGGGCAAGTATTATGATTTGTGTTTTGTCCTGAGATACTTTTTGTAATAGATTAAAACATGGGCCGAGGAATGGATTGCTCGGCCAAGAATTCCATTCTTCGGCCGTTACTTCTATTTCCTGAAGAAGCTGGATTTTTGTGTTAGCCAAGTGGCATTCCTTCCTTTTTACGCTTGAATTTGATTCATGCCTTTCATTTGCTTTCGCCGTTACTACAGTCTCTTTGCCATGTTTTTTTTGGGATTTTTAGGATACATTGTCCTTTATGTTGACAACTTTTGAGTCAGAGAGGACGAGCGATGATTCTCATGTGTCTTTGTTTTTGTCAATTCCCTAGAAAATGACTAACTCATCTTTTGCGAGCTCAATACGCAGGGTTAGCTATACCTATCGTTGAGCACAAATCTTTTGATGTTTTCCTCTCTCCAAATGTTTGGGCCGCATCTCAATGTGAGATTGCCTGCGTATCCCAATCAGGGAATCAAGCCTTTTTACGTAATTCCTAGATCACCACCTTTGGGGGTTGGGTTTTCACTCTTGGTTTATCTTTTCACATGCTCTAAGTTTTGCCTAGGTTACCTGATGGAGGTTGAGTCTCTAGCGAGCTTTTGAGTGCCTTATCTTTTGCCTAGGCTGCTTATTTTCTTGTCCTAGCAGGCTCTGCTCTTACTTTTGCTTGGGTGTACAAATTACCCAACGAGCATTTCTTTTTAAAAGGTTTTCCGTATTTTGGAGAGGAATTTGGCGGAGATGCTTTTCGCGATATCTCCTGTTATGTTTGTACTTTCACAATGGGTAAGCTAACCCTAAGTGTTCTCACGGAGATAGCGTCTTCTTCCTAAGTTTTGACAAAAATCTAGTTCTAAGTAATCAGGGTTCGTCCCTTCTTTCCTTTTTGTTAGCAACATAAAGAATTAGATTCTTAAAATCCTTTCATTTTTGGCAGAAAGACTGTAGCGTATAGCAATTGTATTTAAAGATGGAATCATTTAACAAGCATAAAAGTGATAAAATGGGGATTTATTTAGCTGTAGATAATGCCCAAACAGGGGCCCAAAACATGTCCTAGCTCGTCTTTAGGAAATGAAAGCAATGTTTTTGTCATGCGATTTACTGCAGTATCTCGGGAGTGGCTCCTTTTTCTTTTGCAGTTTTATACTCTTCTTCACCCTCTTTGCCAAACAGAATCCTTAGGTCAAACTCAACTAGCACCTCGATCCAGTCTTCAGAAGTGGGAGATGAATTTGTCGGTTCTTCTTCTATATCACTGTCAGTCCATTCTTGATCAAAGAAAATTTGCATTCCAGGATACCTTCGCTTGGTGGTTTCATCTTCCCATGTTTCTGCGAAACCGCAAAATGGGAAGTCTTCTCCCTCTCTCACAAACCATCCGTTGAGTGTTTTTGGGACTATGAGTTTTTTCTTCTTTGATCCTGCTTCCTCTTGCTTTAGCTCTTTCAATGCTTCCCTTTTTTTTCATTTCGGCTTCTGTTGGGGTGTAGCCAAGACCAAAGGCGTATTGATTATGCGGGGGATCAATCATTCGCGGAATACCTTGTGATCTTTTGCCTAAACCCAGTCCAGGGAAATAGTTTTGTTTCTTCATCATCCATCTGGCAGGGGTGCTTACGTAGAAGCTTCTTTCAGCCATCAAGGCTTGTACGGCGGTTGCTTCCTCAAGCCTGAATCCAGTAAGGAAGGTTTCCTCGGTTCCTACCTCTTGGACAGGTGTGTCAGGATGAGCTCGAATTGATGAGTCCCCTAAAATGGTGACAACCCTTCCATCTGCTGCAAACTTGACCTTTTGATGCAAAGTAGAGGGTACTGCCCCAGTGTCATGTAGCCATGGCCTTCCCAACAAGAGGTTGAAGGTGGCTGGTATGTTCATTACATGGAACTCTACATCTCTTTTGATCTTTTCCACTTCTACTGGCAGCGTGACACACCCAACCATTCTTCTCTTTGAGTTGTCATAGCCTCTTACGCCTTGACTTGAAGGTCGTATATCGGTGGAGCCCACCCCTAGCTTGTCGAGGGTTCTTTGAGGACATACATTTAAGGCAGACCCATTATCCACCAAGACCAGTGGGATCCATTTAGTGAGATATTTAAGTGAAATGTAGAGAGGTTTGTTGTGTGCAGGTTCTTCAGGAGGTAGATCCTTGTCAGTGAAAGCTATTGTCGGTTTTGGAGCTTTTGACGTTATTATGAAGCCTACCAGATCTTCGGGGGTGATATCGATGGGAACTTTAGCTTTTTCGAAAGTTTTGAAGAAAGAGTTGCGATGCTCGTAGGAGGACATAAGCAATCCCTAGATAGAGATATCAACTTGGATTTTTTTCAGTTGTCTTAGCACCCTGTCTTCCTCAGGTTCGGTCCTTTGGCTCTCTTCTTCTTCTTCTTCCATTACTCGCGTTGAGGTTGAACTTTCTCCACTTAGTTTAGGAGGTTTATACACTCTTCCGCTTCGGGTGAGGTGACATATTTCTTCTTCTTGGGTGCCCCATGGATCAGCAGGCTCGATCCTTCCAACTTCCCAATCACTTGGCAGGGCCTGACGCATGTCCAACCACCAATCCCCATCATCAATGGCATAGATGTGGGGTTCTCCTCCTGTTGCAAAGTGCTTAACCCGTAATAACCTTGCCTTCGGAATAAGGTCGGAAACCCCAAGCGTAGGGCTTGATCGTCGGTAGCAATAAACCGGTAAGACCGGGATCGTACCACAGGGATTCAGAGATAGCTTAATTGGATTGTAGGATTTTTGTAAGGTTCTTGGCATTTAAGACGGCCAACTGTCGGTTTTGCTTTAGAGATTGGAAAATGATAGTGAAATGACTAGAAAAACGGTTTGTGCTTGGTAAAAACAGGCGGCATGGTTTAGGGGCTCAAACCGCCCGATGACTTAGCTAATTTAGCCGTTTCTTTCTAACAACTCCAAGCCAAGGCATAGACAAACTTAGCTTGGAGCACTCAACGCTAAAAGTCGAGCATAACCATGGCATTAGCTCAGAAACGACTTAATCTCATTTGGAAATCACTTAAATCAAACGCCGGTAGCGTTAAAAGCTCCTAGCCTCGTATGCAAGACGAAGGTATTAGCCCCGGCCAACACACGATCAAAGAAGGTATTAGCCCCTTTGGTTTGGCCGAAAATTAAAGATTAAGCCTTTCCCTTACTAACATCATGATCAAGTTATAGAAAAACCACTAAAACAACTAAGCCATGGGAGAGAGATCACCCCATGGCCAAGCCTAGAAGACTACTCAACCATTAAGCAAGAGTAAAACATGCTAGGAAATTGGGACATTAATTTCAACCGTAGGAAACGAAAACAAACTTGATTTCTATAGAGATCTCAACCGTAGCTACAATATTAAGGAACAAGAAAACAATAAACGAGAAGGACTTACTAGGGTTCTTTGAAGAAATGACTAGAAAGCTTGAAATACCATTAATGGAGTTCTAATACTTTTACAAGACTTAAAGTTATGTGTGCTAGGTCCTTGAATGAAAGAGAAAGAGTAGTATTTATACTCCCTACACATCACCCACGAAAATATCCAAAAACTTGCCAAAGGTGGCAAGTATTCCATAAATGGAAAGTTCAAAAAGCAGAAAAAAATCTGCAGAAAAGCTCCCGTATCGATACGGCCATTACTCCGTATCGATACCAGAGCTCTACGGGGCAAATCCCAAATCTTCTGTATCCAACTGGTATCGATACAGCCAATATGCTCGTATCGATACCGCCTTCTTTTCATCATCAGCCCAGGCCGTGGCCTTGACTTGGCCACCCGACGGCCCGATGGCTCTTGACATGGCCCGAAAGTGCCACCGGCCTCTTTCTTGATCATTCCCACAAGCCCGACGGCCCGACTCCATGAGGCATCGCCAACCCGATACCCTCAAGGGTTGTTCAAAACATCGAAACAAGCCCTTTTATTCCCGTACTGCCTGAAACGCTCAACAGAAAACTTTACGCGCAAAATGACTAAAAAAACTAAAACAAACACGAAAAGAATAACAAAAGCCGGGACTAAGCGCACCAATTATCTACGAAATTGGGTGCTTATCACAAAGCATTCGTCATTCTTAGAGAAGATCAGGGATGGTTTGGCTTGGGTGTTTGGGATAATGTGTCGGGTAGGATTATATGTGGGGCTATTGGATAGGCTTATGAGATTGATATTTTAAGGCGGTGGTTCGTTGTTGTGAGCGGGAAGTGGATTGGTTTGCACATTGGGCTTAGGAGGTTTTATAGCTCGACTATCAATGAGATCTTGGATGTCATGACAAAAACGCATGCAGCGGTCTGTCTCATGTCCAGGGTGTTGGTGGTATGCACATTGTTTATTGGCATCATAGCTTGGGCCATAAGGTGGCTGAGGAGGTGGGTTATTCAAGAGCCTAAGATGCCCTTGGCAGCTTAGGATGGCTAAGGCTTGGGATGGAGTCATATAGAGTGGGTCAAAATTGCGGCGAGGGCGATTTGTGTTTCTAGATGAGCTAGTTTGAAAAGGGTCTTGTGGTAAGGTTGAGTTAAGGGTGTTGACGGAGGCAGGAGATGCACGGGTCGGAAAGGTTTTTCTGGGTAGAGGGGTTTCTTCTTTTCCAATGAGGCCCAGCTTGATTCCATCTTCGATTTGTAATCCAGTGGCGTGCAGGCGTTTGAAGTCGGTGATAGCCTGAGTGTAAATGTGGGTGAGATACTTGGGCTGCAGATTCTTGACAACTATCTTCACTTGATCTTCCTCGGAAGGGCGGTTTTTCATCTTGGCAGCCTTTTCTCTCCATCTTGCCACAAAGGTAGCAAAGTCCTCATTGGATTCTTGTTTGGTCATCTCCAAGTCTCGAGTAGTTAGCTCAATTTGGACATTGTATGCATACTGCTTGACAAAAGCATTGGCAATTTCTGGCCAAGTCTGATAGTGCACAAATTCCAAAGTGAGGAACCAATCGAGGGCGTTTCCAGTGAGAGTTCTTTGAAACAGTTGAGCGATGAGCTCATCGGTTAGGCCCATGGGCTTCAGAGTGTTGATGACATGGCGAACATGGCTGGTAGGGTTACCAGTCCCGTTGAACTTCTCGATGTTTGGCATTTTAAACTGTTCAGGCAGCTAAGATTCTGGAAATAGGCAGAGTCCTTCGAAATCTAGAATTTGGTCTCCTTGTGAACGAGCCAAAGCGTGCTTGATCTCCTTGACTTGTTTGACCAATTCAGGGTTTTCTGTAACTTCATGAGGATTTTCTGCTTCTTCCTCATCTTTCTTGTCTTCAGCATCTCTTGCTGCTTTCTCAGCTTGTAAATAGGCAATTTGGGCTCGGAGCTCGGTGACAGTAGCATCATTGTCTGCCATTTTTGGGATGTAGGTAGAGGGATTGCTTGGCGAAGCTCGGGATTGGGTAAATAGTCAGGTTTGTTGAGAAGATGACCGCGAAGTCCCCAGAACTGATTGGGACCGTTGCGGTGAGGGTGTCTTGACAGGCGAGGGTGACCGATGAGATGACTGTAAAGACCTCTGTTTGGTGTGACTTCTAGTATTGTAAGAGTATAAAACTGCCTGAGGTTGCTTCTTTAATCTACCTATTGTGCCTGCTTGAGAAAGTAGAGTACCTGAAGGTCAGTACTTGGCTCGTACAGGGTTAGGATTTGGGCTGAAAATCCCAACCCTTCTGCACAGAAAGAGTTATTTACAACAACAGATGGTACAAGGTGTGAGTAAGAACTTGGAAGCGAAAATGCAAGTAGGTTCCTAGCCTGTAGGTTCCTGTCTTAGTTTGATAAGTTCTATGACTTTCTAAAACATGCAAGGTTTTGGTAGTCTCAGGGTGTTCCGTTGTCAAAGGGCACCAATCCTCTCACCAGCCCATCATAGGCGGTGATTGGGTGATTCCCTTTTTGATATACCACTAGGTACGAGTGACTGTGGAGTTTGCTGGAACCCCCAACATAGCCCGTGTCATGCCGAGATATCAAGTGAACTCAACTGGTTGCCCGCTCGATGCATATGATAAATGAATTAAACAAGGCATGTATTAGTTTTATGTTGAACTTTCTGGTTATGGCTCTCATATTCCCCAGCAGAGTCGCCAAAAACTGTAGACACCTCCCAAACGGGGCATCGCCATACAGATTGATCACGTTTATTTGCTCGATTGGTTGCTTGCTTCATAAACCAAGATCGGGGACATTCCCATGGCTAGGAACATCGCCACACGATAGCGGTTATCATCAAAACAGATAGAGATTCTGGGTACAGGAGCCAAGAGTACAGTAAAGGGAAGGTGTTAGGCACCCCTCTCTGCCCAGCCGTGAGACCGGCCCATAGTTATTCAACATAAGACATGTAGATGCTTTGTTTAATTCTAACACATAGTCTGTTTAATTAGGCCTTTAAACAGTAAGTAAAGTGAGCCAGTGCGATAAGTAAATCATGCATCAGAAAGCAGAACAAAGCTGTCCCAGGGTAATGGATCCCGCGGCCGGTGATAGATGTCACGGCCGAGGGATCCTCCTGGTTTTATGTACCGGCAGAGGAATCGAAGCCCCGGTTGGTGTTCTTCCTCACACCAGACAGAAACGTTAGTAGATAATCAAAACGCTAAGATTATGATTATAGACAGAAAATGAAACAAACCAGAGGCCGTTGGGCCTCACCATCTTAATCCCTCAGTTGCTTAATTGCTTCGGATTGATTGTGATTGACTGATTGCTTGTTTGAAAATCCTAGGGTTAGGGTTCGAACTTCGGGGTTTGATCGTCGGATTGATGGCTGCCTTCGGGAGGTTAGGGTTTTTGCAGAGGGGGTTTGAGAGAGTATTTGTGCAAAGTTTCGTGGCTTGAGAGGGTGATTTCACTTATGAATTTCGTGGTTCAAAGGCCTCTTTATATAGGCAATTGGTGACTCACTCCGGCCAATCAAATGGCACGATTGCAATTGCAATGCAATTCAAACTCTTCGTTGCAATCTTTGAATGTGGCTCGAACGCATCGGGAAGGTAGTGTAGTTGGATCAAACGTCTGACAGAACGTTCCAGAGTCTGGGAAAAGGACGATCTGGCGGCCGAGTAAAGGATATCACGGCCGAGGAATGGATGTCGCGGCCGAAGGATAGATCTTGCGACCAAGGGATTGATCTCTCAGGGAGATTTTGATGCAACAGGTTGCTCGGGTGAGGAAATGATGTTAAGGCCGTGAGATCAATGTCACGGCCGACAGATGGATTCTCCTAGGTTTCTGTATTTTCTGTCTGAAAGGCTGTATGGCTCTGGATTGGGTCCTCTAAGTGGCTCCAAGTTCTTACCGAAAGTCCTAAGGTTCTCGAGAAGGCAATCAACAGTCACTGTATCCATTTCATCATCGGGATGGTTCCCAAGGTGGGACTTGAAATAATCGTTAGACCAAATTGGGGTTTCTACATTGTAAAAGATTTACTTCATAGATTAGGAATGGTAATATAACGTTGTAATCGTTATGGTAATGTAACCATGTAGTACCATGGTAATTTCACCATTAATGGATTGTCCATCATTATTTCAGGAGTTACGCCTAGTAATGTGGAAGGGGGAGCTAGGTTGAAACGAAGAGAAGTGGATCTAGATGATGCACTAGTTGAAGATACGTCACCTTCGAAGATAAAAGGTACGAGACCACAAGAAAATCATGATGTGGAAGGGTCCTCGAAGGTTCGCTCAAGATTTGGGAGTGTAGCACGCGGGATTAAGGGCAAACATCCTCGACTTGATGTGCAAGGGTCCGCACAGAAACGCACAAGATCTGTGAATGTAGCGCAAGGAATTAAGGCCAAACTTCCTCGTTCGAGGAAACATCGAGATGTAAATGAGAGAGAAATACACGAGACAACGTATCATGCAAGCCTAAATGGCATGAAGACATTGATTGAGGAGTTGAATTTGAGTGAGGAGCACAAGAATGTATTAATTTGATTGTGGGCATTTGAGATATGGGCAACTGATTATGAAATATGCTTGGCTCAGGACCATGTTTGGACATCACGTTTCATGGTTAATATACCACCAAAACTTGTAGGTAACATGGTTAATTTACCATGTAGGTTACATGGTTAACAACATTCTGCAATGATTGATAATGCTGAAATGTTCATGTACGTATTCGATACATGTTGCACGGTGGAATCACCGGAACGATTCATGATGAACAGGGCTTTGGGCCATCTGCTTTGTGGAATATAAATGGAATGAGAAATTAATGGGATTCTCTTTGTTGGAAATTTGAAATTTTGAAAATCCTCATCTCTTCTCCTGTTATATCTCACCTAATTCCATAGGTGTTTCCATATTCAACCCATCTGTTTCCCATAGATTTAGGAAACAGTTTTCATCTCTCTCTCTCTCTCTCTCTCTCTCTATAAATGTGTAAATGTATGTATATTTAATATATGTATATAAAATAGAAAAAAGGGTAATAAAGGTAATTTACATATTGCAAGGATGAAAACATAAGCATGAAAAAAGGGGGGGGATGAATTCTTACATAGCATGAAAAAAGAGGATGGATATTTAAATATTCCAAAGAAGAATCTATCGGTGTAAGTATTATACTATGCGTTCTCTCTCCATCTTTATTGTTGATGATCTAAATATGTTAATTTTGAATTCATGACAATAACTTCTTCTTTTTTGTCTAGTTAGCTTATAACATTACGGACAAAGCTTTAAAAAAATTCAATTATATTGCAAATCCCGTTAACTTGAATAATATTCCTTCGAATTTAAGACTACGATAAAAAATCTCATCATATCATCCTAAAGAACAAAACATATTTTCGAGAAGGTCAACCCCAACGTACTTGTTACAATTTCTTTCAAAAGAATTTTAATAGATTAATACACTAGTTAAACGTTGGCACAAAATATGAAAACTCATTTAGGACAACTGTAAAATTTACCCACTCCATTCTCAACCCTTCCATTCTCGAAACACTATCTACTACGAAATACAACTTTCAAAAAAAAAAATAGTACATATTTTTTAGTTCTCATTTCGCTTCGTAGTTAAGTTTTTTTCTTGAATAGAGATAATATTTTTTGACCGTACTATTTATACAACTATATGAGATTTTGCACATATATTATTGGTTAATATATCAGCTAGTAGAGTTAAGGTAAATTTTGAACACCCTATCATAAATTCATGGAGTCGCCACTGCTTTTGTCGGCAAAGGACTAAGGTTGAGTGCTCATGCCTGAGTTTTTGGGCTTCCCTCCGTCGGTTCGTGTCCAGTGATGGTAGCGTTTGGTGCTCAGAGGTTGTCTAGATCGGACAGCACGGCGGTGGGGTGGTGGTCAGGCTGATGTTGTGGCGGCATGTGGATGGCAGGAGTTTAAGATGTATTGTTTAGGGTTAGGGTTCTGGGTATTCCTTGGGCTGGGCTATATTGTAATATCTGAGCTTTTTGGCCTTTTTGCTAGGTCTTTGTTCCCTTTTGGGGTGTTTTTGGACTTCATTGTAATATTTGGGCTTTTAGGCCTTCAGGTGTATGGGCTTGTTCCCATTTGGATGTACTCCAACTTTTGATTGAATTCCCTTCCTCTTTCCCTTAATAAAATGTACACTCTTGCCTATCAAAAAATTTTTTTGCTCCTAATCGATCTCATGAGCTTAAAATTGCATGATATTACACTCGTAATCGCAAGAGTATAAAACTGCACGATAGAGCTACTCCTAGTTGTAACTAAAGAGCATAAAGTGCAAGATAAAGAAGGCTACACTCCTCGACGCAAGAGCTAAAACTGCATGATATTATTGATTCTCTCAAGTATCAGATTGTGTGCGAAATTCATTCCTAATCTTATATGCTGTAGATGCGGGGGCATATGATTGGCTAGGGTATTTGGTGC
Source organism: Rhododendron henanense subsp. lingbaoense (assembly GCA_020567845.1). Lineage (NCBI taxonomy): Eukaryota > Viridiplantae > Streptophyta > Magnoliopsida > Ericales > Ericaceae > Rhododendron > Rhododendron henanense. The sequence continues at coordinate 36,015,675 of CM036316.1, read as the reverse complement.
CAACCTAGCCGGGACGCTCACCTTTAAGTAGTGATGCCATTTCTCCCATCCCAAATATAAAAAGAACTACGAAAGACTTGATCTTTCTAGGTGTACGTAACCAGCCTTGTAGCAAGAAGAAAAGACACATCGACAAATATCAAATAATTAAGTTCATTTCTCCAAAGAACTATGGAAGGCTTGTCCGGCTTAGGGTACGTAGACAATCTATGTAGATACAACCACATTTGCAGATACCACATCTTCGTGCCACCAATTACACTTCAAATGTTAATTTCAAGCTAGCTAGTATGTAGTCAAATAATCACACTAGCTAGCATTGTCGAAAAACAAAATTCGAATCTTGCCCATGTTCAAACAATTTCACATGAACAATATCGAGGGGTACTGTAGAAATGAAAAAAATAACCACAATTTAAGTGGGCCCAAGATCATTAAGTTGGTGATGATTAAAATTAAATTACGGAGTACAAGTTTGGAATGGTGGGTAACAAAGAAAAAAAGAATATTAGGGGCAATTGTTGACGTTGAACTAATCACCACAAAGCCTGAGGTGGGCCGCATCCATCGAATGATATAACAAGGAATTAGGAAATACAAAATCCAATTAAGCAAAACAAAACTCATGGGAGAGTACCCAGGTAACCATCCAAATAAGGACAAGGCCCACGTGATTTATTGAATTAGGTGAACGATTTAAAGGGTGAGCATCAATTTAATTGGTCTCACCTCGCTAATTGAGGTTGTTGTATGGACTTTTCATTTTCAACCGTTTATTAAAAGAGGGAGTTTGTGGGTTGTTTTTTGCTAATTTAGGACACATTTGCCCTTTAATTGCAAACAGTGCGCACTTTTAGGGGTTCGGATTTTTGGTGTTTTCTGTTTGATTGGGAATGGGTGAATATCATTAATCCACGTCCCCGTCCTCACCCCACTCCAAAATTGAGGTTGTATGGACTTTTCATTTCCAACCGTATATTAAAAGAGGGAGTTTGTGGGTTGTTTTTTGCTAATTTTGGACACATTTGCCCTTCAATTGCAAACAGTGCGCACTTTTAGGGGTTTGGGTTTTTGGTGTTTTCTGTTTGATTGGGAATGGGTGAATATCATTAATCCACGTCCCCGTCCTCACCCCACTCCAAAATTGAGGTTGTATGGACTTTTCATTTCCAACCGTATATTAAAAGAGGGAGTTTGTGGGTTGTTTTTTGCTAATTTGGGACACATTTGCCCTTCAATTGCAAATAGTGCGCACTTAGGGGTTTGGGTTTTTGGTCTTTTCGGTTTGATCATTGGGAATGGGTGAGTATCATTAGTTCACGTCCCCGTCCTCACCCTGCTCCAAAATTGAGGTTGTATGGACTTTTCATTTCCAACCGTATATTAAAAGAGGGAGTTTGTGGGTTGTTTTTTGCTAATTTGAGACACATTTGCCCTTCAATTGCAAACAGTGCGCACTTAGGGGTTTGGGTTTTTGGTCTTTTCGGTTTGATCATTGGGAATGGGTGAGTATCATTAGTTCACGTCCCCGTCCTCACCCTGCTCCAAAATTGAGGTTGTATGGACTTTTCATTTCCAACCGTATATTAAAAGAGGGAGTTTGTGGGTTGTTTTTTGCTAATTTGAGACACATTTGCCCTTCAATTGCAAACAGTGCGCACTTAGGGGTTTGGGTTTTTGGTCTTTTCGGTTTGATCATTGGGAATGTGTGAGTATCATTAGTTCACGTCCCCGTCCCCGTCCCCGTCCTCACCCTGATCAAAAGTTGAGGTTGTATGGACTTTTCAATTGGGCCCAAGATCATTAAGCTGGTGATGATTAAAATTAAATTACAAGTTTGGAATGGTGGGTAACAAAGAAAAAAAGAATATTAGGGGCAATTGTTGACGTTGAACTAATCACCACAAAGCCTGAGGTGGGCCGCATCCATCGAATGATATAACAAGGAATTAGGAAATACAAAATCCAATTAAGCAAAACAAAACTCATGGGAGAGTACCCAGGTAACCATCCAAATAAGGACAAGGCCCACGTGATTTATTGAATTAGGTGAACGATTTAAAGGGAGAGCATCAATTTAATTGGTCTCACCTCGCTAATTGAGGTTGTTGTATGGACTTTTCATTTCCAACCGTATATTAAAAGAGGGAGTTTGTGGGTTGTTTTTTGCCAATTTGGGACACATTTGCCCCTCAATTGCAAACAGTGCACACTTAGGGGTTTGGGTTTTTGGTTTTTTCGATTTGATTGGAAATGGGTGAATATCATTAGTCCACGTCCCCGTCCACCCCCCACCTCCCAGGTCTGTTGGGTACAGGTGGAAGCATCTGTGGAGAGAGAGAGAGACACAGAGAGAGGAGTTCTTGGGCAATTAATTTCTAGTTTCTCTGTACTTGCCTCTGTTGCTTCTTGCCGTGCAGAGGTAATTGTTTCCTCTGTTGTTCTTTCTTTCTCATTTTTCGTCTTCTATGGTTGGTTGGGTATGATTTTCTTTGGGTATGTAGTTGTGGTCCGGTGTCCGTGCTATGCATTGTTTGGTTTTGGGGGAAAATAGTTTCGCCGGTTTCTTCTGTGGAGGGGGAGAGAGAGAGAGGAGTTTTTGGGCGCTTTCCGCCTTCTTCCTGTTTGCCTGTGATAGGATCGTCACACACATGCACACGATTTACGAGTATAAAACAGTAAATGATCGACACAGCAATATACGTGGTTTTCCAAAGCCGGGTACGTCCACTGGAGCGAGAGCGGCTGCTGTTTTATTATCACAGTTATGAAATAGGGTTTACAACATAGAGTATTTATACCGACTCTATTCTAACCCTAACCTGGTATTTGGTCTGTATCCCAAAAATACCCTTGTACGAACCGTACTGCGGGAGGCATAGCCCCCCACACCCCCTAAATTACGGAACACCTGGGCCTTCGGCCCAATCTACTTTTACTGGATCATCGGCGATGAATCAGATGCCGTCGCTCCGCTACGCTTCGCTCCACTCGTTCCATTCCGGCATCTGGCCTTATTTCTAGAACTCCTTAGTATCTCTTCATACTTAACATATGAGCCACAGTTCTAACAGCCTGCGTTGCTCCTTGCTGTACAGAGGTAATTGTTTGGGCTGTCGTTGTTTCCTTCTCGTTTTCCTCTCCCTTGCTTGCCTCTTGTGGTCTGTGGTTTCTACGGTGTGGGTTACGTGGGTTCTCTGGGGTGGTTTGGCCATGTGCATGGCTGCGTGGATCTTGTGTCTTCTGGGTGGTTGTGTTGCGCCTCTTCTGGTTGGCTGGGTAGGGTTTTGTTGTGCTCGACGCTAATGCTACGGAGTGTTTTCGACTTTCTCTTCTCAAATTTTGATGCTACGGAGAGTATTTAGAAGTCTGATTTGAATTACTTAGATTGATTGATAACATCACAGTTCACACACAGAGAGAGATGTCGAATTTCTACGGAGATTTCAACCAGAAGATCGACTATGCGTTCAAGATCGTACGGATTGGAGACTCGGTAATCGGGAAATCGCAGCTCCTATCGTGTTTTGCCAGGAACGACTTCAGCCTGGATTCGTGGGCCACGATAGGGGTGGAGTTCGAGACCAAGATGGTCAAGGCATGTATCTGGGACACTGCTGGACAAGAAAGGAACTCAAGATATGTATAAAAAAAAAAGTTATAACAGTACTAATTTTTTTTTATATATATCAAATATCTTCCGGTTCGATTCGGTTAATCAACGGTTTCGTAATAAAAATCCGTAGACCGAATTACCGCGAGCTAGTCACAGTTTTCTAATTTTTCAATATGTATCCAGACTATTAATCCACGGACAAAATCCAAAAGCTATGAATCGGTTCAGTCCGGACTGGTTTTACAGTTCACCGGATTTTTTGAGCAGCCCAATAAAACATTGGTCGAACCAACATAATTTCTTCGCCCACTTCTTCTTCTTTATTTTTTAGGCGCCATCTAATTGTGTTCATAGTTATGAAATGAAAGAAAGAACAGATCTAGAGAACCCAGCAAACCACAAACAATGAAATAAATAAAGGTTGCATCAAATTAATTCTAATTCAACCTTTACTGAGTTCAATACTCCTCCTCAATAAGTAGGACATGCAAATAGTTTCCCAACAGAGGCGGATTCTCTGCAGTACAACTGAGAGTCCCTGCGGTTCAATCACAGCCGTTCATTTTTACATTCAACGGTCACAACTTTAAAAAAAAAATCCGGGGAAAAGTTAAACCTTTACTGAGTTCAATACTCCTCCTCAATAAGTAGGACATGCAAATAGTTTCCCAATGGAGGCGGATTCTCTGCAGTACAACTGAGAGTCCCTGCGGTTCAATCACAGCCGTTCATTTTTACATTCAACGGTCCCAACTTTAAAAAAAAAATTCGGGGAAAAGTTAAACTTTTCTCCGGAAATTTTTTTTTTAAATCTCGATCGTTAAAAATATCATCCGACCGTTGCGAACATTCCAACAACACCTCCAAGGGCGGAACTAGGAATTGATTTTTTCCTGGGCTAACCCAAAACAAATTTGGTCGGCAAAACAGTGTATATATATAATATGCACAATCTCTAAGAAATAAGACATGTAATCAATTAAAATTGGAAATAAGACAATCTCTAAGAAATAAGACATGTAAAAGAGCCAATATTTTAAAATTTAAACGCACCAACAATTTTTGCATCAATTAAATCAATAAAAATCTAAGCAACATAAGAGCAAATCTAAGCACACTAGTGAATGTTATGCATTTAAGAACATAACTAAAAATCTAAGCACACCAACCAATATGTACTCTGCATAATAAGAAAATACTTACGGCTCTGGAGTCTAGTGACTCGATGTACTTGAAAGTCGATTTAAGAAGATTGAGCACCTGAGGTTTTATGAAATTCCTTGAGTCGATTTAACTAGGTTTTCAATTCTGAACAATCAACAAGAACCCAACCCTTGACGATAGGAGAGAGGGAGAGAACGAGAGAGAACGCAAAAAAGAAAGAACGTAAGAGAGAGGGAGAGAAAGTCTGTTAACTAAGAGGCTAAGAGAGCTTGGCCAAAATGAGTTGGTGGGATGAGTTGGGCTAAAAGAAAAAATGAATTGGACTAAAATAATTTGGACTAAACTTATACATATAATTTTTTTTTTAAGTTTCCAGAAACCACCTGGGCTATAGCCTACCTTAGCCTTAAGGTGGTTCCGCCCTTGCGCACCTATGCTGTCCAAACGTGGACTGCAGACAAGACTGGTGCTTTCCCAATAGCCAATATTTTTACATGTAGTTTTTTTTCAACAGCAACTTAAAAAAGTTTCATTAATCTTGAAATTGTTATAAGACTAATAGGAGTAATGAAACAGCATCATGCTCAAAGAGCAATCTTCTGTCCAATCCGAGACACAAACCTAGTATTGGCAAGAAGCCAGTCAAGGACACCTTTTGGGACGAAGCCCACCTAAAAAGGCCGAAGCCCATCACCCCTATGGGTCTAAAAAATCTCGGGAAATGATAGCCCGTCCCATTTTTTGGATGGGGTTCCATACCAACCCTTTACCCTTTTTAAAGATGCTTTGTTTGAGTCTTGGAGTACAATGAGATCTTCGATCATTGATATACATAGACAACTCCAAGAAGTTTACACATCTTTGATTCAACTATCTGCATCATCTTCCGGTGGATTTCTGGAAGTGTTTTGGAAGGCTTGTGGATTCAAGGCAGCGGCAGTCAAGCACTGGGTGTGGTGAATGAGTGATTCGGCATGTAGGTCAATCTTAGGGCGATTGTGAGGATTCAAATCGTAGGTAAGATTACTTGTAACTACACATTGAGTATAGTGTTTTGATTCTTTCTCGTGATTTTTACCCATTTGAGGTTTTTTACATATATCTTGGCCTTCGTTATTTGTTTGCTTTCCGTTTGTGAGATTGATTTACTTTTCAGTTGGTGGGTTAATTAATTAAAGAGATAAAACATAGCAAATCTATACCTAGGTGAGGTAGGATTTTTCACCGCTGATGGAGAAGAGAGGCGGTGCGGTGTACGTGCAGTGTAGTGGTGATGGGCCGGAGGGGCAGAAAGGGAGTGGATAGAGAGAGGGAGGCGAGAGAGAGGTATTGCGATTTTGCGAAGGAGAGAGAGAGAAAGAGAGATGAGGGTTTGTCGTGGGAGAGAGAACGGTGAAGGTTTCGATGTACCTGTGACTGTGTCTGTGTGAGAGCTGAGAAGATGAGCATGTGAGGAGAAATTTCTCGCATGTGAGACTTTAGAAGGACCAGATAACAACTTCACCCCATGGCGCCATGTAGCCCATTACGTAGAAACTGTAAAATGACAAATTTGGACAACCCAGCAAGCACAATGCCCCAGCAATTATGGGACAAACTTGTCCAAATTGGACCAATTTGGCTAGCGCTTGAATTGCCCAAAGTGATTCTTTTTTAGGAGTAGGAGTAGGAGTAGGAGATAGGAGATAGGATAGGATAGGAAAATGCCAGACAAAGATGTATTCACCTTCAAATTTTATTTTTATAGAATGGAAAGAGATATACTTTCTTTTTTTTTTCCAATCGGTAATAGGTGGTTAGTTTTTTGGGGCAAATGCAAACATGCAACATGCAAGCAAATAATTGACAAGATAGATTGATTGAGGAGTGCCCACCGATTGGTCTGTCTCAGTGGGTGGAATAAATACACCATGAGGGGTGCTATCCAACGAGACAAGTTAGTTTATCTCGAAAGGATAAAAATGGAATACACCGCGAGGGGTGCCATCCAACGGGACAAGTTAGTTTGTCTCGAAGGGATCAAAATGCGAATGCACCGCATGGGGTGCTATCCAACGGGACAAGTTAGTTTGTCTCAAAGGGATGATAACCAAATCTATGGCGAAAGGTGATTGAAAGATGTCACTCAGGACAAAGCCAAATCTATGGCGGAATTTGATTGAAAGGTGTCCCTCAGGACGATGCCAAATCTATGGCAGAAAGTGATTGAAAAGATGTTTCATAAGACAGTGCCAAATCTATGGCAGCATGTCAAGCAGTCGTGCCGACAAATATGATAGATGAAGGCGACCATAAGAGGTCGAGGCTAGAAAGTGAGACCCGTGTTTCGACATTTGACAACAACGTTGATTTTTTTTTTTTTTTGAAAACAAAGGACATGTCCGAGTACCCTTTCTGCTTTACTATTTTTGGCCAGCGGGCTGGTATTTTTAGGACCTTGGAATTTGGGAAGGAGTTTGTCTTTGGATGGAAATCGGGTTTGAGCTGGATCCGGGCTTGAGCTGGAGTTGGTTTGAGCTTGACTTTGATCAAGGCTTGGGTTTTGAAAATTCATGCCCCAGTCTTGATATTGGCTGTATGCTTGCTATGATTGATGACATTGGGCTGATATGCCCCAGTGAGTGACAGACCTCAGTTCTGATTCTTTTCCTTGATTCCACTGATAGTTTCGGCAACCAGTTTTATCATGAGTGCAAGCGCGGGTTCTTCCATGTATTGGAGTTTCTCTCACGAGTTGGGACCTTAAGATCAACATGACTTGACTAGACAGATGACCTTGTGTGAATTTGGACAAGGCCTAAATGACTCGAAGGACAAGAAAGACCTTTTATCAGAGAACTGACTCAATGATGACCTTGACTGGACGAGGAGTTTGATTTGACTGGACAAGGAGCTTGGTTACTTGAGGGTTCGAAAGATGGCAAGTATGCCTGACAATCAAGTTTCGATGATTTTCCCATTCGGGGCTTTGAAATTGTTTTAGCTCCATCAAGTGATGCTCATTCTTTGATCTTGTTTTAAAACACGAGGATTTTTACTAGGAACCATGCCCCAGATTGCTGTTGCAGTTTGGATTTTCGTCTTAGCTGGATTCACAAAATGCCTTCCCGCTCCTTCTTGTTTTCTCATATTGTCCAGGATTTTTGTTATCAAGTTGTGTTTTCCAATCTAAAAGGACTTTATTCAGATTGTAACGTGGCTAAGGTTTGGCTTAACAAAGAAAGGATGATAGGCCCAAAAATTTTCATTTTCTTTGGGTTTCGAGAGCTAGCAGCCATCTTGAATGTTTTTGTGCCCTTTTTGCTTTTGATAGGCGCCTTCTTTCACTTGATTTGCTTCGCACTTTGTTGTGCCGATGTGTTTGGCACTTTCGTTGATTTTAAGCTTTCTCTGATTTTTCTTCGATGTTTTGCATCTCACCGTGCCTATGTATTTGGCACTTTCACTCTTTGAATTCTGATGCGCCGATGATAACCATGTGTTTGGCACATTTGTCCTCCTCATTTCACCCCGGTGTGGGGGATAGCTGTCTAGCTAGGTTCTTTCAAAGAAATCAATTTAAGCTCAAAGGGGTTATCAATGGATATATATCTTCAAGCGTTTGATAAAAGAAAAGAATGTATTTCTTCATTTTGAATTGCACAACTTGATAACTTGATCCTAGATGCAAGTTAAGAGATTTGTGTGCTCTAACTTTTGCCTAGATCACATATTGAGGTTTTGATCTAGCGAGTTTTTTCTCGGGCCAGGGCGTCACTTCTCGACAATGTCAGGGAGTGGTCCCATGAAATTCTTCTTCTTGCAAGGACAAAGTATCTCGTGTTTTGATTTCTCAATTGATAGTGAAAAACAATTTCAAGTTAAGGGATTATCACAAAACACAAGTTTATTATCACAATTCCGACATAGGAAGCTTGAGATTGATTTCGAAAGACGGGACGGACCGACGAAGGATTGACTCGAAAGATCATGACCAAATTTTGGGATCGACTCGAATGAACATGACCGGGCCTCAAGATGAGGCTGCCTACGTATCCTTCTTGCAAAGGAATCAGGTCATAACGTAGTTCGGGCCTACGAAATTGACTCTCTTTTTTATTTTTCTTCTTTGACCACAAAGTTGAATTTGAAAACATACAGACACGAAAGCATGAAAGACTCGAGGTACAAACTGACTCGAAATTAAATGACGAAGACTCGACTTGAAACTTAAAAACTTTCCAGACTCGTGAGAAATTCCATTCATGGATTGGCTTCATTGCATTCATCATTCTTCTCCAGATCTGAGGTCTGGCATTAGGATGGTTCCGGTCCTTTCTCACTATCTCGGGCATCATTCGGATTTTAATCCACCCTCGGATTCTGTGTCGGCTTGGAGCTTATTATTGAGGCATCGAGCTTAGTAGGGGTTGAAACAATGGATTCTGGTGGCCAATTGTCGATAATGCACTAGTGGGGATGGATTTTTATGCCATTGAAGATGTCGTTGATGGTTTGGTTGCTCAAAAGTTGCCCAAACGCGCCATGTCCCATCGATTCACTAACCGGTCCAGCCTTGAACTCCTCAAAGATTAGAGGATAATTTTCCCCAAACAATCGCCACCCATCAGGTGTTGACTCCCATACCATGTCTATGTTCTCAATCATGCAAATCCCGACTTCCTCAGGTATATTGACAGTGGGTTTTGACTCGGTTGCGGATATGATGTATTGGCTAGGGTCGAATGAGGTTGGATTGAGATTGATGAGGTTGACACGGGGGCTATGCGGGTGCTTTGGTGGAGGGTTTATGGTGGTGTTCGGGTTTGAAAGTGGAGGTGAGATGGTTCCATTATCGATGAGATCTTGGATTTTGTGGCGGAGACGGAAGCAGTTATTGGTGGAATGACCGGTATATTGGTGGAAAGCACAGTAGGCATTTGGGTTGTGGGACGCCGGGAACTTTTGAGGTAGGGGAGTTGGATGGAGTGGTTCGATGAGATCGGCTTCGAGGAACTTCTCATAAACAGAGGATAAAGGTATAGGAAAGCGGGAGAAGATCCTTGGTTGGAATTTGCAACTGGATTGAGGGTTCATGGTGGTGCCGAGTGGGCCTCTGGCGAAAGCTTTGCTTGCTTCGCAACTGCATATCACCCTTTTGCTTTTGGGGTTGATCTCATCAATGTGCACATCTTGCCTTTCAGCACTAGTTTTAGACAAGGATCCAATATCCTCCTTTGAGCGATTCTTGGCGTCATGGAATTCCACCAAGTCTTTGAACATGTCAGAGAGCTTCACTTTTGAGCATGGTTTCATTCTGACTGTTGGAGGGTGGTAAATTTGTGGAGTTTCTTTGATCCTGGCATCATCAGCATTTAGTCCTAGATCTAGATTCGACATGGCGGAGATGAAAAGGTCAACCACCCCTTGCAATAGAGTCATCTGCTTATCCATTTTCTAACTCATTTCCTCTATAGCCTTTTTTAGCTCAACCAGCTCTGTTTGCCCTGTCATTTTGAGGTGGTCGAAGAAGGTGGTATGGCTTTGTGTAGGATGGGTGGCCCAGTGCTGACAGTAAAGCAAAAAAGTGGACTCAAAATGTGCCCCTGTCGTGATTTATTGGAAAAAAAAACGTGTATGAATAAAAGAATTGTTATTCACGTGTTGTCATCGTCGACTCAAGGGATCAAACTTTACGGATAGTTCCAATAGTCACGGGTAGGTCGTTGTCAGGCAGGTTAAATTCCGCACGTTGGGAATCAGAGCCAATCTCCTTATCTAAGACCATACGAGACAAAGCAATAAGAATGCTGGAAGATGCACTTAAGGCTAGACTGAACTAGAGGGAGCCGTTCGGGCACGGCGAACACTGGAGTTATCCCAAACTCCACGGATTTATGGTCTCCTAGACCCTGACTCAAGAAATAACAACCTGCGAAGGATTGCCTTAGTCCTCAGAGATTGTTTCGAGTGCGTATCTTTTGATTAAGAATGACAAGACTTGGGAGATATCAAGACAAATTAAGTCTTCAACATTTTCCACCCGAAATTTCTGTTTTGGTTTCAAAAACCGTTTGGCGTAAATGACATGATACCATAACCAGGGTGGCGTAGGTGGCATGGCGCCATTAGCCTAAGCGGTGTAAGTGACTTCGCACTATAACCTAAGTGGTGTGGGTATCACGACATTGTAGCCTAATTGTTTCGTTAATCTTCATTGAATCCATGATTGAAAAATGAATTTTGATATCACTAAAACCTCATCACTCCAAGGACTAATTAATTTCGGCAACGTGCTTTTAACAGCACGACTTTTCATTGGTCCAGGCAATCCTAAACGAGCCGCGCAAGTGAGCCTAAGAGTTCTACCCAAAAGCAAACGGACAGCATAAGATGCAAGGTGCGATGTGCAAGCGGGATAAGATCACGGTCTTTCGAAGGTTGCCTCATTCCTCAGAATTTCTTTTAAGATGTATCCTTTGTTTAGAACGACAAGTTCTAAGAGATGTCAAAATGAACTAAGTATTCAACTAGTTCTCATCCGAAGTTTCAATTTTGAACTTGGAATAGCTTAGTATTGATGACGTGATACGGTATAACCAAAGTGGCGTTAGTGGCATGGCGCCATTAGCCAAAATGGTATAAGTGACGTGGCGTCACGGCATCGTTTCCTTGCTATTCCTTATTCTCTGTTGAATTTTCGATTAGGCATTAGTCAAGGACTTAGCATGTTTTGATTTCCCAAAGTCTCATTGTTCTAAGGATTCATGTAGTTTAGACAACGTACACTAGGGTGCACGATTCTTCATCGGGTCTCGGCAAACCTTCTACAGACCGCGCAAGCAAGTCTTAAGAGCACAGGACTTGAAATTAATTGAATAGACAGCATGATGGCATGGCATGGATGAGATGCATGGTGAGAAGCAGAAAGTAGTAACATGTAGGCAGGATATAGCACATAGTCCTACCCTGCGGGTTCCTGTCCTAGTTTGGAAGGTTCTATTGCTTTCTACACATGTATAAAGGCCGGTTTTGGTTTAAAGAGGGTTCCCCGGACTAGAGTCAAGGTATGCCTCCCATTGCTAAGCGTACACCCAACAATGGTACAAACGGCAGAGGTGACTCATCACGGTCGAGAGTTGCCGAGCATTCTGGGATTCCCAATCATCGGCAAGCCGAGCAGGATTGCCAGAACACAATAGCGAGGTTGAACAAGATATATGTACAAAAGATAGAAAATGAAACAAAATATTTTGAAAATCCCACAAACAATTTTCAAGCTTGGCTCTCTTGATTAATTAATACTTAGAGAAAAATACACAAGTAACCAATCAAAAAGCCCCAGGTCGGAACGGCCGAATAGAAATCCAGTTAGAATCGCCATTTCCTTCCTTCAACAAGCATAAAGCGTCGTTGTTTTTAACAGACTTTGCAATGATTGTTTACAAATGTATATAAACTCTAAGTATTAATAAGCTCTCCCCAACAAAGTCGCTACTGTGGGCTACCACAGCCCCGGGTGGATCAGGGCGGCCCGAAAAACAATGTTTGTTTTGAATTTGAAAATTGATGAGTCGCCACCCAGATTTGAGGTTCGCCACCCGAGAAACCGTTTTGATTTGAAAATGATTGATCTGAATTGAAAACCAAAGATTCGTTTGGGGATTCGGAAGCCATGTTACGAGAGGGGAAGGGTTTTACGGCACCCTCCCTCGCCCGACGCGATGTCGGTCTCTACTCAATGTTTGTGGGATTTGTCAAAAATATTTTGTTTCATTAAACAATTAGCAGATATCCATATCAAGTAAAGAAGTGTATGCTGGTGCTGGTGTACAAGATATGATGATGAAAAATGTATAATGACAGAAAATATGGAAAACCGCTACTGGAATCACTCCCGAGCGCTCAAGAGTGGTCCTAAGCGCTCATGACCTCTTTCCCCTACAAAACAGAACTTAGCCCTTTTTGATAATAGACAGAATATACAAACACATGTGAAATGGATTAAAATGACATTCAGACAGGTTTGCTCAGCATCTAACTCAAACAAACAAGAACAGGTCTTGTATGTCCAAGTACTACTTCCTTGCAAACAGAAAATAAACTTAACTGGGCTCTGGAGGGACCAGTGCACACCCAGTATCTACTGAAATACGTGAAACGCAATATTTTATGACAAAATAGGATTTTAGTGATAGTAGCACTCCTGAGCGCTCAGAATGATCCCGAGCGCTCGGGAGTGGACTCAGTGCTCAGAAAGTATTTTGTTTCTTTTGTATTTCTTTTGATTTTGTAGCTTAAACCAAGATCAAATGGACTCATAACCAGTATGAGGAACTAGCATGGGCCCTTGATTCCCCTCAGAAGTTTGAAAGTAGTAGATTTATAAGTATAAAATGAGATTTTATACCTTTGAGCTTGACTTGAACTTGGTTTCTTGAACTGATTTGGATGCTTGAATAAAGGCTGAAAAACAGTACAAAAATGAAGTCTAAGATTTCAAATGCTTTTGTGATGTTTGGATTTTCTTTGAAAATTATTTGAAGATGGAAGTTGAAAAATGTTTGAGGGTGTTTGAGAGCTAGAGTTTTCAGAAAATAGGGGAGTGAGGGAGTTAAATTTCGTGGCCCTTTGTATGTGGAATGAAGGGGTATTTATAGGGCATGAGAAAATGAGTTTGAATTTTGAAAAATAAATAAAAAATAAGATGAAATATATTTTGGGCGGAAATGTCTGCAGGTCTTCTGAATATTCAATCTGAGTACTGACCTGGACCAGAGTTGAACGTTGAATGGACTGAAAAAGGTCTGAAAAAGCATGGTCAATTGTCAAACTCATCACATGCTGTGACAGAGCTCCCGAGCGCTCAGAAGTGGTTCCGAGCGCTCAGGAGTGGTCCTGAGCGCTCAAGAGTGGTCCCGAGCGCTCAGGAGTGTCTGCCCAACTTCAAAAGGGCGCCACGGACACTCCCGAACTCGGTTTTGGGTGTTTTTCAAAGCGTTGGAAAGCTCGTTAAGTCCTCTTTCTAACCCAGTTGGTTTCATTCAAATATAGTTTATACACTGAAATGAGTGATGATTTTACTCTTAATGTGTCGGGAAAAGGGATGGTTTTGGTTTGCAAAAGTCCAAGAAACATCGTCCAAGCTTTAGCCGAGTCCCAATTTGAATCCTTTTTATCATCGGGGAGCCTCGAGGGCGCAAATTAAGGATAGTTAATAGGTCCAAATTGGGGTGTCTACAATGTGTACAGTAATTTGGTATTGCATTCCACAAAACATGATTAAAAAAATATTAACTCAATCAATCGGGATACAATCCATTCACCCTAAACTGCTTTATCCAATAATAGTAGCAATAAACTATTAATCAACAAAGAGTAAAATAATATGCTCCATCTAGCACAATAGCTACGACAGTTTCGATCTTTGAAAGGAACAGATCAATTAAAGTTTTTTTTTTGGTCAAAATTATAGCAGTCATATATTGATACCAAATTAAACAAAACATCAAAAAAGATGATCATCTCACCCTAAAGAGCGCAATAACCACGAAGGAGGTCTAGCTTCCCAAGTCTTGGAACCTGAACCTCGCACACCATGACTTGCCAATGTATCAGCCACCACATTAGCTGATCTTCTCACAAACCGGAACAAGCAACTCACAAACCATCTGGCCAATCCGCGGATATCTTCGATTATCACTTCCACGTCAGTCAGGCATAGTATATCCTTGTTCATGATCCGAACAACCTATTGTGAATCTCCCTCAACCACGATAGTACCTATGCCCAAGGCGTGCGCAAATTCCATAGCCGCTCGCCAAGCCCCGACCTCCACGCATAAAACAGAGCCCATCATCCCTAAATTAACTGCTCAAGCAACTACAAATCTGCTAGATGCAGTGCGCACCACGAATCCTGCACCAGCTGGACCTTCTCCTAACGAATTCCTTAGCCATGCTCCATCCACATTGATCTTGACACACCCATGATCTGGTCATTCCAATAACCTCTACGTACTTCGCTCCGAACTCGTAGCTTGATGTCGATTATCCACCTGTTCCCCTAATTCAGTTGCCTAACAATACTCCACTGCATCTTGCACAGCCTTATAAATGGCAGATTGAGGTTCATACATCTGCCCCTTGTGCATCTTTTCGTTACGACACTTCCAAATTCTCCATAAAATAAAAATCGCCAAAGTAATCATCTACTTCCAGTTTTCCACACCTTTTCATCTTTCGATCAGTTTATCAAACCACACCAAAATTGATTCCTGATCCTGATCCGGCATTACCGGAACACAACCAATCGGCGATGTTCGCCACATAATCTGAGCGAACCGGCATTCAGCAAAAATATGGGGAAAAGTTTTGCAATCACCCTTACAGTTAACGCATAACAATTCCTCTGTAACTCTCCTCCAAAACAAGTTCTCCCTAATTGGAAGAACTCCATGAACACATTTCCACACAAAATGCTTCAGTTTATTGGGGATTGGAAGAGCCCATACCTTATTCCACACCTTTTTGTTCGCCTCTTTCGTGCTAGATTCCCCGCCACCGGCTCTTCTTTGTTTAAGCATTAATGCGGATTCATACCTCAAACTCACCGTATACAACCCGTTACTCATGTAGTGCCATACCAATTTGTCCCCGTATCCGATCTCGGCAATGGAATTGCCTCAATCACCGTTGCATCCTCATCTGCAAAAACTGCCCGCACCACATCCATCTTCCATTCGTGAATCGCTGGGTTGATAAGTTCACTCACCCTCATATTCATCCCCATCGCATTAATTCCTCTGGGCCGAAAACCACTAGTTTTTGGCAGCCACGGATCCTGTCCCACCATCACCCTCCTTCCATTCCCAATCCTCCAACGCATGCCTTCCATTAGCACTTTCCGCTCTTCCAAAATACTGCGCCACGTCCACGAGGGATTCAACCGAGCCTTAGCTTCAAAGAATGAAGAGTTCGGAAAATATTTGGTTCTAAGGACCTGTGAAAGTAGAGAGTTCTCATCCAATAATAGTCTCCAACCTTGCTTAGCCAAAAGCGCAAGATCTATGAAGCACGGATACTCCGAAACTAGTCACGTACATGTATCGGATACTTCCCGGATACGGATACGCGCCCGATACACCCCGATACGTATCGGATACGGCAAATAAGTATCCTATAATTAAATTAAATGTTTTTATTTTCGGATACGTTTCGGGATACGGCGGGGTCAAAAATGAAATTTTTTAAAGATTTAAATAGAAAAAATAGAACTATAAGGAGAAAAGTGTAATAAAATTATGAATTAGAAGGGGGAAAATGTAATAGAACTATAAGGAGTATAAAATACTTACGTTTGTTGGCAGACATACTCGACAATTGACATCCAAACCCTAGAACTCGATCAATTCCTTCTCTCCCTAGATCGATTGAAGGCAGGTACACACACACACACTCTCTCTCTCTCTCTCTCTCTCTCTTCCTCCTGAGTCCTGATCGTACTCTCTCTCCTGATCGTATCATACTTACCCGGTGGTCATATAATTTTTTTTTTTTTGTTAAGGTTGGTTTTTCTTTTATTGCCAGGTTAACTTTGCTTTTTATACAGAAAATACAACTGGTCAAACTAGTTACTAGTTGTAACCTCCTCTAGCAAAAGAGAAAATACGGCAAACTAGTGACTTTTGGCATGTATTAGATGCTGGATTAGTTTTTGTTAGGTTCTAACATGTGCTTAATGCTTGGTATTGGTAATTTAACCATTTTTTGACTTCTTGTGCCTAGTATGAGACTAATAATTATAAAAATATATAATTTGCACAGCCGTATCCCCGACGTATCCGTATCCTAGTTTTTTAGGTTTTGCCATATCGCTGTATCCGTATCGTGTCGTATCTGTATCCCGTATCTGTATCCGTGCTTCATAGCGCAAGATTAAAGCATGATAGGTCCCAAAAACCCAATCCCCCTCCTGACTTCTTCTCGCAAAGTTTATCCCACATCATCCAATGCATCTTCCTTTTTCCCGCACTCTCCCCCCACCAAAAAGACGCCATAATGGTGGACATCTCTGAACAAAGACTCTCCGAAATTTTAACACAAGACATCACATACATCAGAAGAGCCATTGCCACCGATTTGAGTTTTACCTCATGACCCGCCTAATTAAGGATAATACCACTCTAGTCATCAATTCTAGTTATCATTTTATCCTTTACAAATGCAAACACCGCACGTTTAGACTGACCGATATCAGCCTGTAGCCCCAAATAATTTCCCAGTGTAGCATCTCTCCTAACCTCCATAACATGACACAGATTATCCCAAATCTGATGCAGTGTGTTCGTACTAAAGAACATTGCTGATTTGGAATAATTGATCGACTGACCCGACGCCCGACCATACGAATTCAGAATACCCTTAATAGTAACAGTTTCCACACCATCAGCCCTTGCAAAAATTAATGTGTCATCCGCGAAAAATAAGTGGCTAACAGATGGGGCCCCCTGCAGTCTCTAATCCCATGTATTGATCCCCTTCTCTCACCCTGATGTAGCATAGCAGATATGCCCTTCGCACAAAGCACAAACAGATACGGGGAAAGAGGGTTTCCCTGCCGAATACCTCTCGACGGGAGAACATACCCGTGGCTTGATTCGTTAATTGAAACCGAATATGATGGAGTGGTGATGCATTCCGTAATCCATCCAATCCATCTCTCATTAAAACCCAACCTTCTCATTATAGCTTCAACAAAACTCCACTCCACCTATTGTAGGGAGTAAATCCCGAACAGGTGCAAGTAGGGCCCGAACACGTGGTACGTGGGACCACGATATAGTTATGATAAGGACAGTCGCCGTGCAAAACGGTGGTCGGCGACTGGGACCAGCGATATGGGAAATCATTGGTCCAGAGAGTCTATGCAAGGTCAAGGTCCAGTAACACGAGAGGATACTGGGCCAAGGAATTGACAAAGGACCAGTAACATGTGAAGTCACTGGTCCAAGTAGATTGTTCGGCAACAATAGAGCCGAACAGGAGGGGATCTGTACGAAAGCAGTCACAGATGCAGGGAATACTCTGGAAGATTCCAGAACAGGGATGTTCCATGAAGGAATAAGATCCCAGGAAGATAGGATCTTGGAGAAATACCCAACGGGAATGGGAAGTTCGGCCAGCTATGGTAAAGAGTCCTAAATGGATTCTTTTCATGAATTGATAAGGGAACGAGAATCCAAGATATCCTAGGCTCCTTATACGAGATAGGAAACCTAGGGCAATATGGATACTTGGGCAGCAAGCATCCATAAACCTATAAATACGAGGCAAACCGAGAGGGAAAAGGTACGCAGTTTATTGCAATCAAATTACTTACCTACTGATAATTAGGGTTTTCCACTAGTACGTGATACTAACTTAGGCATCGGAGGGCCTTTGCCACGAGAGGCAAAGGTGCGTTCACCCCTTGTTTGTTTTGCAGATAAGGATTCCGGCGGCACATTAGGTTTCCGGCGAGAGTCACGAAGTAGCCGTTAAGTTCTTGTTCTGTTCAAACCCCATTCGGTTTTTCTGCACTTACACCTATCATATGCCTTACTTATATCTAACTTGATCGCCATTCCACACTTCTTTCCCTTTCTCTTTGACTTCAAATGATGAATCACCTTCTGCTCACTCAACACATTATCCCAGATAATCCTCCCTACCACAAAGGCACTTTGATTTCCCGAGATAATGTGCGGGAGGCACTCACTCAAGCGATTAGTTAACACCTTTGCCACTACCTTATACACTACATTGCATAAACTAATAGGGCGGAGCTGCCCCATTGACATTGGACACTTAACCTTAGGGATCAATACTAAATGAGTATGATTGATACCCCTCAGGAGTCTACCTGAAAACATAAAACTTCTGACTGTGTCAATAATATCCCTTGCCAGAACATCCCAATAATTTTGAAAGAAAGATGCAGTGAATCCATCTGGCCCCGGAGATTTTGCCAGGTCCATTTGGAATACCGCCTATTTAACCTCCTCTGCTCTCAATGGTCTAATAAGTCTCCTATTCATAGCATCCGTCACCCTCTTCCCCACACAATTCAAGACCGTGTCAAATCCAGCCGGATCATTAGACAAAAATATAGCTAGAAAATAATGAAGAATAATACCTTGGATCTCGTTGTTACCTTCCTTCCAACTGCCGTGTTCATCCTCCAGTCTATGGATACGATTTTGAACTCTCCGCTGGGCTGTCCAAGCATGAAAGAAGGCTGTGTTTCGATCCCCTAGTTTGAGCCATATATTTCACCCTCGATTTGGTCCTCCAGTACTTTTCTTCTTCTCTCACTACCGTTTTTAAGCTCCCCTCTTTTTCTTTGTATGAAACCCCATAAAAAATAGTCTCCTCTTCCAGCTCATCTAACTGCAGCTCCAAATCTCTGATAGTGTGCCTAGAATTCAGTTGGGTGCGAGATCTCCATGCCAGAAGTTTCTACCTATAGATCTTAAGTCGCCTCTGAATCGAAAACCACCACGAACCCCTATTTCCTGACCCGAACATCTTCTCACAATTTCCCCACATTGTCGCTCATTCACCCACCTACTATCAAAGATAAACCGAGGTTTGGGAAAACCTTCCACTGCCGATTTAGAGAGGACAATCGGACAGTGGTTAGATCCCCTAGCCTTGAAGTGGCGAAGGATGACATCTGAATAATCTGTTCTCCACTTAGACGATGCTAGCGCACGGTCCAGTCGGATTCTAATGTTGTCACCTCCCACCCTCTTGTTATTCCAAGTGAATGGATACCCCACATACCCCACATCGATCAACTGATTTGACCAAATAAACTGCTAAAAGTCTCGAAGTTCCCAATCTTCTTTCTCATTCCCACCACGCTTCTCCTCATTGGATACTATAGCATTAAAATCCCCCATAATCACCCACGGCACATCCCCTTGAATCCCGAAATTCGACACTTCTTCCCAAATTAACCTCCTTTCTCTCATATCAGTGCGTGCATATATACCCGTATATCTCCACAGCTTTCCATCCTCAAACCGCACCTCCATATCGACCCAATAGTTCGAGCTTCCGATAACACATACTGTAATCCCCTTTTTCCACATGAAGCATAGTCCCCCTCCAATACCTTCGGGATCCACTACAAAAAAGTTCGAAAAACCCAACTCCCGACATACTTGTTCCACCTTATACCTCCTGTTCTTTGTCTCGGCCAAGAACACCCCACCGAAGGAATGGAGTTTGCACAACCCCTTAAGAGTATGGATTGTCGGGGGTTCCCCACACCCTGACAGTTCCAGAAAAGAATACTCATTGGGAGGTTGGAGGCCATTCCCAGCTGGCCGCCTCCACCATATCTTGAGTTGTTGATTCCCCTTCATGCCTCTTCCCTCCCCCACCACCATCTGCTTCGTTAACATCCCCTAATCGCTCTATCTCCCTGCTACTATCTGTTGTTTTTCGCTTTCCCAAAACCAACGGAGATTTCTCGATTCCCTTTTTCGGCCTCTTCCCCTCCCGCCACCAGTTGTGGCGCTACCCTTCACACTTTTTGCTTTATCAGAGCAGGTCTTACCTACCACCTCTGCTTTAGACGAGAAAATCAACTTAGAAGTTCCACTGGATGTCCCAATATTGATGCTGGAAAGGATAGGTATGTCCATCAGAGTGACCCCTTTCAATCCAGAATAGTCACCCACTGGGCCATCTTTAGTTTGGGCCATTATCCCCTCTTCTATCTGTGCTCCACTTTCAAGCCCAATTGTCTTTTTGTTAACCCCTTCAGTCAGGCCCAGTTTCACATTCCCATTTTCCCTCTTTTCCGAAAAAACACTAGAAAGAAAAGCATTCTACCTCTTTCCAAGCCCGGTCGAAATTGGGTTTAAAACATGGAGTCCACCAAGCTCTCTACCCGGCCCATTGTCAATAAATGGCTGCATTCCTTGATTCTCCTTCCCATGTTTACTCAAATCATGAGTTTCCTTTGTTCACGTCACTCTCGGATGGAAACAAATTAATCCCCTACATGGTGGGATTTACCATTTAAACTAATAACTGAATTAACTCCAAGTTCCACCAATTGATTATCCCTCCAATCAATATTCAAGTGCCAGTAATTATAGAAATCGAGATCAACTTTACCACGTTTGTACTGACCGAAATATTCGGCAATTAGGTAGAACAATCTATTTTAATATATAAAGGGAGAGCACCAGTTTAGTGTCTCTCTGTCATGTATTTTCATTTCCAAAAATACCAATCAAATGTGTGAACAAAATGTTTAAAAATTCATGGGCAAATATGTAAATTGACATGGCAGTTACCAAACCGCATGATCCTCTCTCTCCCCTCTGTGTCTCCATTGTTTTTTTTTTTTGAAGAGGCGTGTCTCCATTGTTGAATCACATATATTTTGTATCGGATTCCATAACCATTATTTTTCGCGTGGGACATATTTATTCAATGGCGTCGGAGATCGAGGTTGTAGAGGTGGTAGAATCGAGGGATCGGGAATCGGCGTCGGCTTCAACGGGTGGCGGAGAGGCGGCGATCGGGGGAGAGGGGTCGACAGCCTGAGGAACGACATGTGCACAACGGCGGGGTTAGGGGATTTGGAGAAGCTGCAGAGATTGGTGGAGTGCGAGGGCTGCTCCGTGTCCGAGCCCGATGGGCAGGGCTACTACGCCTTGCAATGGGCCGCTCTCTCCGTTCGCCCTGCTGAAGCTCAGTACATAATCGAGGTCTTTGATTATTTCCGGCTCTTTTTCTTTTCTTTTATTTGGTTGAATCGATATTTACTGCTTCTATACGTGGCTCTATGCCCATGTAATTTGTTAGAACATGACTGAATGGTAAGTCCGAGGTCGGATATACTGTATTAGGACTGTATTAGGAAGAAGGCCACTCACCGAGTATGATATTCGTCTCGATTGAGCAACAAAAGGAATGGGTAAATTGGGTGATCTTGCCATATAAACACCACTATACACATTTCCAGACTGATGATCACTGTTAATTGTAACTAAAGGCCGGGGCACATGGGATACGTGTGCAAGTCGAATTTTCACAACATTTGTGAAAATTTGATCAAACAATAAGTAGAAAGCATTTTTACAAAAATGTTATGAAAATCTGACTTGCACACGCATTGCATATGCCCGGCCTCTAGTAAAGGATGAAGTTAGTCCATGAATATTAATGGCATTAATAAGTTCTTAAGAAAACAGAATAACTTTCCCTGATTTCCTACGAAACTTGATATCCCAAAGGCCAATTACCGAATCGATTAGTATTTGTCATATTATATTCTAACAACGAAACTTTAGCCACACGAAAGCACGACCATGAAGCAGTAACGTGAATGTTGGGTACAACAGTTCGGATCGTTCGTTGGTCTAAATATAAATGGTAGTACGTTCGCGATACTTTTATTCCAAGATGTATTGATTCAGAAAAACCATATTTTGATACCAACTGTAAATTTATATTTACTAGTGTTAGCCCGTGCCTATGGCACTACGCATCCCGGTTGAAAGGGGATGACAGTTGTGTGATTTAGGTGAAAATTATGGGCACTTAACCAGGAAGTGGGAGGATGCACTACAGCCTTTGGATCAAATGAATCTAAGTCGTTCCAACAATTTGTCCCCACACCCTTATGTTTTATAATAGAGATTATTGGAACGGTACGTTATGCGAAAAACAGATATAACAAAGATCTTGAATTCAAGACATCTCAAGAACAATAAATAAACATACCTCTGTTGGTCATCGAGATAAGAGTGAATAAACCCCTTAGGTGAAACTTTAATTCTTGACCCACCTTCTTTTCTATGTCGCTACTTTTCTAGAATAATCCAGTAACTTTAATTGATAGGAATAAGGGGTGCCTTTTATAGAGGAGAGAATAAGATCTTAGAGATAATTATTAAAAGACACCTAGTCCATCAAGGTCTTTTTTATTATCAAGAGTTTTCCTTCATTATAATTCTAATTAGTTATCGTAATGAACTATATTACTTCATTGGCTTATTTGATAGTGGAGTCCTACATGCACAAAACGTAGAGGGTAGTGGGCCACACTAATAGGAAAAAAACTAACATTTTGCACCTCAACAACTGCAGAATAAACAGCCAAAACCTGGTAACCATCACGAATCCGACGCTCATCGGCGTTGAGATCAGCCGAGGCAACCGCCACCTGTCCTTAACCACCTTCTTGATCCAAACCTCCGCCACCAGGCACGCCCCGTGGAGAAGAAAGAACCATGTGACCTCCCACGTTGGCTGCAACCGGCCCATGTAGTAGAACAGTATCAGGGCCGAGATTGCGAACGTGCACATGACGGCCAGAAGCGAAGCCCACTTCCGGGCTATGACTTGCGCCGATATGCATAGTGCCAGCTCGTATATGGTGGAACGCAGGGTTCGGGATACAACGAGGTTCCATCTCCTGCCCCAGAAGTTTTGGACAGAGGTCGAGTGGTACGGCTGGTCGAACTGCGGCTCGAGCTCTAACCCGAATAGGGCTCGAGCTGCGGCTGCAGCAGTGGCTAGTATGATTTCCAGTGTGAAGTAAATGTGGAAGCAGTAACTGACCAACACTATACTCGTAAACAGGCCAAAACAAGGCTAGAAGAACAACCTTTATAGCATAATTCCAAATTGATGCGTTTCCATTTTGTGTGTTTCTGGGATATGGGTTTTCTCTATTATGCCCTTTTGGAGGTGGGTTTTGGCTATTGTGGCCATCTTGATCTAATGGATATGGGTAGTCTCTATTTTGAGGGATGGGTTTGTGGGCTGTCTTTCTCTTTTGTGTCTTTCTTTTTTGTTTTGGGGTTTCTTGGGTGGGTTCGGGGTCCCTTGTTGCCTGTAATTAGTCAGTTTTGGTTGGGTTCCAGTCTGGTGACTCTTGGGTGGGCTCTTAGTCTTTTCTGGATAGGGGTCGTTGGTCTATTGGGTGTTTTTTCTTTTTTCCTGTTTTTGGTTTGGGTCATCAGGTTCTTTGGGGCAGTCTTGTATGTTGTCTTTGGTCTAGTCTTTACAGTGGTGGTAACTTTGGATTGTTTCTTCGAAAATGATAGGATTCATGAGACTGGATCCATACATGAGTGGCGGAGGGAGTGTGGGACCAGTGGGGTTCCGGGCCCACACTAGATATTTTTTTAATTTCAACATAGATATGTATATTTTTGTCTTATAAATTGTATTTCACATATAAATTTTGTATATAATTTTACTCTCAACTTTTAATCATGTATCAGAACAATTTCCTACACTGGCCAAAATGAGATGTCTAATGCAGAAAATGGCCACCACTTACAATTTGAAACTCTCTATTGCATAATGTTCAAAATTCAAAAGTGGCTAAACTATGGAATACTCTATGTGTTATACTCTATCAAATGTTCATAATTTTAACAATGATCATGTTTCCTTCTCAGTGTTGATAGAACCCACAATGCAATTTGAATTTGGAGATTTTGGGCAAAAAATGAACAAATATATTCTTTACTATGTAGCAACAATGCTAAATATTGACATCTTAATTATTGTGAATTGAGTAAAGACAGATTACAACGAAAGATCTCACTGCACACTTTTCCATATAGACACATACACGAGTGAGCAATTCTTTTAGACTTGAACCGCTACGACAATTCAAGCAATTGATTTGTTTTATTAATTTAGGTAAGCAACTTTTCTTAATGAATATGTTAGTTTTTCTTTTCTTTTTTTTTTGCTCGGCAAAGGAAATTTTATTAGAACTCGAAAGGGTACATCGAGAGAAAAAGTTGGGGAACAAATAGCTCAACCCAACACAAAGAAAACAAAAGCAAATCCCATCCAGCAGGAGTTTGGATGAGAACACCTCACAGTTTTAACAATCGAATACCGTCTAAATACACTTTGAACTCCTCAATCGAATACACCTTGATATCAAATTTAACTTTCATCCACATGGCCACCCTGTACTTGATTAAATCCACTACCTCCTCTACGCCAATCATCACATTCTGAAAAATAAGCCTATTCCGCATTATCCAAATTGACCAGAGTGTGGCAAAGAAACAAGCTTCCCAAATATGTTTTTCCAGGTTACGAAAGCTGGTATCGAACCACCAACTCGCCATACCAGCTACCGAGGGAGGGCAAACACAGAAAATATGCCACCAATCCAAAATTTGGGACCAAACGGACCAAGAAAACTTACAGTGAAGGAATAAATGGTTAGGCGTTTCCTGGAGCATCGAACAGAGCGGACATGATTGATCATTCAGCACAATGTTTTTACTAATTAAAACCGACTTTGTGGCCACCCTTTCCTGAATAACCATCCACGCCAATATTTCCACCTTTGGAGGGCATAAATTTTTCCAAATCGAACCCAAAAACAAATTACGATCTAGATTTAGTACCTCCCATTGTTCGTACACTGATCTTACCGTAAACCTCTTGTCCTCCGACCACCTCCATGTTAAGGAGTCAGGCTTAGACGCATCCATGGCATAAGACTGCAATCGTTGTAACAAAGCCCTTAGCTGCCGATTCTCCCTTTCTCGAAGCCTTCTTTGAAAATTCAGTCCCCAATTTCTAGTTTCCAAACCTTCCCAAATATTGCTGATCACCTCATCTTTTTGCGTGGATAGCAAGAACAATCTGGGGTACTCCTCTTTAAGGGGACACGGTCCTAACCAGCAATGGTTCCAAAAATAAGTATTGTTGCCCGAATAGACTTTGATTTTGAAACCCTCTTGCATAATTCCTCCAATACTTGAATCAGAATCACCCACTGCACAAATATCCTTCCAAACATTTGAGACTGAGCCTCTCGATGGGCATTCCGGTAACCAACTTCTCTGCTCCAGTTTGTATTTCGACCTCACCACCTTCACCCACAAAGATCCGCCGTCCTTACTAAACCTCCACCACCATTTAGCAAGCAATGCTAAATTTTGTTGTAACAGCCTCTTCACCCCTAAACCTCCTGCTACCTTTTTCTTCGTAATGCTCTCCCATTTTATCAAATGCAATTTCTTCTTGTCAACCGAATCCCCCCAAAAGAATTGACGTTGCAACTTCTCCAACTTTTTTGCCACTGCCACCGGCATTCTAAAAATGGACATAAAATACACAGGTAAGTTGGACATATTGGAATTAAGTTGGTTTAGCCTACCTCCAGTAGACATGCATCTGCTTCTCCAAATACTCAGCTTCTTTTGGGTGCGTTCGATAACTGGATCCCAAGTTTTAATGCTCCTCGGGTTAGCTCCCAATGGCAAACCAAGGTACTTAATGGGCAAATTTTCAACTTTGCATCCCATCACTTGAGCTAGGGAAGTTACATCCAGATTACTTACATTAATGCCACAAAGAGAACTTTTCGAAAAGTTTATCTTCAAACCAGACATCAGTTGGAAAATTCTTAAAATCCTTTTTATGTTGCACATCTCCTCCCTATCATTGTTACAGAACAATATTGTGTCGTCCGCAAACTGCAAGTGTGATAAAACCAACCCATTACGACCCATCACCACGCCTTTAACAAATCTTTTCTCTTTCGCTCTTTCCAGCAAGATGTTGAGAGCCTCCACCACAATATTGAAGAGAAAAGGAGATAAGGGGTCCCCTTGCCTGAGGCCTTTCTGCGTCTTGAATTCCTTCATTGCTGACCCATTAATAAGAACAGACATGGAGACGGATGAGCAGCATTCCTTGATCCATCTACACCATTTGTCCCCAAATCCTACCTTCTTGAGCATATCCAGCATAAACCCCCAATTGACACAATCATACGCCCTTTCAAAGTCCAGTTTCAGAATAAGACCTCCTCTAGCTTTATTCTTCCAGCAATGGATGACTTCGTTAGCAACAAGAACCCCGTCCAGAATCTGTTTACCCCCAATGAAGGCAGCTTGTGCCTCTCCTATGACAGATGGAATGTGGGCTCTCAACCTGTTAGCTAACACTTTTAAGAGGATTTTATAAATCCAGCCCACCATGCTTATGGGTCTATATTCTCTAAACGAAGAAGGACAATCGACTTTGGGGATCAGAGCAACAAAAGTAGAGTTAATACCTTTAGTAAACCTTGCATTCACATGAAATTCTGAAAAAAATTGCAAGATGACAGTCTTCATGAATATCCATCCCTTTTTAACGAATGAGAAATTAAACCCATCTGGACCTGGAGCCTTGAGATTACTACACCCTTTTAAAGCTGCCACGATTTCTCCTTCCTCAAATTCTTTCTCAAGTTCCAGAGCTGCACTCCGAGACAAACTTCTTGGAAATGCACCTCCCAATACTGCTCTATGTTCCTTTTCTTCGAAAAAATTCCTGCTGAAATACTCAACAGCAGCTTCCTTGATTTCCAGCGGTTCCTCCAGCATCCGACCATCCATCATAATTGAACCCACCATATTCCTCTTGTATCTATTATTAGCCATTACTTGAAAAAATCTAGTATTCTTGTCCCCCAATTTCAACCAAGTCACCCTCGACTTTTGCCTCCATAATGATTCTGACAGTTTAGACAATCTCCAAAATTCAGACTTTGACTTACACTTCGCTGCTTTTTCATCGGGGGTGAGTTGTCTTTCCTCAGCCAGAACATCGAGGCGGTTAAGCTCAGACTCAGCCACTGCCAAAGCAAAATTAATATCCCCAAACTCTTCCTTATTCCACACTTTCAGTCTATCCTTGATAGCCCTCAGCTTCTGAAGGAGAATGAAGCCTGCCCACCCAGACACCTGTACATTATTCCAGGCCTCTTCTGCTACCTTCAAACAGTTGGGGTTGGACAACCAAATATCCATAAACCTAAAAGGTTTCGGACCCCAATCACGGTTATCATCCAAAATCATGACTGGACAATGGTCAGAAATCAGCCTAGGAAGTCCCCATTGAAGAATTTTGAACCTCAAGATCCAATCCTGAGAACATAAGAATCTATCCAACCTACTATGAATAGCTTGACTTTGAAAATTAGACCACGTGTACTTCCTGCCAAGCATGGGAAGATCAATAACTTCCATGGAATTACAAAAGTTAACAAAATCTCTCATGCCCCTATCCATCCTCAAACATCCCACTCGATCACCAACATCCAAAATTTCATTAAAATCTCCCCCAATACACCAAGGCCCTTGAAAATTTGGTCTAAGCCCCACCAATTCGTCCCATAATTCTCTACGGCTACCCACATCGTTTGGAGCATAAACATTCACCAATATACACGGGAAATTATCGTGCAATACCCCTTGGAGTAGAATATACGACCTCTGGATAACAATATTCGTAGCTCGGAAAAAATCTTTTTTCCATAGCATAAGTAATCCCCCAGATGCACCCACCGAATTGGAACTAACGAAATCAATATTATTTCCAGCCCAAATATTTTGAATTACCACTCTATCAATTGATTCTAATTTCGTCTCCTGCACCCACATCATGTCAGGCTTCCTCTTCTTAATAAGTTTATACAAAAACCTTTTCTTAACAAAACTCCCCATTCCCCTTATATTCCATGAAATAATCTGCATTAGAACTTTAACAAAACAATATCACCACTTACCTGTACCGCCAGCTAGAGCTCGCCTGCCCTCTCCTGCGTGCGACGATACTCCCCAATTTCCAGCTCAATCATCCGCCTGAGAAACCTCTCATCGGCTTGGGAAAACCGAACACCAAGCTCATTGCCTATCGCCATGGTCGCTTTAACCTCCTTAACAATAGTCGAGGAACTTTGGATGGAATCGGTATGGATGGATTCCTCCGAATTCGAAGAAGTTGAACTCCCACTTCTAGCGTCCCTCTCCAACTCCTCCTGAACACGAAAGAGATTCGAAAACTGTCGACGCCTTCTCTTTCTACACTCTGCATCGTTAAGATCGATCAATAGATTAATGCTAGGGATTTGAGAGGATCTCACCTCTAGCTGATTATGAAGCCCACTAATAAGGTCCACTTTTTCTGCCACAGCTAAGGTATTATTATTGCCCACAACATTCACTTGGGCCAGCCCACAGTCTAAAGACCCACCAGAT
This sequence comes from Rhododendron henanense subsp. lingbaoense, assembly GCA_020567845.1. Classification (NCBI taxonomy): domain Eukaryota; kingdom Viridiplantae; phylum Streptophyta; class Magnoliopsida; order Ericales; family Ericaceae; genus Rhododendron; species Rhododendron henanense. Next base: position 35,986,834 of record CM036316.1, on the reverse strand, counting down.
TTAATAGCACTTTCGGCCTCCTGCTCCACACCTGGACTCGGCCCACCACTGTCAGAGACATAGAGGCCCAACTGAAGGTCCGACCCGTTAGCCTCTTTGTTGGACTGCCCTACGGAGTCTGCCACAAAAGAAACTGAGGTTTCAAAATCCTCTGAAAGCACCTTGTCCCCCTCCTTGTCAAGCATTAATTGTTTCTCTGTATATTCATGCATAGGGCCCCCAACCCCAGCATGTGCCTCGTCTTTTCTCTGCAGCACCGCCTGCACTTGAGCAGATTTCTGAGGACTCTCACCAACCACCCTTTTCCCATTGGTTAAGGTTGCCCCAATGCCTTCCACGTCAGCATCTTCTTCCTCCTCCGGACCTGCCAAACCTTTCTCCTGAACCGTAACCTTTGGGCCGAAATCCTTACATCTTTCCAAGGATAAGTGCACAAGATCATCAGGAGTAGTGCAAGAGGACTCCTCTCTGATAAGAACATCATAAATCAGCCCATGTACCTCTATTTGGATCCATTTGTCAATCTTTTGGAGTTCCATCGTAGAAATCAGAATTTTGCCTTGTGCAAAAGCCGAATCCCGTAATGTATCCTCATCCACCTTTACAAAACATCCCCAGAGCTCCCCAATCTGTTTAAACGTTAACGGATTCCACGCGTTGAGCGGAACTCCAAAGCAGCTAAGCCAAACAAATCTCTCCATGCTAGCTGGTTCGCCTCTCCAAGGTTTAACCTCTAGAAACCACCTTTTCATCCATGGGCCTTTGATAAGAACATCCCTAACTTCCTTACTTTGAAATGTTATCAGAACTGATCTTCCTCCCAATGCTCTAAAATCCGCTACCTTATCCGTCGCCAAACTGAAACTGATTTTTAGAGTCTTCATCGACTCCACTCTATTCAAAATCGCCACCGCGCTCCTCTCCAGCCAAGCATTGCCAACTGGATGAATTTTAAGGGTGGGACATTGCTCCTTGTCGTCCCCTGTTTTGGACGAACCATCTCCCACGACTTGAGCAAAGGACAAACCAGATTTTCCCCCGCTCCATCGCACCCCATACTTTTCCTTCTCCTGGCTTATCTTCTCCCCATGCTTAGGGCTTGGACTACCCTCCAGATTGAGCCCCTGCTTCCCAGACACAGAAAATCTAGGCAGCTTCTGATTCAACCTTGCCTCATCTTGACCAAAACAGGCCTCCTTGACAAACAATCTCATGTTATCCACCCATACTCCATTCAGTCTAGATACTGCCATACCAGCGGAAATCCGACAATCATATCTAACGAAACCAAATTTGTTCCCTGTACATTTACTCCTTTTCCTAGGAATAAATGCATCTTTCACCACTCCAACCAAGTTAAAAGTCTTCAATAGCCATTGTAGATCCCTACCCTCCGGGATATTATCCACAAATAGCGTATAAGACTCCTTAACTCTAGACTTATCACTCATTTGCAATCTGTGTTTTTTGATCACCGGGATCCATCCGCCATCATCTCTTCCACCATTGGCACCTCTCTCTCTCTCTCTTTCTCTCTCTCTCTCTCTAGACATCTTGGCATCGATTGTTTTAGAAAGTTGTTCTTATTCTTGGCACACAATTGCTTTTTTAATTGTCTAGCATTGCTTATTACGACTATATTTTTTTTTTGATGAGGTGTGGAATATAGGTGTCCCCACTAATAATGATTCTTGGCTCCGCCACTAAATCCATGGAAGTGTCCGACAAAATCTGAACGGTCCAGCTTCATTTGAAAGCAAATCTGGACACAACAAAAAAAAAAGTAGAAATATTTATCGCGCACATCGCTAACGTGTAATTCACTTCCCTAAACCTCTATATGAAAGGAAATTCAGTACTCTTGTTTGGTAAAGCTTCCATGGTAAACACGCAAGTCTTCTTCAATATACTTTAAAACCCCTAAATCCCTTGACCTGAGTCACTGACCAACGTCCTCAAGCTACGACAATCGCGAATGAAAATTCAACTACAACTGCATGCTCCACAGCAGTCTTCCTCAAATCTCAACGTAAACTCACCCTCGTGACAATCGTGAACCAGATGAGACGATATGAGGAGAAGTTACACCGTGTTCGAGTGATGGAGAAAATACTTTGGTCGCTAAGTACGAAGTTTGAAAATGTTATAGTTGTCGTTGAGGAATTCAAAGACCTCAACACTATGACGATAGACTAGCTGATGGCAATCTTAGAGATTCATGAGTAGCGGATCAACAAGACGACGACTGTGACTTCCCAAAAAAAAGCTTTAATGAGAGACGAATAAGAGCAAAAGGGGACGTTATATAGAGGAAGAGGACTGGGACGTGGACAAGTTAGAGGGCGAGGACGAGGAATTAGAGGTCAACAAGAGGCAGTGCAACAAGGACAAGGCAGAGGAGCAGGACAAGGTCAAGGACGAGAATGAGGCTGGGGCCTTGATGTGAGTCAAGTAAAATGCTACAATTGCAATGACTACAGTCATTTGAGCAGGGATTGCACTATAGATGTTTAGTGCTTTATTTTCTTAAGTACGGTCACTATAGCTACAACTGTACAGAGGAAGAATATGGAGAAGTTTACGAGCAAGTGAATATTGCAGAGACAGATGAAGTAATGTTACTCAAAGCAAAGGTTATCTTAGCCAAAGAAGAAGAGTACGATTCGACGCCGAAGGAAAATCAATTTTAAGGGGGAATGATGAAAAGTCAGCTTGATTAGGATTGAGTCAGATAAGTTTCAAAGGACAAGTGAATGATTGGGAGAAGGAAAACGTAGACCACTATTTCTTATCAGGCTTGAAGACTTTGGAGCTTCCGTTATACTATATGTTTAGGGATTTGCTAAATAAATAAGAGATTATCTCATCTTTGTTTTTTTAATTGTTTTGCCTATAAATAGGCTTGTAATATGTATTATAAAAATGTGAAAGTTTAGTGACAAAAAGAGAGAGATGTGAGAAGTGTGAATACTATGTGTGAATATCTTCTCCTCCTATCAGATCTGTATATGTATGTATATGATCAAGTGATAGAGAATGTCGAAAAGAATGAAATTTTACAACATACCCGAAATTTGCAGAGAAATGAAGGTGTTCTCTTTGCGAATTTCTCAACTTGGAAAGTTTATCACTACTAGAAAAGAGTGAGTGAGTGTGGAAAAAAGGTGGATGATTATGGGGAAGAGATAAACTACAACTACAAATATATTAGGGGTGGCAAATTGAACCCAGACCCATTAAAATACCCAAACCCACCAATTAAAAAATAGACCCAACCCAACCCATTTATTAGCTGGGTCAGAATGGGTCCAATCCATCTAACCCATTTATTAATTGGGCTTAATTGGGTTTTAATTGGGTCAACTAAAATGACCCAATAAGTCATGAGTATAACCCCAAAAAAAAAAAAAACTCATTTATCAGTCAATACTCCCCACCATTCGTCCAATCTCCTCCTTCCCCCCGCCCCCCCCCCAATCACTCCCCACCATTCGTCCACCCTCCCTCTCCTCTCCTCTCCTCTCCTCTTTCTCTACTCTCTCACTTCACTCCCACCCAAACCCAACCAGTTCACCACCAAACCCTAACCCGAAAAATCAAAAAAAAAAAAAAACCAAACCACCCCCACAACTCGAAGGGCACTCCCCCCCCCCCCCCCCCCCCCCCCAAGAAAATTCCACCAATTTTCTCACTCCTCCAAATGTACACCACTGCCGCACCTCCACAGCCGAACACCATCGTCATCCGACCGAGCTCCGTTGCCGCTCCTTGAACCTTCGAAAAAGCTTGGAATTGGAACCTTAAATCGCTGTAAAAAAAACTAATTAAATGTACGGGCCCAGTATATTGGTTGTTGCCCAGTAGGTTAAGACTGATTTTAGCACTCCATGGTGTATAAAACGAACACAAATGAAGAGAGAGAGTGCAAACCAAGTTTCGATCAAAATCTGCATTTTTTTTTAAATTGCTTGAACGGAAAATCTGATCTGTCCATCTTGTTCGTCTCCTCGAGACAGTTCAGATAATGGTATAATAAGCCTCCGTATGATGTCGGGTTAGATCACATGCATCAATCAAAGTTTTGAGTGTGTGAGCTTACCACACTCTATAATTTTTCATTTGGCATGAGGTTGAGGATGAGGCGACATCACGGAGAGAGAGAGATGAATCAGAATCAGCAATCTTTTCTCACAAAAGTTTCTCACCCCATTCGGCTAAATAAGCCAACTGGCTTATTTTTTTGTCTTTATTTAATTTTTTTTGTATTTGTTAGTTTTTTGTCAATTTTTGGGGATTATTGCATCGTTATGATGGAAGAAATCTAAAAGGTATAAAATTATAGTCGAAATCTATTTTTTTTAATAAAGACGAAAAAATTGACTTATTGGCTTATTTTTGTCTTTATTTAAAAAAATTAGGTTTCGATCGTAATTTTTTACTTTTTAGATTTCTCATGACAATGCAATAATTCCCAAAAAATTGACGAAAAACTAACAAATACGGAAAAAATTTGAATAAGGATAAATAAAAAAAACCCAGTTGGCTTATTTAGGCGAACGGGATTATAGTTTTGCAAAGGAAGTACAGAACAGAAAAAAGCGATGGTAATTAAGTGTACAGGGGTAATTTGGTCATTTTAGAGGGATAGTATAGTAATTTTAGTGTACATTGGTATTTTAGTCATTTTAAATTTTAGTATATAGTATTTAATTGGGCTAATGGGCGGGTCGGGTTTGCTTTTTAATAAATGGGTCGGGTTGGGTATGGGTAATTAGCCTCATAGTTAATGGGTCTAAATGGGTCAATGACCCATTAAAAACCCAACCCACTTACAACTTGCCCAATTTGACCCAAACCCGCCCATTTGCCACCCCTAAAATATATGCAACAAAGACTAATTATTACCAAATTCATAACTAGATATATATTGAACTTAAAACAAAGATGACAAACTTAACATAACCGCTAGCTGCAAACAAGAAACACACTAACATTTATTCTATTTATAAAGGGAGAGCACCATTTGGTATTATAAAGTTGTATGAATTTTTTCATTTCCAAAATAGTCCCTCAAGAAGTAGCTAGCTTATTAGGCTTCAAATGTTCCAAGCCATCTACCATGGGGAGGACAAAACAGTAAACAAGCAAATAAAAAAAAACCACCCGCGCACTAGGCCACTACAAGTGCGGCTCCACTATTTTTGGGTTTGCCGTGCTGCCATTCACATACGTAGTGTGCGTGTAATCCCTCTAGTAATCATAAAGTACATGAGCCTCAACAACGGTAGAGAAAAGTTTGGGGCACCACGTGGTGGAGCCCAAGATCACCGAATAATTACAAGAAATTGACGAATAATTATTGAACTCCTGGGATGGGAGATCTTTAATTCCCATTCCATTCAAACTGTAAACTAATACAACTTCACAACACCAGCAACAACGTCCTTCACAAACGCTCCCAACACCGCATACTCTTCGGACGCTCTGACGTAAATTTGGCACCTCAACAACTGCGGCATAAACAGCCAAAACGCGGTAACCATCACGAATCCGACGCTCATCGGCGTTGAGATCAACCGAGGCAACCGCCACCTGTCCTTAACCAACTTCTTGATCCAAATCTCCGCCACCACGCACGCCCCGTGGAGGAGAAAGAACCGTGTGACCTCCCACGTCGGCCGCAGCCGGCCCATGTAGTAGAACAGTATCTCGTGCATCAGAGCCGAGACTACGAACGTGGACATGACGGCCGGAAGCGAAGCCCACTTCCGGCCTATGACTTGTGCTGATATGCATAGCGCGGGCTCGTATATGGTGGAACGCAGGGATCGGGATGCAACGAGGTTCCATCTCCTACCCCAGAAGTTCTGGACAGAGGTCGAGAGGTGCGGCTTGTCGAATTGCGGCTCGAGCTCTAACCCGAATAGGGCTCGAGCCGCGGCTGCAGCAGTGGCTAGTAAGATTTCCAACGTGAAGTAGATGTGGAAGCAGTAACTGACCAACAAGACCTTTGGGTGTATGTGGTCACTATACTCGTAAACAGACAAAAACAAGGCTAGAAGAACAACCTTTATAGCATAATTCCAAATCGATGTGTTTCCATTTTGTGTGATTCTGGGATTCGGATTTTCTCCATTTTGACCTTTTGGAGGTGGGTTTTGGCTATTGTGGCCATCTAGATCTAATGGATATGGGTTGTCTCTATTTTGAGATGTCAGTGAATGATCTAGATTTGCATGGGATTTTGGAGGTGGGTTTTGTTGGATCCTGATAGGGAAACAAGCAATAGCAATAAAATGGGGGAGAGAGAGAGAAGGGTGGGAGAGAGGGCCTTTGCCAAAGGCAAGAAGGAGGAGTTTGAAATTGGAAAGCCAGGCTATGACGAAGGCGGTGCTGCCACAAAGGTTGGCGGAGTGAAGTTCGAGAGGAAGGGCAAAAAAGAGAGAGACAATAGGGATGATTGAGAAAAGCCTGGGCATACCTTTTGGGATGAACTTGGCTGAAAAATAGCAGTAGCATAAAGAGACAACTACGGAAATCCATACCTTAATGAAGTTGCTGATCTCCCTCTCTAAGGTGTAGCTTGGGTAGTGCATCTCTCTCCCTCTCTCTCTCTGGTGATATTTCAAATCTTGTAAGTGATATTTCAAATAATATCATTAAGTGATCTTCTCATTCGATACCCTCTCACGTGTAGATGCAATTAGGTCTGTCATATGTGACTTTTTGGATCCTATCATTGTGAAGTCTTTTCTCTGGTTTGTCATAGTAGAGAGACTTGGTTTAATTTTTCTTATAAAATTTGGGTTAAAATGGGCCCGCTCTGATACCTATGTGAAAATTTTATATCCAACTCAAAATCAATTGACCATAAGTAAAAGACCAAGAAACGGGAGCATGACCCAACCCATGACGTTGATATGGCAATGGGTCCCACGCATCAGCAAAATTAAAAAAAAAAAAAAAACTATGTCTAAGGACCAGGAAACGGGAGCATGACCCAACCCTTGACACTGACGTGGTAGTGATGATTAATTTCAATTGTTAGAACATCTCTTATCATGAATAGAGATGCTAGCTGCATTATTTTTTATTCTCGTTTTCTTCTAACTAATAAAATCGTTTGAAGGTTTTGACCCTTGGTTCAGGCCAGTGAAATACGTAAAGGTATTTGAATCGATTAGGATGGATACCTAAATAAGTCCTCTAAATAAGATATCTATTTAATTTCTTCAAATACTTATCAATTATGCACCCATTTGAATACGTTGTGTGGTCAAGGACGGTCTAAGTTCAACTTATATATTCCTATGCAAACGATATGCAAGTCCAACAATATGTTTTTTTGCTTTTATTCAAATTTTTGGTTGGATTTCCCGCTCCTCTTCCCCAACTTGATGTACCATTTGTCAAATTTTCCTTTTCCATTGCGGATAAGAAAAATAACAATTATACCCAACCATAGTAAAACATTTACTGCAGTTTGTCCACACACTGAAAAGTGATGGGTTCAACACAACCATGCGATTTCTATTTCAGGATTATTTTATTTTAATCTCTCAATTTTATTAGCTCTTAATTTCTGCTTTTACCATAAGCATCTGTGGTTTATTTGATTTTTTTTTTTTGAAACGGCAAAAAATAAGCTTCATTAACTCAAAACACGAAGTACAGAGTTAATAGGATCAAAGATACACCGCCCTGGTTTGGACTCAGCCTGTTGGGTCTTAACCAGTTTCCTCCGTGTGGTTAGGAGAAAAGGGTCATGGATTGTCTCATATTACATTTGTAACTAAATTAAAGTTTCTTGTTTTATAGAATATGTCAAACATCAAAAATCTGGAATTTACTCCTCTAGATATTTCGAAAATGAACTATTTACCGTGGGTTCAAGACATAGAAATCCGTCTAGATTGTATGAATCTTGGGTATACTATTGAAGAAAACAATTCTGCATCTTTGGAAGACATTGCCAAAGCTTATATATGATTTTCGCATCTTGGGAAGACATTTCCAAAGCTTATGATTTTCATTTGTCAGTCATATCCACCATGATTTAAAATCCGAGTATCCAACGGTGAGAGACCCAAAAGATTTATGGAAACAATATAAAAGAAAGATTTGAACATCAGAAAATTGTGATTCGTTCAAAAGCACATTTTGATTGGATGCACATAATACTTCAAGATTTTCAAACTGTCCATACAAGATTCAGAAGAAAAACTATCTACTTTGTCATCTGGGTTATATTACACGATAATAAAATCAATTAAATATGTACTGTAGAAGCTTTATATCCATCTTAAAATCAATTGTAATGAGTGGAGAGGTCTCAGATGTTATTAAGTGATCATCCATTCCACTCCCAAGTAATGTGAGATTCATTTCCTTAACTTCCCCCCTCACGTGCAGCCACGTTTTGAGGTCTGTCACATGTGGTCGCTTTTTGGGTCCTATCATCGTGCAGCCTTTTTACTGTTCTGTCATCGTGGAGTGTGGATTGTGATTTTTTTTTTAAATGTGGGGCAGAACGAGCCCCACTCTAATACCATGTAGAAGTTTTATATCCATCTCAAAATCAATTGACAATGAATGCAGAGGTCACATATGTTATTAAGTGATTAGATTGTTATCCATCAACTCATTTAAACACGTGTAAATATTTTAACATTAGGTAGGCGGTGAGGTTCGAACACAGGATCTATTGCCTGCTCTGATACCATATTAGATTGTTAACCACCAACTCATCTAAAAGCTTTGGTTGGATCCGAAAAGTGAAGGTGTAGAGTGAGTATATGAGGGTGTTTTATCCAACTTTGGTTGGATAGATCTTTGTACTTTTGGTTTTCTCATTGATGTACCCCTTCGAGTTTAATAAAAATTCCGTTTGCCGATCAAAGAAAAAAATCATCTAAAAGCTTAACTGTTAGAGAGAGAGGCAATTTTATTATTTATACCTTCAACATGTACCATAAGTGCTCCAACCCGAAAATGTTTATGTTATGACATGATCACCTCCGGGATCAACAAAGCTGTACCGAATATTTCAGTTAGTTGCGCAACCCCTTCTTAACTCCCTGTTTTTTGCTTGGGGACATGCCATATTACATGAAGCATCTCTAATTCATGTTAGACAAAAGACGCATCATAAGTTTTCGCCATTTCAACTGGTGCTTGGTCAATGCCAAATATCTTTTATTTTTCGAATTTTTTGGTTGTGTTGTGTATGTTTCCGTTGCAACTCCCCAACACACTAAAATGGATCTTCAACGTAGACTTGATATTTTTGTTGGATTTGACTGCCTATCTATTATTAGTACCTTGAACATGTAATAGGTGATGTCTTTTCAAACACGTTTTGAGGATTATCAACAAGAAATTATCTGGAATATTCTAATTTTATCTTATCTTGATGCTTGTACCACTAATTAGAGTGAACTAAAGTTTCAAAAAAGATTTTGTTTGGTTGATAGTTTAGTTTAATTTAGTTTTGGTAGTGGGTGGAGAAAGAAATAGGGTAATGATTTGAGAGATGGGTGATGATTGGAGAGAGATAGAGAGAGAAATGAAATTAATAATTGGAGATATATGATAATGATTGGGGAAAGATATAGAGTAATGAATTTTTTTTTAATCCGATATAGAGTAATGATTGAAAAACAAAACTAAAACAAAAGAAAAATGGCAACCGAACAAGAAGATGGTTAAAATTAAAAAATAAAACCCTTCCCCTCTCTATAACCCTTCTAACCCTAGAAACCCTTCACCTTCAACCGCCATCTGGAGGGGGCGGCACGCCACCTGCCTCCCCCCGGACCTCTTTCCTTTCTCTTACCCCTTTCCCTTTCCTTTTTCAGCCAATATCCCTTCCTTTTCTCCACCGTTTTGGCCGTTCCTTTTCCATTTAGCTCGCCCATTTGGCCCTGGTTTCTCCCATCGGATCTCTTCTCTGAGTTGGATTCGGGTGAGGGCTTAACGGCGAGGTGGAGTGCAGCGGCTTGTGGGGGCGATTTTTGGGCGTTGGATCCCGCTGGGTCTTTCCATGGTTGGCCCGGTTTTCTGCTTAACGGCGTGAGATGTCCTCACGACTTCGATGGGACGTTGTTTCTTCTCCAACCAATCGCCGATCAATCCCCAGTGGTTTCTTCCTTTTGCCCTGGTTTGATTGGTGGTTAGGTGCGTGCGTACGAAGCCTATCTGGGTTTCCCCAGTTGGTGACGGTGGCGGCTGATGGAGGCGGGCTGAGGGTGGTCTGGGCGTTGCTCGGCGGTCCTACTTCGGTTTGTTTGGTGCTTGTTCAGAGTTTGAAGGATGTTTTGTTGGAGGTTGAAGGATCGGTGGTGGTGGGTTCTTGGTTGTTGGTGTTTGGCTGTTGAAGTCTTGGATTGGGTTTTTCTTTTTCTTTTTTTGTTTGTTTTGCTTTTGCATGTTTTGGTGCTGGGTGTTTGACTTGTGATGGTGTGAGCGTGGGTCTTTGGTGGTTATGGGGTCAGCACGGGGTGGCATGTGGTGGTTGCAGGGGGTTTTCATGACATAGGAGGATGGGTTATCAATAGACTGATCGGGTTTTTTGGGTAGCAATTGCAGGCGATTTGGGGGGTTTTGTGGTGGTCTTGATGGTGGTTGAGGGCGGCAGCAGTGAAAATTTGGAAGCTAGGTGACTAATTGTGGCGGTGCAAGGCAGCAGCAGTGCGACGGAGGCGAACAATCGTGGCAGCCGGCCAAAGGAGGTGGGGTTGGAAGGTGGTTGTGGCAGCTGGCGTCTCTCGGAGCGTTTTTGGGATCGGCGAAATACGGCGGGTTCACGGCATTTCTCGAGGCTGCGGCAACGACAGAGCTTTAGAATTCCGATTGTTGGGTTTCGGATGGTTTTTCGGGCTTAGGGGCATTTTAGAGTTTTGATGATCTTTAACCAGTTTTTGGGTCACATGTACTTATGGAAATTAAGTAATTTTAATTTTCTTGTGCTCTTGTCCTTTTAATACTGTAATTTTTTAAATTCGATAATTAATAAAAAAAATTGTTGATTAAAAAAAAAGATTCAAAGAAATAATGAAATCCACAAAATGGAAGAATAATCATTGGCCACATTTGTCCACATGCCAATGCACTCAAATGGATATAGAAAACAATAGAAAAAGGAGAATGCACTCAAAGTCAAAATCAATCATGACAAGGAAGATGAAGTTGATGAAATCATGAAGGAATTTACTTCAAGATAAACTACTGTAGAAGATTCCGCAAAGTACGATGTTCTCCTATTCTCTTTTCACAAAAGCAAAACTGTGGGAAAGGCTATCTTTCTTTTTAAAACTGCGGGCTAAGACATGACAAAAGAGATGCTACAAATTAAAGTACAAACACTACCTCATCCTACTAGATATGCCTCTGCGGTGGATAAATAAGTCCTTGAAAAACCAAAATCGGATTGCCTCTAGATTTACTACTGCGGTGGACAAATAAAATTAACCAACTAATTTAATCAAATCCTAATTTATGTAATTATACAAGATAATTAATGCAATAATAAAGCAAGCAAGCATAACACACAGATATATGTGGAAAACCCCAAGACAGGAAAAAAATTCCATGAGCGAGATCTTTTATCTCATTTTTTTTTCGCCACAAGGGTGAGGTCTTTTCTCTTTTATCTCACCAAAAAAGCGAGATCTTTTATCTCTTTTTTTTCGCCCTAAAATCTTTTATCACGCCGCAAGGGTGAGGTTGTTTTTCTTTTATCTCGCCGCAAGAGCGAGGTCTTTTATTCCACGCTAAAATCCACTTTTTATCTCAGCTTTGGACTTAAATTGAGATAAAAAAAAAATTTGAAGCACTACTTTTTATCACGCTTTCATCGAAAACCGTGATCTTTGTAAATCTTCTTAGTGTGACGCATATCTATTATTGTAGTAGTGGAAGAGAGCACTATATGCAAAACGCCGAAACAAAGTTTCTGACACCCAATCTATGACTCCTCAATCTTGGCTAAGAACCTCCTGGTTGGATCCTCATGAACCGCTCTAATAGATGCTCTTTCGTATTCGACTCCTCAAATATTTGATCTAGACGCAAGACTCTTCCTTTAGACCAAACTCCAATCACCATTGAACTTCAAATTATAAGGACTCCTCATGATGTAGAAGATGATCTACATCATGAACAATCGACCTTGCATGAGAGAGATTATGTCAGTATATAGATCCTAAAATCTCATCAAATCTTTCAAGGAACCAACGCTCAAATGTTTCTATAGACCTTATGACTTTTTCTCTCTCTATAAACATTGTGGCTGTGCTCATCATGGATCAGGATGAACAATGCGTTTTAAATAGACTTTCTGGCCTAGCTTATCTCATTCGAGCGATCTCCAAAGCTCGCTCAAGCCAAGCTAGTTTTGATACTTTTTGCTGCCTCAGAATTATGTCTGTAACTGTAAGAATACGAACTTGGGTAGGTTGCTTGAGCGGTTCCTCCAGGTCGCTTGAGAAACCTACTTAACCTTGCAACATATGATTTCCCTCTACGTTTTGAATCTTTTTTTTTTTTTTTGAATGGCGAAAAAGAAATTTTATCAACTTTTGAAAAAGATACAAAGATTAATAGGACAAAGAGAAAACGAAAAGTCCAATCCGAGACTCAAATCCTTAATTGGCAAGATATCAACCAAGAAAACACCCAAAGGGAACAAAACTCCAACACTATATGCCTAAATGCCCAGATAATGCAGTTAAAATAAATGGGACGCAACACAAACACTCAAGAGGCCTAAAAGCCCAAATAATACCAGTGAAGCCCAAAACAGACAACAAACCCTAACTACAACTCTGTCGCCAACACTAGAAACCGTCCAAAACCCACGGTCGCCGCCTCCTAATTTTACCTTATCACTTACAGATAGGAACATAGGAGAAGCCCTCAATCTTAGAATTCAGACTAGAGGGTATGACTTCTTGCCAGGATCCGAAGTCATAGCAATAATTTACATAATATATTATAAAGTAATAAATACTATTAACTCAAGGGTTCATCAATTAGGACCTCCTGACCAGACTGTCTTAATAGAGACAAATATGTTAACATCCAATATTGCAACCAATAGATTGATTAATTGGGAAGAAATCATTTTTCCTGAAAATTGGACTATTAATAATGTTGTTCCTCCTAGACCTATTGTGAACAAAATTGAACAATTAGTTCAAGATAATGATGGAACAGTTTCCTTAAATTTTTTAGAAATTCTTTGTTGGATCGCTACCCGAGAAGTAGAAGTGCTAAGAGTAGTTTTCTGCTACTCATATACCTTATAGGGTTAGTATTCCTACAACTAGTAGACATTCTACTTCTGAAATCCTAGAATCCCAACCTCCAATAGAAGAGACAAACCTTGCAGGTATAAGAATATCTGAGAATCAAATCCCTCATGGAGTTTATCATAATTCTTCCACTCCTAATAGGATGTATTCCCCACTTGTGGATGCGGGGAGCATATGATTGGCTAGGGTATTTGGTGCCAACCTAAGTGGGATGCTCTCCTTTTATTAGTGATGCCGTTTTTCCCATCCCAAATATAAATAAAATATATATAAAAAAAAACTACAAAAGACTTGATCCCGCTAGGGGTACGTAGGCAGTCTTGTAGCAAGAAGAAAAGCCGCATTCACAAATATCAAACAAGTTCATTTCTCCAAAGAACTATGGAAGGTTTGTCCAGCTGAGGGTACGTAGGCAACCTAGTAGTTAAGTAGGGGAAAGTCTACAATACACATCCCTTATTTGGGTGTGTATCATATGCACCCCCAAAATGTTATGAATTATAAAGAAAATATTACGAATTGTATTGCTAGAAAGTTACGAATCGTATAAAGGTTACGAGATACATTAAAATGTTATGAATCATAATGAAAATATTACGAATCGTACTGCTGAAAGATTATGAATTCTAGAACAAAAGTTATGAAATACACTAAAATGTTATGAATGAACTATAAAATAGGTGCATATGGTACACCTTTTTAAGGGGTGTGTATTGTAGTCTTTCCCGTTGAGTAGATACAACAACGTTTGCAGATACCACATCTTCGTGCCACCAATTATGCACTCCGAATGTTAATTTCAAGCTAGTATGAAGTCAAATAATTAATCAAACTAGCATTGTCGAAAAAGAAAATTCGAATCTTGCCCATGTTCAAACAATTAATTTCACATGAACAATACTCGAGGGGCACTGTAGAAATGGAAAAAAACTACCACAATTTAAGTTGGCCAAGATCAATAAGTTGGCGATGATTAAAATTAAATTACAAGTTTGGAATGGTACGTAGGTAACAAAAAAAAATTTGGGGTAATTGTTTTTTTTTTTAGGAAACCAAACATATATTCATAACTAAGAACAACAACCAAGTACAAAGGATCCTCAGATTTGAACCGAAAACAAAGAAAAACAAAGGAAAAATAAAAAAGATCATGCAAAAATTAACAGCTATGTTGATGAAGACCACCGATCCGCTCGTGGATGTGGCTGGAGGAAGATGGAGGAAACACATCGGCAACTTACTGAAGCTCAACGTCCCTTCGTCCCATCGCAATCACTGCTGCAAGGCGCCACCACCGCTGCTGCAGAAGAACCCACGGACCCTTCGCCAAAGCAGATTGGATCTTAGGGCTGAAAATCCAGCTCTAAAAACCAGAGGTGGGTCACCAAGATCCAAAAATGATAGGGTAGTGGGAGAACATCTCTTAAAGACGAGAGTCTCGACCACCACACAACCATAGAGAAGAGAAAGGAGAGGTGAGAGAGAGGGCCCAAGAGAAGAGTGCACAGCCAGAACTCTCCAGAGAGAGAGAGGCTCTGACCTAGCCTCTCTCTACCTTTTCTCATTTGGGGCAATTGTTGACGTTGAACTAACTCTCTCTAACCATGGCCATTGATGGACGGCCTGGATCTCGCCTAACAATTTGGTGTACCGTCCGCGACAGGTGATGATGTTTTTGGGTTCCAGTCGACTCTACGTACCGTGGGGTGGCTAGTGGTGGCTTGGTGAAACGTACGTTGGTGGTATTTGACTGGCAGTGGTGGTAGATCTGTGGTGAGCGGCGATAGTTTCTGTTTAGGGTTAGGTTTTGGGTTTCTTTGGGCCGGGCCTTACCTCTAATTTTCTATTATTTTTATCTAGGTACTTTAAGTCCTCAAATATTGTATTGGACTTTGACCCTCTGGCTGTACAAATCTAACTTTCGATTAGACTCCCTTTCCCTTCCGGCTTCCCCTTCTCCTAATAAATGTTACTTCTGCGGATTAAAAAAGAAAAGAGTAAATCTGCGAGGAAACCACTTCATTGGCGGTTACACCCACAATCAATGCCATCCTATCCGATTCTTATTTGTAGTACACAGATTACTCTCTCTTATATACCTGTGCTATGATTCCCTGACTTTTTCCCAATCAACCCAAACCCAATCAAATGGATTCATGGGTTAGAGCTAGAGAGAATTTTGTAATCGAAATTCATGCAGACCAACAGGTAAGTATGTACGTAAATTTTGAATCTATTTGTCGAGATTCAGAGTTGAATTATGCTTTTTTCATCCCCGAAATTCAAAATCGCATTGCCTTTGAAAGAAGTTTGGGGTATAATCTTAATTGAACTAATATTGTGTATTTTCTTTCTCATCTTTTGCATGTGCTCCCACGCTATTGCTAATATTGATAATAGACAGACTCATGTCCAATTTGAATATTTGAAAGGAAATTGATTTTGACACTTCAGTCACTACAACACGAAAGGGCTATAGCGAGGATTAGTTTCCTCGCCAAAGCACCCTATTTCCCCGCAAAATGTATTAGCGAGGAAACTAGTTTTCCTCGCCTAAACCTTGTCGCAAAAGGCTTTAGCGAGGAAAAAAAATTCCTGGCCTATTCCGACACATTTGCGAGGAAATTATTCGTCGCTAAAGGCTGTGAATTTACTATTACCAATAGTAATTAGCGAGGAAAGTTTTCCTCGCTAAAATAAATCAAAAAAGTAAACGATCTCTCCGCTTTTTTTGCCCCCCCCGCGTTTTTTGCCCCTCCCAGGACTTGAACCTTGGTTCTCTTGTATAAGAGACACAACACCTATCCACCGCACCACTTTGCACTTCCGGGTGAAATTGTGAACTTTTTTTTATATATTATGTTTTTGCATCTCTTTCGCCTTTCCAAATTAGTTTCTTCAACATTAATTATGGTCTTTCAACTTTTTGTACTCTTATAGTGTCTAAAATTTATTTGAACAAGTTTAATTTTTTGCTAGCACAACAATTTTTTTGGTTGAAACATGTAATATTGGTATCCGACAGCAACTTTTGAAGGATTAATAATATGTGTGATTATTCTAATTTTATTTTTTGTTGGAATTATCCTTAGCTTTTATGGAATGAGATTTTTGTCGTCATAAGCTTGAGATATATTTTAATATCAGATTATGAATGACAAGTTTCATCACTGTCATTTTTTAATTTTAAGAGTGAGTTTGACCTTCTTCTTTTTGCCAAATACAAAGGGTATTATAGATTCGTAGTTATTTTTTAAAGCTTTTTTCATCATTGCTATAATAATATGAACAAAATTTGTAAATATTCAGATTAGATCATCCTATCATCCTAAAAGCACTAAAGACAATGCTTTTTAAATTTTTTCATCTTTAACGAATTTTGTAAAATTTTAAATTACCCAATATCTCTCACACACACAGTATGTACATGTATATATAAAAATATGCATGATACTTACAAAATTGCATTTGAAATTAATGTTTAACATATTTATCTGTTTATAAAGGAATGCCATTAGAATCACCTACGTTGGTTTAAATAAAAATCAATAACGGTTCACACAAAAAATTCTTTACAGCATGAATGCACAATAGATATGAAGTACTAGTGTAATTTTCTCTTTTGTGAAATAGTGTATTTTATGTAGATGTTTTGAAAATAGATTTGTGATGATCTAATTACTTTGAGATATTTTCAATACAACATCACTTCAAGATGTTTTTAACTTTATTATCTTTTGTTGAGTTTTTCATTACTATGGAATAAATCCTCAATACCTACACTTCAAGATATCTTTCATTGTTAATTAGAATAAGAAAAGTGACAAATATGAGATTTTTTCACCAATTCAATGCGATTGACGAGGAAACTATTTTTTCCCGTTTATCAATTTTTTATTTTAATAAATTTGATAATGGTATTGAACTATGTAGTTGATTATGTCTTACCATTGTGATATTACAAATACATATGAACATAATTAATAATGACTATTATATATATATATATATATATATATATATTAATAAGTCGTAAAAGAGGCGAGGAAATCAGATTTCCTCGCTAAAAGCTTATATTTGGCGAGGAAATCTGATTTTCCTCGCCAAATGTAAGCTTTTGGCGAGGAAATCTGATTTCCTCGCTAGAAACGGTCTTTTGGCGAGGAAATCTATTTCCTCGCAGATAATGTACTTTTAGCGACGAAATCCACTTTCCTCGCCATATTTCCTCGCTATAGCCCTTTCGTGTTGTAGTGAGTTTTAACAACTGACACTCCATTTTGTATGTTAATCATGTAAGAAAACAAAATAAAAAGTAAAGTGCCATTGGCTAAAAGTAGAGTGCCAAAATCACCTCCCTATTTGAAACATGCACCTGGCCAAAATAGAAGCAAGTAGTGGGCAAATTTCTAGAGAACTTAAAACTTGGGGAGGTTATCAGAAACTACCCACTGATTCACTGAATCCACTTCCTCCTCATGGAAAGTGGAGACTAACCACTTTCTCTTTCCTTTATAAAACATTGGGCTGCTCGCGGTCCAGATAGGAATCCAAGAATCGAACCGCTAGTTACGTTTTCACCAAATGAAATTTGTGTCCGGACCAAAAATCTGACGATCCAGTTCCACTCCAATCCAATCCAATCCGTAAATCACGGATCAGTTATGGCTTTATCCACAAATTATGTTACATAAGCAAAGCAAAAATGATGCTGAAACATATATCTCACACTAGATAATAGATATCCCTTCAACCAAACACCAAAGCATTACAGTTCTAAATCCATTCATGTTCAAACGTGATTCAACCAAACACCAAACAGTTCCAGTCTTCCAGACATCATTACAGTGTCTATATCCATTCAACCAAACCAAAAACTGGTTTCTACTTTCTAGACAACATTACGGTTCATTGCGTAAAATCAAAGACAAAATTATCAAAGTGGGACAACAAATAAACACCGAAGAAGATTATTAAGGTAAAATACTCAAGATATGTAAAATAAAAAGTTTTAACTATACTGAAAATTATTTATATAGGTACATAAAAATTAATAAATGTATATTTATTTATTATTGTATATATATCAAATATCTCCCGGTCCGATTCGGTTAATTCACAGTTTCGTAATGAAAATCCATAGACCGAATTACCGCGAGTCACGGTTTCTAATTTTTCAATCCGTGTCCAGACTATTAATCCACAAATAAAATCCAAAAGCTATGAATCAGTTCGGTCCGGACAGATTTTACGGTTCACTGGATTTTTTGAGCAACCCTATAAAACATCGGTGGAACCAACATAATTTCTTCGCCCACTTCTTCTTTATTTTTTAGGCGCCATCTAATTGTGTTCATAGTTATGAAATGAAAGAAAGAACAGATCTAGACAACCCAACAAACCACAAACAATGAAATAAATAAAGGTTGCATCAAATTAATTCTAATTCAACCTTTACACCACAAACAATGAAATAAATAAAGGTTGCATCAAATTAATTCTAATTCAACCTTTACTGAGTTCAATACTCGTCCTCAATAAGTAGGACATGCAAATAGTTTCCCAATGGAGGCGGATTCTCTACAGTACAACTGCAAAGAGTCCCTGTAGTTCAATCACAGCCGTTTATTTTGCATTCAACGGTCTAAACTTTAAAAAACTTTTCCGGGCAAAAGTTAAACTTTTTGCCCGTAACTTTTCCCCAGAAATTTTTTTTTTTTAAATCTCAATCGTTAAAAATATCATCCGACCATTGCGAACACTCCAACCACACCTGTAACGAGGTTCCATCTCTGCCCCAGTTTTTTTGGACAGAGGTCGAGAGGTACGGCTGGTCGAACTGCGGCTCGAGCTCTAACCCGAATAGGGCTCGAGCTGCGGCTGTAGCAGTGGCTAGTATGATTTCCAGTGTGAAGTACATGTGGAAGCAGTAACTGACCAACATGAACTTTGGGGGTATGCGGTCACTATACCCGTAAACATGATACAAACCCTTGGGTAGAACTCATCCTTGAAAACCGACTTACAAGGAGAGAGTGCCCAAGAGCTTATATGCATATGGCCAAACTCATACTTAGCCGATGTGGGACATTAGGATCGTAACATATCACCACGCTCCGCAACCGACGTTCACGGTGGCCCACTCTATCAACACTGACCCGATGGTAGCCCTTTCTCTGTTTTTGGCGGCTCCACCCACCAATCAGTATTCAACACTTTCAAGTATTTTAATCCAGCCTATAGGTCGCCCCCTCCGTGAGTCAAATTGCAACATGGTGGCTGGCTCTGATTCCAATGATACAAATCATTGGGTAGAACTCATCCTTAAAAACTGACTTACAAGTAAAGGGAGCCCAAGAGCTTACATGCACATGGCCAAACCCATACTTAGCTGATGTGGGACATTAGGATCGTAAATCAACAAGACTAGAAGAACAACCTTTATAGCATAATTCGAAATCGATGTGTTTCCATTTTGTGTGATTCTGGAATTCGGATTTTCTCTATTATTCCCTTTTGGAGGTGGGTTTTGGCTATTGTGACCATCTTGATCTAATGGATATGGGTTGTCTCTATTTTGAGGGATGGGTTTGTGGGCTGTCTTTCTCTTGTGTCTTTCTTTTTTGTTTTTGGGTTACAGTTTTTGTTGGGTTCCAGTCTGGTGACTCTTGGGTGGGCTCTTAGTCTTTTCTGGATGGGTGGTTGGTCTATTGGGTGGTTTTCTTTTTTCTGTTTCTGGTTTGGGTCATCACGTTCTTCGGGGTG
Organism: Rhododendron henanense subsp. lingbaoense; assembly: GCA_020567845.1. Lineage (NCBI taxonomy): Eukaryota > Viridiplantae > Streptophyta > Magnoliopsida > Ericales > Ericaceae > Rhododendron > Rhododendron henanense. The sequence continues at coordinate 35,966,756 of CM036316.1, read as the reverse complement.
GTATCGTATGTTGGCTTTGGTCTAGTCTTTATAGTGGTGGTGACCTTGGATTGTTTCTTCAAAAATTATAGGATCCATGAATCCATGCAGTGGTGGAGGGAGTGTGGGACCAGTGGGGTCCCGGGCGCCCGCTAGATTTTTTTTTTTTAATTTCAACATACACGAGTGAGCAATTCTTTTAGACTTGAACCGCTACGACAATTTAAGCAACTGATTTGTTTTATTAATTTCGGTAAGCAACTTTTCTTAATGAATATGTTTGTTTTCCTTATTCTTGGCACACAGAGCTTTTTAAATTGTCTAGCATTGCTTATTACGACTATATATATATATTGATGAGGTGTGGTAAATAGGTGTTCCCACTAATAATGATTTTTGGCTCCGCCACTGAATCCATGGAAGTGTCCGACAATATCTGAACGGTCCAGATTCGTTTGAAAGCAAATGTGGACACAACAACAAAAAAGTAGAAATATTTATCGCGAACGCGCACATCGCTAACATGTAATTCACTTCTGTTAGCCCAAAGGTTTCTATGGAATACCTTATTGATTTTGATGATAACAAAATATATTTTATTGAAAAGAAATATAATTAATACTGTGATATTTGGAATACCTTAATGTTTATTTTGTACGATTTAGTTGAAATGCACATGAAAAGATTGCTACACCAAATCACTATCTTCAATGGTCAAGATTATGGGTGGCAAATTGAACCCAGACCGATTAACAAATCCATACCCATCAATTAAAAAATAGACCCAACCCAACCCATTTATTAGTTGGGTAAGAATGGGTCCAAACCCAGCTAACCCATTATTAGTTGGGTCTTAATTGGGCATCAATTGGGTCAACTTAAATGACCCAATGGGTAATGAAGGTAACCCACCAAATTCCTGGCTCTTTACCAATTACCATTCCCGTCTCTTTTGCAATTGGGACCGGCCTTCTCTCTCTCTCTCTCTCTCTCCCTCCCTCCTGAGGAATCTGGCTCTCTCTCTCTCTCTCTCTCTCTCTCTCTCTCTCTCTCTCTCTCTCTCTCTCTCTCTCTCTCTCTCTCTCTCTCTCTCATTTATTCAATTGTTCTGTGCTTCACACGCGTCCAAAAATATTTTGGACGGTCCGAATTAAAAACCAATTGTGACAGATAACAATTATTTTGACCAGTCAAAATTGAAAACACATCTCATCCATTGATTGCGCGAATGGACCGGTGAAATTGCACTCAGCCGTGAATAAATTTCTCTCATGGTAGTCTCGCATAGAGTTTGGATTAAAAAATTAAGTGACTTATTTTTTTGTCCTTATTCAAATTTTTTTTGCATTTTTTTTGTTTTGTGTCAAACTTTTGTTACTTATTGATTTGTTTTGACGAGAGTAATCGGAAAAGTAAAAAAATTTGATCGAAACTTATAATTTTTTGAATAAAGACAAAAATAAATCAATAAGACAAAAAAAATTACTTATTCTCCTCTTTTTTGAAAAAAATTATGAGTTTCGATCATAATTTTTTTTACTTTTCCGATTTTTTGATCATAAATTTTAATATATATGTAATTGGGTTAATGGGCGGGTCGGGTTTGCTTTTAAATAAATGGGTTGGGTTGGGTATGGGTAATTAGACTCATAGCTAATGGGTCTAAATGGGTCAATGACCCATTAAATACCCAACCCACTAACAACTTATCCAATTTGGCCCAAACCCGCCCGTTTGCCACCCCTAGTCAAGATAAATTGAAAGGAGGAAGATTAAGGACAAATCTTCTCCTAATTTGTAATTGGCTACAAGGGATTTTATGGAAAGCAAATGCTAATCAATGAGAAAGATTGAAGATTACTTGGGAGCTTAATTATTCTAATGGCTACTGTAGAAAATAAATGGAAACAAGATATTGACTGGCTACATTTTTGTTGACTAGAAGATTGTCTTAACGGCTAGTGGAATTTGGATGGAAGCAATTGATGTGTTGGTTGCATTCTTGGAGTATATAAAGGGAAGTAAGGATTACGCAACAGAGTTTCGGAGAAATACTTCAAAGAACACATCAATCTCTTCATAGTCTATTCTTCGACTTGATAATTTTACACTGAGCTCTTATTTTGATCTTTATTGTAAAAGGGATTGTACATCCTTATTCATACTCTTGTGAGTGATTACTTTTTGTGAGTGATTTTGGAGAGAAAATCACTTTGTGGTTAGGTGTTACTAGCACCGGAGTCAAAACTAGTTGGGTTAGATGTGACTAGCACCGGAGTCAAAATTAGTCGGAGCGATTGTGGATAGATTGATCGTTGTAAAGGTTTTCTAGCACCTGCGAAGTTAGAAGATTGTAACTATTGGAGATAGTGCAGCTTCTCTCTCTCTCTCTCATTTATTCAATTGTTCTGTGCTAAATCACACGCGTCCAAAAATGTTTTAGACTGTCCGAATTAAAAACCAATTGTGAAAGGTAACAATTATTTTGACCAGTCAAAATTGAAAACACATCTCATCCATTGATTGCGCGAATGGACCGGTGAAATTGTGCTCAGCCGTGAATAAATTTCTCTCATGGTAGTCCCGCATAGAGTTTGGATTAAAAAATTAAGTGACTTATTTTTTTGTCCTTTTTCAAATTTTTTTTGCATTTTTTTTGTTTTGTGTCAAACTTTTGTGACTTATTAATTTGTTTTGACGAGAGTAATCGGAAAAGTAAAAAAATTTGATCGAAATTTATAATTTTTTGAATAAAGACAAAAATAAATCAATAAGACAAAAAAAATTACTTATTCTCCTCTTTTTTGAAAAAAATTATGAGTTTCGATCATAATTTTTTTTACTTTTCCGATTTTTTAATCATAAATTTTAGTATATATGTAATTGGGTTAATGTGCGGGTCGGGTCGGGTTTGCTTTTAAATAAATGGGATGGGTTGGGTTGGGTATGGGTAATTAGACTCATAGCTAATGGGTCTAAATGGGTCAATGACCCATTAAATACCCAACCCACTAACAACTTACCCAATTTGGCCCAAACCCGCCCGTTTGCCACCCCTAGTCAAGATAAATTGAAAGGAGGAAGATTAAGGACAAATCTTCTCCTAATTTTTAATTGGCTACAAGGGATTTTATGGAAAGCAAATGCTAATCAATGTGAAAGATTGAAGATTACTTGGGAGCTTAATTATTCTACGGCTACTATAGAAAAGAAATGGAAACAAGATATTGACTGACTACATTTTTCTTGACTAGAAGATTGTCCTAACGGCTAGTGGAATTTGGATGGAATCAATTGATGTGTTGGTTGCATTCTTGAAGTATATAAAGTGAAGGATTACGCGACAGAGTTTCGGAGAAATACTTCAAAGAACACATCAATCTCTTCATACTCTATTCTTCAACTTGAAAATTTTACACTTGTGTGAGAGATCGAGCTCTTATTTTGATCTTTATTGTAAAAGGGATTGTACACCCTTATTCATAATATTGTGAGTGATTTTGCAGAGAAAATCACTTGGTGTTTAGGAGTTACTAGTACCGGAGTCAAAACTAGTTGGATTAGGTGTGACTTTCACCGAAGTCAAAATTAGTCGGAGCGATTGGGGATAGATTGCTCATTGTAAAGGTTGTCTTGCACCCGCGAGGCTAGAAGATTGTAACTATTGGAGATAGTGCAGCAAATCCCGAGTTGGACACTTGGGGAGTGGACTAGGCCGTGATGTTGCGGACCGAACCACTATAAATATTTGCGTTTGATTCTCTCTTCCCTACTCTCTTTATTTTCAGTTTTGCATATCAATATTGCATGAGTAGAATAGTATATCATTGAAATTGGAATTGTGGTTGAATAGATTGCAATTAGTTTATAAAATTCCGTGTTATATTTGGGATACCCAATTCAATACCACCCCCCCCCCCCCCCCCCCCCCCCCCCCCCCCACACACACACACACACCTCTTGGGTTGCTATTTGGATCAACAATTGGTATATGTGCGAGGCTCTAATTATTTTGACTTAATCGTCTTAGGGTATATCAGAGCGAGGCTCTAATTATTTTGACTTAATCGTCTTAGGTTAAGATCCATGGCAACCCCTTATGGCTCCTTTCTTCCCGAAGGCCAATCGAGCAATATACCTCCTTTATTTAGTGGGTCTAACTATAATTATTGGAAAGCTAGAATGCGTATTTATATTCAAACTGACTACAAGTTGTGGAAAGTTATTATTGATGGGCCGCACCGTCCTACGAAAACTGTAGATGGAGTAGTAGTTCCTAAAGAAGAAAAAGAATAGAATGCAAAGGATATTACTGGAATTGAATTGAATGCTAAGACTATGAATCTTTTATATTGTGCATTAGATCCTACTGAGTTTAATAGAGTTTCTGCATGTGAATCGGCTAAGGAAATTTGGGATAAGCTAGAAGTTACGCATGAAGGTACTAGTCAGGTTAAAGAATCAAAAATTGACATGCTTATTCATATGTATGAATTGTTTAAAATGATGCCTGATGAATCCATCTCTAGCATGTTTACTTGCTTTACTGATATTGTTAATGGCTTGAAGTCTCTTGGAAAATCTTATTCTAATGTTGATCTTGTGAGAAAGATTCTTAGGTCATTACCAAAGCAATGAGAGCCAAAAGTTACGGCAATAATTGAGGCCAAACAAGATCTCACAAATTACAGCTTAGATGAGCTTTTGGGTTCTCTTATGACTCATGAAATCACAATGAATTTGGAAGATAGTGGAAGCCGAAAGAAAAAGGATCTCGCTTTTAAAATTTCTACTTCAAGTTCATCAAGTGAAAGTGGATATTACTCCAAATCAAGTGGTGATGAAGAGGTCGCGGTAATAACAAGAAAGTTCAAAAAGTACATGAAAAGTAAAATACGAATGGCAAAAAGAACTTTAGAAAAAGATGGTTCCAAAGGAGTGAATAGCAAGAAAAGTGACATCATATGCTATGAGTGTAAGAGGCCAGGCCATTCACAATGTCCTAAAATCAATAGGTCAATGAAAAAGGAAAAACGAAGAGCAATGCTTGCAGCATGGAGAGAAATTGATGTGAGTAGTTCCGAAGAAAATAGTGACCGAGAAATTGCTAACCTATGTTTGATGGCACATGGTGAGGAAGAGGTAAACTCTAGTGATGATTTTGATGAGTAATTTACTTATGATGAACTGTTAGCTGCATTTGAAGAATTGCACTATGAGTTTAAGAAGTTGAGTTCCAAATATAGCGCACTCAAAAAGACTAATTTTTCACTACTTGCTAAGAATGAATTTTTGAAAAATGAGATGATTCCTTAAAAAAGAAAATTGAACAAGGTTCTGCCTTGAAAGAAAGTGCAAATAATTTGAGACTTGAAAATGATGTTTTAAAAAATGAGGTTGAGGATTTGAAAACATCTCTTTCTAAGTTTGTTCAAGGAAAACAAAATTTGGATATGATTCTTGGAAACAAAGATGTGTTTTTAACAAAGCGGGCATCAGTTTTAATCCAACCAAAAGGCAAAAGTTTTATCAAACTTTGTTTGTGAAATCAACTTCTTCTAGTCATGCTTACACTACTTGCAACTATTGTGAAATGATTGGTCATTTATCATATTCTTGTCTTATTCGTAAAAATATTTGGGTTGGAACAAAAAAAATGTGGGTTCCTAAACATCTTGTTACTTACTCTCACGGACCCAAGCAATTGTGGGTACCAAAGAACTACTTATGATTTGTTTTTTTTGCAGATTTTGTGCACTCAAAGGTATATGTTTAAAGATGATTTTTAGACAGCGAGAAAGGTGAGTTCTTGCAATGGAGTTAGCTCAAACAGATTGGAGTCAACTCAGACTTGTATGATATGATTTTAAATTATCAATTTTAGCTGTTGAAGGTTCTAATCATTTAAAAAGGTATCGATTTTGATGAATTCTTGTGCTCGAAACTTTTGCGAAATGTCTTCTCGAACGAGCTGTTGGATAAATGCTTTACAGTAGCATCACATGATTAATCGTCCTTGAGTTTATGGGGATATTGCCAATGTGATGATTCGTTTAACGAGTTTTTTTTTTTTTTTTCAAGTAGACAGCTTATAAATTGTTTGTGAAGTTTGAAGTTTTAGTGCAATAAAGAAGGCTTAAAAGATGTGGAACTGGCTTGTGCACCTTATCTGTTTGATCCGGAATACAATTCTAGACATGCAAATTTGAAGGGAGTTTCAAACTCGTATGGGTGAGAAATGTGTTATGAAAGCTAAAAGAAGATGATTCTATTGATTCTTCCCACGCTCTTTTTGTTGATGACAAAGGGGGAGAAATATTGTGAAAGACAAAGGAGGAGAAAAAGCTCAAGCAAAAGATTGCATAAATTGAGGGGGAGTATCTTATTTCTTTTGCTTTAATTATATTTCTAAATTTTATTTGACTAAAATCATTAATGGTTTGTCATCATCAAAAAGGGGGAGATTGTTACCCCAAAGGTTTCTATGGAATACCTTATTGATTTTGATGATAACAAAATATATTTTATTGAAAAGAAATATAATTAATATTGTGATATTTGGAATACCTTAATGTTTATTTTGTAGGATTTGGTTGAAGTGCACATGAAAAGATTGCTACACCAAATCACTATCTTCAATGGTCAAGATAAATTGAAAGGAGGAAGATTAAGGACAAATCTTCTCCTAATTTTTAATTGGCTACAAGGGATTTTATGGAAAGCAAATGCTAATCAATGAGAAAGATTGAAGATTACTTCGGAGCATAATTATTCTAACGGCTACTGCATGCAGAAAAGAAATGGAAACAAGATATTGACTGACTACATTTTTGTTGACTAGAAGATTGTCCTAACGGCTAGTGGAATTTGGATGGAAGCAATTGATGTGTTGGTTGCATTCTTGGAGTATATAAAGTGAATTAAGGATTACGCAACAGAGTTTCGGAGAAATACTTCAAAGAACACATCAATCTCTTCATACTCTATCCTTCAACTTGATAATTTTACACTTGTGTGAAAGAGCTCTTATTTTGATCTTTATTGTAAAAGGGATTGTACTCTTGTCACGCCCCGCCCCGCAAATGGCACCCAAAGTGGGTCCGAGTCGACGCGGCCACGTGGCATTCCCCACAGAAGACCAAAACACACCTCACAACCTGTCAGAAATAAACACCCAGCGGAAGACTTATCACCTTAACATAAAAATGAGTCAACGTGTCAACCAACCAACTACGATCTCAATTTAAAACACTTTAGAAAATTTCATACTTCAACATGTCCACCGACAACTTAAACAAAATAACTTCTTCTTCAACTACCCACAACAAGCTCGACCATCCACAACATCCAAGGCTAGCCCAAACACTCCTCAACACGATGACCGGTAGTGGACCCACTCTAAGCAACCTGCTACCTGACAGACCAAAAAGGAAAGCCAGAGTGTGTGAGATATAGAAGTGCTCAACATAATACCACAATATCCGAAGGAATATCAATATGAACACACATCACCAAGATGACTGAAATACTATAATGTATACAACAGTTATAACCAACATATCCACCCAACTGGGCAATAAAAATCAATGCACAACAATATGAATGTAATCACATCACATGTAGTGGCACGTCTGCCACATCCCATGTACCCAAGACGAGGTGTCCCACATACCATGCTCCCATCCACCGACAATTAGTCGGCATTGCATACGACATGGTATATATGCCTCACACACTAACCTTCGGCGGTTCAATCAACACCCATCAACATGCATATTCATCTAACACGCATATCATACCAAATCTCGTGTCCCACACACCATGCTCCCAACCATCGTCCATTGAACGATATGGTTTACGACATGGTGCGCCTCACATGCACACATTCACAATATATCAAAGCTAAATCACAATAGCATGACCACTACAACAATATCTCATAAAGATAACCAAATCGAAAGCTAACTACGATTAGCAAGATATACACCCATCACCACAACAGTATTATATGGAGAAGAACCATATCAAACACACTCACCTTTGCATCGACCGAGATATGCGCCAAACTTACGATTTCGGCACCTCCTATCTGACCAGCTCATTACCTAGTCACATGCTAACTCCTATTAGCATACAAATCCCTTTGAATGTTTAAGTAAATATATGATACACCCTATAATATATTTACCATGCTAACAAGTGACAAAAAGGTTAACAAGGCCACCAACACCTCCTAAACCATTTAACAATCATTTGATACCAAATTATAAAACTAATAAGGTATTAGACGATACCCAACGAATACAAATATGTTCATCTTAAGGCTTAGAAGTGCCCCCAAATCAAACGTAAGAGTATAAATATGACATAACTCTTAAAATCGGTTTGAAAACCATGACCATCCTGTCGTATTCTGACCATAACTTCTTATTGGTTTAGAACTAGGTCATGAGACCACGACCACTAGAAAGTACACTTTCAGAACATCAATCTCGATATAAAATTTGCCCTAAACGGAGTCTGAATGACCAAGATACGCACACTCCGACTCGCACAACAACCACTATAGTGCTAATTAAAAGCCATCAACCAAGAATAGTTGCACCCAAGTATCCAAAATCCTTTTTTCAATTTTTTTTGTACTACTCTACTCAAAAAGAATAAAAACTACTACTCAAAAAGAATAAAAACAAGTACGAAGTACACCCTCCCCCCAACTTAGAACATGCTATGTCCTCAAAGCATGAAGACAAAAAGAAAATAAAGAACAAGGGAGAAGAGATGGACCGACGGGTGGCAACCAACCACCATGACCTCGGCCGATGTTCGAGGAATTTGTCGTTCCGGCCTCCACGCAAGCCACCAAATCCTGCAAAAGACATTAGTACTGCCCGGTCGTGGTATCCGGGTTCTCAAAACAAAAATAAAAATAAAAAGAAGAAAACTCCACCAAATCTTCACGCGATTAACGTGTCATACTTTTCTCCCCGTGTCAAGCGAATGAGCACGACACGGGTGGCTATACAAGACCAAAAAGCAAAATCCCAAACGGAAAAGAAAATCTTTTTGGATTTTAAATATATGAATGACAAAACATGGCCACAATGGCTACTCAACAGGGTCATCCGAATAAACAGGATCGACCAACACCTCTTCCGGTTCACTTATTTCATCCAGGATCGACCAAAACCTCTACAGGATCATCCGACACGTCAACAGGGTCATCCGGCTGAACCGATGATGGGAGAGCTGTAGACAATGGGACGCCCAGCGGCTCAAGAACTGGTTCCCAAGCGTCGCCACACATATCCTCAATTGCAAACACCTCCATCAAACTCCCTAATTCTGGAGAATTTAAGAATGATGCCTCCTTGGCGATCTCCAGAAGATCCTTATACAAAATATTATCGACATGCTCTTGCACCAGCGTGTCGATCAAACTCACCGCATACACTTCCTCATCATCCTTGACTCGGTTATCCGCATTAAACACTTTCACCTCCATCTTCAAGTCCCCAAACGACAGTTGGACTTGTCCAGTTTTGCAATTCATGACAGCACTGGAGGTGGCTAAAAATGGACGACCAAGGATGATAGGAGTCTTCTCAAAGACCTCCGGTATCGGGCAAGTATCCAAGACAACAAAGTCTACTGGAAACAGAAACTCACCCACTTGAATTAAAACATCTTCCACCACTCCCTTTGGAATTTTCACACTCCGGTCAGCCAACTGTAGCTTGATCGGTGTGGCTCTCAAATCGCCTAAGCCTAACTTCAAATATACCGAATAAGGGAGCAAATTGACACTCGCTCCTAAATCTAGTAAAGCCTTATCAAATTGTTGGCCCGCGATAGCTATAGGAATGGTGGGACAACCAGGGTCCTTGCACTTGGTGGGAATCTCAGCCTGGAGAATGGAGCTCACTTGCTCCGTCAGAAACACTTTGTCCTGACTCTTGGTTCTCCGCTTTGACATGCATAGATCCTTTAAAACCTTTGCAAACTGAGGGATTGCATCAATGGCTTCTATCAAAGAGATAGGGAACTGAACTTTCTTGAAAAGTTCGAACATCTTAAGGTTCATATTCTGCTTCGGTTTCACCGCCAGCCTTTGGGGAAATGGAGCTACTGGCACAGCTGGCGGCGTTGGAGTCGTGGGGGCTGCAGCTGCAGGCACCACCACTTCAGGAGACTCCGCCTCTTTCTCCTCCTCAGGGACACTTCCCAAATCTGGAATAACTACTGGTGCAGCTACCGGCACCAGGTGTGGCACCGATTTTTGCTTGGGAGGTAAGTCCTTGTTGATCACCTTCCCACTTCTGAGAGTGGTGATCGCCTTAGCCTCTTCCAGACTGAGATTCGAATTACTTGGGCCAAAAAAATCGCCCACATAATGAGTACCGGCGGCATTGATTTGTGGTTGAGAAGGGAACCTTCCCTTCTCCTGCTGTATTTGCCCAACTACCGCCGTCAACTGGGTCAATTGGGTCCTAATGTCACCAATGGCCTGCTTAGTGTGCTCAGTAAAGCTAATCTGAGACTGCATGAGAGCCTTCATCATCTCATCAGTCTGCTTATCCCGCGGGGGATGATTAATGCCAGGGGGTGGTCCAAAAGATGAAGGACCAAAGCCCTGCTGCTGCTGAGGTTGGTAATGGAACTGAGTCATTTGGCCTTGAGGAGGCCGAAACTGCTGCGGCGGAGGTAGCGCAAAGGGTTGAGCTTGGCCTCCACCTACGGGTCTGGAGTCCGACCACCCAAAATTGGGGTGATCCCTCCATCCCGAATTATACGTGCTAGAATAAGGATCCCAAGTCCTAACTGCATTAACCTCTTCTTGATTAAACTGACTCGCCCCCTTGGCGGCAATAAACCCAGGGCAAACGGTCGCAGTGTGCCCTTTACATTCACACCACACGCATACTTCCTCAGTTGATACCTCATTAACTGGACGAACCTGCCTCACCTCTAGCTCCTCTAATCTCTGAGCCATTTTCTCAACCTGAGCCTGGAGTCGCTGGTCACGAATGGTAACCGGGACAACGCTGGACCCAGAAGGTCCGGATCGCTCAAAATCGGATGGTTCTAAAGCCCTCTGCCTATCAGCTAGGTCATCTAAGAAATCCCAAGCCTGGTCCGCCGTTTTGGACAAGAAATCGTCCCCTTTGCAAGAATATTCTATATGCTGGACTGACTCAGCGTTGAGACCCAGATGAAAGAAACTGATTAACTGGATTCTCTCAAAGCCATGGTGTGGCAGCCTTAGGAGCAATTCCTTGAAACGCTCCCATGCCTTAAGAAATGACTCATCCCTCTCCTGCCTAAAGCCTTGAATTTGACGCCTGAAACTCTTAGTCTTAGCCTCAGAAAAGTACTTCCTATAAAAGGCGTCGCGCACTTGTGCCCAAGTGGTGAAGGATTGAGACTTTTGCATTCGTAACCACAGAAGCGCGCCATCTTTCAACGTCGCCTCAAACAACTTGAGGCACGCATTCTCATATTGGGTATTAGACGCAAAGTTGCGCACCAACCCCTCGAATGTCCGCACATGCTCGTACGGATCATCGCACTCCCTCCCGTGGAAACTAGGGAGACTATTAAGGACACCAGGTTTAACTGTAAAGGCATTGCGTGCCTCTTGTGTCTCTTGAGGGAATACAATGGGTCCGAGAGGAGCAGTCCTCTCGGGATGCATGTGCTGTCTCAAGGACGGCGGATTGACTAATTGCCTATCTCCCATCTCGACTGACTCTGATTCTGAAACTGACTCTGGAACTGACTGGAAAAGTGGATTGCTGACACTAACTGACTCAAAAGGCAAATCTATATAAAAATCACTAATGGGAATAGACTCTGACTGGTGCTCAGCTGAGTCTGACTCTAAACTAGAAGATGAAGAACTAGACAACACAGGCTGACTCGACTCCAGTTCTTTTCGAACTAAACGATGTGTCGGGTCGCGATAATAAAGAGGGTCCTGTTTAAAGGACACCTTCTTCTCTCTACCTATGGTGACTCAACTAAAAGACAAAAAAAAATACGAAAACTCACACTCTAGAACACACGTCGCCATCCCCGGCAACGGCGCCAAAAATGCTTGACCTGTCGGGTGTTAATATATTTAGACTAAAAATGCGTCCCAAGCATAGGACTCTCGACCAGTGTAGCACAATAAATCCGGAAGTACCGGAGTCGAACCACAGAGACGGACGGACGGTGCTGACTCGAAAGTGTGGAATTCTAGTTTAACCTGGCTCTTAGGTAGCCACCCTTTGTTCGAGAGGTTGATTTACTAACTAAATTACCCAACTGAATTAATGAAATAAGAATTTAAAAAGGAGAGTACAGCCGTGGGAACTCAGCGTCCGCAACTAGCTTAACCAATGTTTACTCGGGTCACAATTAATCACTTCGTTGATTTTAGAATAAGAAAAAGGTATCCCTAACAAATGCACACCACCTGTCACCAGACCCCGTGCGCATTCGAATTCCGGCGATGCCTGGGTTTGTTTGTTAGAAGAGTTTTCGTATCCCAAAACTGCTTAAAATTAAATTAATTCGATCCCGAGGTAAAAACATCAATTAAACTAGCTACGGGACGCCTTTGCCCCGTGGCCGCACTCTACAGAACTACTCACTCATAATTTTATTAAACGCAGACATAATTAAAACCCTAGATCTAAACATGCTTCGAATGATCGAAATAGAAATAAAAACACGATTCCACAAACTTACGGAAGAGTAACGGATTCGATTACCGAAGAAGAACAGGAATTAAAGCTGAAAAACTTGAAAGAACTTCAATTAAAACTTGAATCTGCAAAATAAGAACTTAGAAGAACAGCAGCCAAAAGTTAAACGAAACGTAAAAACTATAACGTGTTATGAAAAAGCTACCCTAATTCTGAGCTAAAACGGGGTTTATATATTTTCCCCATTTAACAAACAATTAAAAACCTAAAACAAATCGGAATCGGAACCCCGAACGACCAAAACGACATCGTTCAAGAGCCTACTTAAGCCCTCGGTAGCGCTACACCATTTCACCAATAGCGCTACCGAACCCATTATGCTAATGCCTTGGCCTTTGACTGATGCTACCCCGTTGACCTTAAAACCCATTTGTAGCGCTATAGCAAAATCCCCGTAGCGCTAGCGAACTCTCTGTTCGTTTCTGGCACCTTTTGTTCCACTTTTGAGCGCTATACTCCTTACTTTGTAGCGCTCACGAAGATTCCACTTCAACACTTAGTCTCCACAGCCTTCCTCGCTCTCAAGCTCCATCACGGCCTTTCCGGACACCTCGCAATCCAAACTTGGCGCAAAAACCACCTTATTTCCTGCGAAACTAACAAAAATACAAAAACAAGACAAAGCACGACATCAAGCGGAAAATGGAATAAACCGCGCCTCTAACGCGCTAAAACGCCCTACTTAGGCGCTTATATCTATGATATTGCGCGCCTATCACTTGCAGTGAGAATACCATGAAAGAAGTGCAATAAAACTATGGATGAACATGTTCATAAAATCCAATGATATTCAACTACGAACCAAAGACTATCATGCTCAATCCACACAACAACTCATAAAAAAATATTTTTTTTTAAACATTTATTTAATAACTCAAAAAGCAAATACGAAACAAAAAAAAATGAAACTCCATAACTCTAGGTAATTAGATATGCAAGAATCATTAAAACTAGATTATGGAACAACGATCTAGCCTCAAAAGGCAAGGTCAACCCCTCGGAACAATCCAGTGTCATCTAGAGGGTTAGTAGGCAAATTCGCACAGGGTATTAAGTTCGACCTCTTTACCCAAACACATTTAGTCTTGACCTCCTCAACCTTTCTAAGAAATTTAGGCATAGGTCTAGAAGTCATATTCTTATCCTTAGGTTGTGGTGCCACTTTACATTTAGGCGTTTGAGTTTTACTCCCATGGTTATCAGCATAGTATTGGGGTGGAGCAGTAGGGTACCCGTGGAGTTTAAATCAATTTGGCCGAATGTGACCTTTCATCCCACAAAAATGACACGTGGGTATAAAATGAGCATCTTTAAAGAATTTTATTTTATTAGGTAAATATAGTTTCTTGCAATATGGTCTTATGTGGCCAATCACTCCACAATTATGACAAGTAGGAATATCTTTAACATACCTATGAGAATGACCCAAATGAGCGTACGAATTATGTGTCACATGCAGTTTCGTACAATGAGGTCTAATATGACCTTGAAGACCACAATGATGACAAAAAGGCTTAAACTTGAAAGCGTTTACCTCACCATGCTTGATAGTGGTTTTTGAAACCGTTGCACGTCTCATCTTTGCCTTAGGAGTCTTTGTGCGAGCATGTTTGACATTATTTTCTTTAAGGGGCGACTTGGCTTGGCTGGCTATAGGAGGAGTGAGTACACTGCTATTTGGCTTGACAAATAATATTTTTCCTCCTGCCTTTGACTTTGGAGATTCTTTTACTTTATACCCAAGTCCACCTTTATCCGATAACACCTTTTGAGAAGACAAAATTTCATCTAACACTTGTGAACCTGCATTCAATTTCTTAAAAGTAGCATTGGCTTTGTCAAGTTCAACTTGCAATTTTGCTACTTTTGATTCAAGAAGCTTGTTAGTCTCAAAAAGGTTATGCATATCATTTTCAAGATTCATATTTTTGTGTTTAAGCAAGTCAAGTTCATGTAATGCATCGGTTCTCTCTTTCTCACATTGTTTTAATTTGGTGGCTAATTCTAAATTATTATTTTCTTCAAAGAAGGTTTAAATTTTTTCAAATCCAAACTCATAGCTTTTATATCATATGTATCATCACTATCCGAATCATTAGATTGATTATTCTCAACTTTACTAAAATTATTATTATCAAGTATAGAAAATTTTCTAGACGTGTGATTCATGTTCATACTCATGATGATGGATCTGCTCTAGGAAAAATAAATCCTAACGGAAGGAGCAGCCCGCTCTGATACCAATTGAAAAATCAGGGTTCCCTAATAATTCGTAAAAACCCTAATGGTATGAAAGTGAATCACTAATTCATACTATCAATTAAAAAACTACGCTAGCAATCAATCACATAACGCAGAGATATACGTGGAAAACCCCAGAATGGGTAAAAATCACGGGAAGGAATCAAATCACTATAATCATTGTGCAGTTACAGATATACCTATCCAAACGTAGTAAATCCTCACAACGTTCTAAGTACTACCTGCCGAGTCACACGTACACCGCACCCAGTGATCTTGATCGCCAATAGCCTTGAATCCACAAGCCCTCCAATTAGCCTAAGAAAAATTTCCCTTAGAAATTGCACTACCAAAAACTAATTTCTTCATCAACGTACTGCCGCCGCACTCTTTCTTCTTCTCTGAATAATAGTATATGTATATGGCTTCACGGCACTGTATGGCTGCCCCCCTTTTTCTTTTTATATTGCTGTAGCTGTAGTCCAAAACCTAGGAGATCAAATAAGGCAACTAATTGTATTAGTTGTAATGTGTGCACCAGCCCACCCCACCAATACGCCTTAGTAGTATTCGATGGACATCCGATTGATATCCCGATCAATCCATTTCGATTTAGCCCCTTTCCATTCGCGAAGTTATTCTGCCTTTAAACAATCGATTCACTCTCACTCAATTACAAATAAATAGATTCCTTCCACTCTAATCCTATACAGACTCACTAGCCTATAAAAATAATAAATAAAATTACAACTCGATAAAAATTATGTGTTTTGTCAAATGGAATTGCCAATACAAAAAGACTCCGGAATTTGGTCCTTACAAGGATTAAGTCAGATAAGTTTCAAAAGACAAGTGAATGATTGGGAGTAGGAAAACGTAGAGCACTATTTCTTATCAGACTTGAAGACTTTGGAGCTTCCATGATATATGTTTAGGGATTTGCAAAATGAACAAAAGATTATCTCATCTTTGTTTTTTTTTTATTGTTTTGCCTATAAATAGGCTTGTAATTTGTATTATAAAAATGTGAGAGTTTAGTGAGCAAAAGAGAGAGATGTGAGAAGTGTGAATACTATTATGTGTGAATATCTCCTCCTCCTATCAGTTAGTCGCGAATACTTTTCGCGACAAAAGTGTTTTGTCGGGAAAAACAAGTTTCGGCGACAAAAAATTTTGGTCGGCAAAAACTTTCCCAGACCAAGTGTCGCCGACCAAAGTGGCGACCAAAAAATTAGTCGCGGAAAGGTTTTGGCGACTATTTTTTTAGTCGGCAAGTTTTTTCTTTTAGTGCCATAAATTCTAGGAGTAACATTCAACCACTTCTTTGAAACGTATGACCACAACAAGGTAGTGAATGGTGTGGACATTTATGAGAAGGTGATGGTGGACGGAGACTTGGATGCTTGCCCTTTGGTTGTATCTTTGAATGCACCACACCGTTTGGGGAGAGAGGCAGTTGGATGGGGATTGATCTATTGGAATGAGAGAGTTGGATTCTTAACCTGATGTCCTTGTCTTTCACAAATTCCCTCACAACTGTATTGATTCTTAGCGTCCCCTCTCCTTGGTATTGATTAGATTTGGGTTCTTTGATTTCCCTCATTTTGCTATTTCGACTTTTATAATTTCGTTCATTTGTATCATATTTGCTTCTGTTTAGTGAAGAGGGACCAAATCCACAAACTCGATTAAAATCGTTTGGCAGCAAAAATCAAATAATTAAGGTTGGTTTTCTCATTGATTATGTTTGGGTTCTTCGATTTTCGACTTTTACGTTTCACTATTATGTTTGGATTTTCTGATATCCCTCTTTTACGTTTTAGTATTAAAAACCGTCATGTAATTTACTAACGGTTGCATGAAAACCGTCATTATAGTCCTGTTTCTAGTAACATTTTGCAAACCGTAACTATACATCATCTAGACCGACGTTTTTTCCAAGCATTACTTAAAAAAAAACCGTTGGGAGATCCTAAATTTCTTGTAGTGGTAAAATGCTACAATTGCAATGACTACGGTCATTTGAGTAGGGATTGCACTGTAGATGTTCAGTGCTTTAATTGTCTTAAGTACGGTCACTATAGCTACGACTGTACAGAGGAAGAATATGGAGAAGTAGACAAGCAAGTGAATATTGCAGAGACAAACGAAGCAATGTTACTCAAAGCAGAGGTTATCTTAGCCAAAGAAGAAGAGTGATTCGATGCTGAAGGAAAATCAATCCTAAGGGGGAATGATGAAAGGTCAGCTTGATTAGGATTGAGTCGGATAAGTTTCAAAGGACAAGTGGATGATTGAGAGAAGAAAAACGTAGAGCACTATTTCGTATCAGGCTTCAAGAATTTGGAGCTTCAGTGACATATGTTTTGGGATTTGCAAAATAAATCAGAGATTATCTCATCTTTGTTTTTCTTATTATTTTGCTTATAAATAGGCTTGTAATCTGTATTGTAAAAATGTGAGAGTTGAGTGAGCAATTAAAAGACAAAGCTGTGAGAAGTGTGAATACTATTATGTGTGAATATCTCCTCCTCCTATGACCAAGGATGGGACCAGGGAGGGTCTAGTGGCGGCGGCCGCCGCGAGAAAAATTTTAGAAAATGCAATTATTATATGTGAAAAAAGAAATTTATCCCCAACTTATATAGTCTCGCCACTGTTAGATTTTTTTCCTTATTTTTTATTATATACTAGTCATAAATCTTCTATTTTTTTTTCAAGAAAGGAGACCCAAAAAAGTATTCTAAAACTAAATTCCATGGGCCAAAGTGAAATAATATAAATGATGATGTGTAATTAAGAAAAAAAAACTCCACATTAATTCTAACCCTAAAAAATTAAGGAAATTTAATTATAATGTCACTCTCCAAATTTATATATGACACTCCCAAAAGGGAGTGCGGTTATCAATTTGGAAAATCCATATAAGGATCTGGAGAGTGACATTATAAATTTGGGAAGTTGCATTATCTTTGTGCACATAATGTGGACTATCAATGAAAGAAGCATCATAATGTGCACATAAATTGAATTGGGTCTCTAGGTCTGCCCTCTCTGATGCCATTTGGCTTTGATTTGGGGGTATGGTTCCTCAACAAAACATGTATAGAGGGGCTACTATTTAAGTGGTATTCTAAGATCAACCACTTTGTACATATTGCCAAAAGTTAGGTTTGTCTCAAATCCTCCCCCACTCATAACCCCAATGATTGGGGACTACATGAGTTCTGTTGTTGTTGTTGTTGGAGTGGCATTCAGTGGCGGCTCCACATGGAGACCACCATGGTCACACGACCACCCAAAAAAATATATATATTTGCTATAATACATGTAAAAATTTTAGGATAATCCATACTTTGAAGTAATTTGAACACCTAATCCATACATTAATGAACACCCAATTCACAAAATTTTGAACACCCAATTCATACATAATGACCACTAATCAATGATAAAATTACGGATCTTTATTCTCTTTATTTGAGACCATTTATAGATTTTTCCATCATATTTCTTAATATATAAGCAGTCTACAAAAATAAGTTCTTTAATTTTTAATCTGTTTGGACCAGTGCGAAGATATTATTTTCCTAATTATTTTATCCTAGATGGTCATAGTTAATTTGTGGCTCTAGGGCTGTCATATGAGATCCCTAAAAGAGCAATCGAACCAAATAAAGAGCAGATACTTAATTTTGAGAGCCCTAGAAATAAATATTAATTATGACCCATTAAGATAAAATGATCATAAAAATAAGATCTTCGCATCGGTTGAAACGGATTGAAAATTAGATCACTTAATTTTGTAACCATAGTTTTTAATATAAAAACAGTGTTAGTCTCTTTTATTTTTTTTATTTCAGTCCATATTGTATTAAAAATAATCTCTTGAATTTTGTAAAATAATGCCGAAATGCTCAGCGGCACCTAGGCGGGTTTGGTGCTTGGCGGTGGGTCACCACCCAACTAGTGGCAAGCGCCATTTAAAATACTGGGTAGTATATTGTAAGGTTTTTTTTTTAACACCCTCCCGAGAAATCCTAGAGCCGCCACTGTGGCATTATCCATGCCCAAATGAAAAACATCATTTACTATAGTTTTTATTATGTTTATTTTAATTTTTTCTGGAGTCGATGACTATCAATATTGTAATGCATATTTTTATTTTTTTATTATATTTCGCCACTGCTAGGATAAAATCCTAGTTCCGTCCCTACTCCTATCAGATTTGTATATGTATGTATATGATCAAGTGATAGAGAGTGTCGAAAAGAATGAAATTTTACAACATACCCGAAATTTGCAGAGAAATGAAGGTGTTCTCTTTGCGAATTTCTCAACTTGGAAAGTTTATCACTACTAGAAAGAGTGAGTGAGTGTGGAAAAAAGGTGGATAATTCTAGAGATGAGAGAAACTACAACTACAAATATATGCAACAAAGACTTATTATTACCAAATTCATAGCTAGATATATATTGAACTTAAAACACAGATGACAAACATAACCGTTGCAAATAAGAAACATACTGACATCTATTCTATTTATAAAGGGAGACCACCCACGCACTAGACCACTACAAGTGCTGCTCCACTATTTTTGGGTTTTCCGTGCTGCCATTC
The DNA here is from genome assembly GCA_020567845.1 of Rhododendron henanense subsp. lingbaoense. Lineage (NCBI taxonomy): Eukaryota > Viridiplantae > Streptophyta > Magnoliopsida > Ericales > Ericaceae > Rhododendron > Rhododendron henanense. The sequence continues at coordinate 35,947,163 of CM036316.1, read as the reverse complement.
ACATACGTAGTGTGCGTGTCATCCCTCTATTAATCATAAACTAATACAACTTCAAAACAACAGAAACAACGTCCTTCACAAACGCTCCCAACACCGCATGCTCTTCCGACGCTCAGACGTAAAGTTTGCACCTCAACAACTGCGGAATAAACAGCCAAAACCCAGTAACCATCACGAATCCAACGCTCATCGGCGTTGAGATCAACCGAGGCAACCGCCACCTGTCATTAACCAACTTCTTGATCCAAATCTCCGCCACCACGCACGCCCCATGGAGAAGAAAGAACCATGTGACCTCCCACGTCGGCCGCAACCGGCCGATGTAGTAGAACAGTAGCTCGTGCATCAGGGCCGAGACTACGAACGTGGACATGACGGCCGGAAGCGAAGCCCACTTCCGGTCTATGACTTGTACCGATATGCATAGCGCGGGCTCATATACGGTGGAACGCAGGGATCGGGATGCAACGAGGTTCCATCTCCTACCCCAGAAGTTCTGGACAGAGGTTGAGAGGTGCGGATTGTCGAAGTGCGGCTCCAGCTCTAAACCGAATAGGGCTCGAGCCGCGGCTGCAGCAGTGGCTAGTATGATTTCCAACGTGAAGTACATGCGGAAGACGAAAATGACGAACAAGACCTTTGGGTGTATGTGGTCACTATACTCGTAAACAGACCAAAACAAGGCTAGAAGAACAACCTTTATAGCATAACTCCAAATCGCTGTGTTTCCATTTTGTGTGATTCTGGGATTCGAATTTTCTATATTATGCCCTTTTGGAGGTGGGTTTTGGCTATTATGGCCATCTTGTTCCAATGGATATGAATTATCTAGATTTGCATGGGATTTTGGAGGTGGGTTTTGTTGGATCCTGATAGGGAAACAAGCAATAGCAATAAAATGGGGGAGAGAGAGAGAAGGGTGGGAGAGAGGGCCTTTGCCAAAGGCAAGAAGGAGGAGTTTGAAATTGGAAAGCCAGGCTATGGCGAAGGCGGTGGTGCCACAAAGGTTGGAGTGAAGTTCGAGAGGAAGGGCAAAAAAGAGAGAGACAATAGGGATGATTGAGAAAAGCCTGGGCATACCTTTTGGGATGAACTTGGCTGAAAAATAGCAGTAGCATAAAGAGACAACTACTGAAATCCATACCTTAATCAAGTTGCTGATCTCCCTCTCTAAGGTATAGCTTGGGTAGTGCATCTCTCTCTCCCTCTCTCTCTTTCTCTCTCGTGATATTTCAAATGTTACTAGTGTTATTAAATAATCTCTCATTCGATACCCTCTCACGTGTAGACGCAATTAGGTCTGTCATGTGTGGCTATTTTTTGGATCCTATCATCGTGAAGTCTTTTCTAGGTTTATCATCGTAGAGAGACTTGATTTAATTTTTCTTATAAAATTTGGGTTAAAATGGGCCGGCTCTGATACCATATGAAAATTTTATATCCAATTCAAAATCAATTGACCATTAGTAAAGATGTCCCAAATGTGATTAAATGATCTCTCATTCCATATTCAACCAATGTGGGACAACTATTCTAAGAGCATCTCCTACCCATACTCTATATCTCTATTTGAGAGTATCAAAACACTCCAACCCATCCTCTCAACCCTCCTCCATTTGAAAGTATTGGATTTTGATTCTCTATATTTAGAGGGTAGAGAAAATATAGATGATCGTCTCTAAAATACTATTCACCTTTTTAAAAGATATTTTTGTCTTTGTTTGCTTTTCTTACTAAGTTTTTATACTAACCATATCCTCATGAGAGTATTAAAAAAAAAGGTTTTTTTCGGTCAAGTGATTTTAGAGACAAAAATAGAGTGTTTGTGGTTGGTGTAAACATGAATAGTAATTTCCTCTTTAATCACTTTATGAGTAAAAAATACTCCCTCCGTCCCAATTTGTTTGTCCAATTGTCGAAATTCATGCCTTTCAAAAATATACTTATATCTTACATTTTATAATATTTTTTTATGATTTTGAAGACTTTGTATAATAAAACTAATTGAAATTTATCAAACAAGATCCATATTACATATTAAAAACATTACGAATTGAAAATTATAGACAATTCTTTAATAGGTCAAACGCTCTCAAAAAGTCAAAAAGGGGACAAACAAACCGGGACGGAGGGAGTATTATTTTGATACTCTCAAATGGAGTATTGGATTAAAAATCCTCTAACACTGTATAAGTGGTTGGTAAATGATCCATAGGGATTCCATTGATGATTCAGTAAGTCTACGGATTAGGAAACGGGAGCGTGACCCAACCCATGACTTTGACATGGCGGTGGGCTCCATGTCTGCGTCAGCAAAATTAAAAAACAAATAGTAAGGCAACAGACTAGGAAACGGGAGTATGACCCAACGCTGATGTGGCGGTGATGATTAATTTCAATTGTTAGAACATCTTATCATGAATAGAGCTGCTAGCTGCATTACTTTTTATTCTCGTTTTCTTTTTTAACTAATAAAATCGTATGAAGGTTTTGACCCCTGGTTCAGGCCAGTGAAATACTTAGAAGATATTCAAATCCACTAGGATGGATACCTAAATAAGTTTTCTAAATAAAATGTCGGCCTATTTAATTTCTTTAAATACTTATCAATTATGCAACCATTTGAATACGTTGTGTGGTCAAGGACTGGCTAAGTTCAACTTATATATTCCTATGCAAACTATATGCAAGTCCAACAATATGTTTTTTTGCTTTCATTCAAATTTTTGGTTGGATTTCCCTCTCCTCTTCCCCAACTTGATGTACCATTTATAAGTTTTCCTTCATAAGTTCTATTGCCGATAAGAAAAATAATAATTATACACAACCATTGTAAAACATTTACTGCACTTTGTCCACACACACTGAAAAATGATGGGTTCATCACAACCATGCGATTTCTATTTCAGGATTATTTTATTTCAATCTCTCATTTTTATTTTAATCTCTCAATTTTATTAGCTCTTAACTTCTGCTTTTACCATAAGCATCTGTGGTTTATTTGATTGTCTCATATTACATTTGTATCAAAATTAAAGTTTCTTGTTTTATAGAATATGTCAAACATCCAAAAATCTGGAATTTACTCCTCTTGATATTTCGAAAATGAATTATTTACCTTGGGTTCAAGACAAAGAAATCCGTCTAGATTGGATGAATCTTGGGTATACTATTGAAGAAAACAATACTGCATCTTTGGAAGACATTGCCAAAGCTTATATATGATTTTCGCATCTTTGGAAGACATTGCCAAAGCTTATGATTTTCATTTGTCAGTCATATCCACCATGATTTAAAATCCGAGTATCCAACGGTGAGAGATCCAAAAGATTTATGGAACGATATAAAAGAAAGATATGAACATCAGAAAATTGTGATTCGTTCAAAAGCACGTTTTGATTGGATGCACATAATACTTCAAGATTTTCAAACTTTCCATACAAGATTCAGAAGAAAAACTATCTACTTTGTCATCTGGGTTATATTACACGATAATAAAATCAATTAAATCACATGCTATGATGTACCATAAGTGCTCCAACCCGAAAATGCTTATGTAATGACATGATCGATCACCTCCGGGATCAATAAAGCTGTACCGAATTATAGAAAATCCAAATGGACATCCATTAAAGAAGCAAAAAAATTCTTTTACCAGGTGAACAATCTCCTTTTTTTTTTTGATAAGCAACAAAATTTTATTAGGAATTCGACAAAGGATACATCGAGGTGGCCAAAACTCAAGTTACAAGAGAAACCTTGAAGCAAAAGAGAAGGCCAAAAGGAAAGAAAAACATCCAACGAAACTTTGGATGAAGCCACAAAATGAAGAGTGGCATCACCCTAACATCAAACCGAATAGCCACGATCTCACAGGATACCAACAATCATGTCCTTATATAATGCTTGTTCACAAGGTAAACTAATCATTAGACCATCTCCCTCTAAGGTAATTGTTGAAGCACCATCTTTTCTACAAAGAACTCAAAAAGACATTCGTGACCCTATCTACCCCTCGTCTGGACCATTGTGTTACTTTATGGTACTAATCCATGCATCAATTTTTTTTTTTTTTTTTGATCCGCATCCATGCATCAACTAGATAGTCGCATGTAGGGGTGAGCAAAAAATCCGTCAAACCGCGAATCCAGTCCAAACCAATCCAAACCGAAAGGTTTGATTCGGTTTTTTAGTAATATGGTTTGATCATGGTTTAAAAAAATTAGAAACCGCTTTATATGGTTTGGTTTGTGGATTCACATTCACGGTCATAGTTCCAAACCGATCCGAACCGTATAATACAATTATATATAATTTAATTATTACCACTGCCATTTTGCTGCCTTATTTCAATTCAATAGTTTTTAGGAATTATCTTTGGCATTTTATTTGGTTAAATTATCTTAAGATGTTTAATAGATGGTATTCTTAGTTTGTTCATTTAGTAACTTACTAGTATTTCATTTTCTTAGTTTTAAGACTTGAGGCAATTATTGATATTCTACTCTTAATTAGTTGGTTGAAATTAGTGTGTTTTGATAATTTGAATGGAATTGGTTTTAATATAAGTTTTCTTTTAATTTATCTTTGTAATTTTAAGTACTTTAAATATTTTTTAAAGATGATAGTTTAGTTCAAAGCAAACCGTGGTTTAAACCGAAACCGAACCGTATTTATATGGTTTGGATTGGTTTGGTTCTATGCCTTTTGTGGGTTGGTTTGTTATCCAAATTCATAATCTGTAGATATTGGTTTGGTTCTTGGTTTACTACAAAACCGAACAAATCCGAACCATGCTCACCCCTAGTCGCATGTTTGTTTATTGTCTACACGTAATATTTCATTTGCGTGCACATGTGGTGGTGGTGATGGGGTCAAGAGGAGTTGTTTTGTTCGGTGCATTATTGCTTTGATATCTTGGGTACCGGTATACTATTGAAGAAAACGATACTGCATCTTTGGAAGACATTGCCAAAGCTTATATATGATTTTCGCATCTTTTGAAGACATTGCCAAAGCTTACGATTTTTTTTTTTTTTTTTTGATAGGCAACAAAATTTTATTAAAGCTCGACAAAGGGTACATCGAGGGGAGACCAATTACGAACCATAGAGAGTGAGGTACCGAAATTGGCCTCCAAAAGAGAGAAAAGGAAAAAAATACCTTCAACGGTAATTGAAAGAGCCTAGGAGCAGAGAGGCCCACAACAGCTTGCAAAGCCTTATGGGAAGGCAAGACCAGCACCAGAACTCTAGCTGAGGGTAAAATCTAAACAAATAAGACATCCAGCTTCACCACATCTTCCATACACATGATTTGATGACCCCAGTGGCATGAGCCGTACCAATTTAGAAAAAAAAATGAATCCAAATGCATCCAGACCAGCTTCCATTAGAGTAGATAAAACCAGCACAGGCAAACCGTAATATGGAACCATCACAGCAGATTAAAGCTCAACCTCAGTATAAGGTCAAGAGCATCAACAGCAGCAGAAAATCCTCTTTGCTCATTGGATTCCATCAGATAACATCATAGAGAGTAAACTATCTTTTTTGGTTTGGGACTTAGGGAAGTGAGTTCGATCACCCTTGTGTTCATCCGACGAACCTGACATACTCTTCCATTGCTCATGTATGAATCAGTGTTCTGCTTCAAACCATCAATAGAACAGTCAGTATGCATCAACCAGCAGAAAACAACAATGACAATGATGATAAATCTCCTCAGCTCCAACAGAATAGTCTCCATAATTCAAGACAGATTTGCAACTAGTTCAAACTCAAGTCATCAGCAACCATTAGCATCCATTATATCTCTTAGCCCTCCCAAGAGTTGGGAGTTGAAAAGAAAAGAAAGTATACACCAGGAAGAAAGTATATCTCTTACGATTTTCATTTGTCAGTCATATCCACCATGATTTAAAATCCGAGTATCCAACGGTGAGAGACCCAAAAGATTTATGGAACGATATAAAAGAAAGATTTGTGCTGTGTTTGGTTTGGTTTTTGAAAAGTTTTTTGAAAAATAGTAGGGGTAATAAGTGGAGAGAGATAGAGAGAGAAATGTTAGATGTAGGGGGAATCTAAGGGAAATTTTTAAAAAAATTCTTTTTGAAAACTAAAGAGATCAAGGCATTGAAACATCAGAAAATTGTGATTCGTTCAAAAGCACGTTTTGATTGGATGCACATAAATACTTCAAGATTTTCAAACTTTCCATACAAGATTCAGAAGAAAAACTATCTACTTTGTCATCTGGGTTATATTACACGATAATAAAATCAATAAAATCACATGCTATGATGTACCATAAGTGCTCCAACCCGAAAATGCTTATGTAATGACATGATCACCTCCGGGATCAATAAAGCTGTACCGAATTATAGAAAATCCAAATGGACATCCATTAAAGAAGCAAAAAAGTTCTTTTACCAGGTGAACAATCTCCTTTTTTTTTTTTGATAATCAACAAAATTTTATTAGGAATTCGACAAAGGATATATCGAGGTGGCCAAAACTCAAGTTACAAGAGAAACCTTGAAGCAAAAGAGAAGGCCAAAAGGAAAGAAAAAAAGAAAAGAAAAACATCCAACGAAACTTTGGATGAAGCCACAAAATGAAGAGTGGCATCACCCTAACATCAAACCGAATAGCCACGATCTCACAGGATACCAACAATCATGTCCTTATATAATGCTTGTTCACAAGGTAAACTAATCATTAGACCATCTCCCTCTAAGGTAATTGTTGAAGCACCATCTTTTGTACGAAGAACTCAAAAAGACATTCGTGACCCTATCTACCCCTCGTCTGGACCATTGTGTTACTTTATGGTACTAATCCATGCATCAATTTTTATTTTTTTTGATCCGCATCCATGCATCAACTAGATAGTCGCATGTTTGTTTATTGTCTACACGTAATGGTAATATTGCATTTGCGTGCACATGTGGTGGTGGTGATGGGGTCAAGAGGAGTTGTTTTGTTCGGTGCATTATTGCTTTGATATCTTGGGTATACTATTGAAGAAAACAATACTGCATCTTTGGAAGACATTGCCAAAGCTTATATATGATTTTCGCATCTTTGGAAGACATTGCCAAAGCTTATGATTTTCATTTGTCAGTCATATCCACCATGATTTAAAATCCGAGTATCCAACGGTGAGAGACCCAAAAGATTTATGGAACGATATAAAAGAAAGATTTGAACATCAGAAAATTGTGATTCGTTCAAAAGCACGTTTTGATTGGATGCACATAATACTTCAAGATTTTCAAACTTTCCATACAAGATTCAGAAGAAAAACTATCTACTTTGTCATCTGGGTTATATTACACGATAATAAAATCAATTAAATCACATGCTATGATGTACCATAAGTGCTCCAACCCGAAAATGCTTATGTAATGACATGATCACCTCCGGGATCAATAAAGCTGTACCGAATTATAGAAAATCCAAATGGACATCCATTAAAGAAGCAAAAAAATTCTTTTACCAGGTGATCGATCTCCTTATATAATGCTTGTTCACAAGGTAAACTAATCATTAGACCATCTCCCTCTAAGGTAATTGTTGAAGCACCATCTTTTCTACAAAGAACTCAAGAAGACATTCGTGACCCTATCTACCCCTCGTCTGGACCATTGTGTTACTTTATGGTACTAATCCATGCATCAACTTTTTTTTTTTTTTTAATCCGCATCCATGCATCAACTAGATAGTCACATGTTTGTTTATTGTCTACACGTAATATTGCATTTGCTAAATTTCTTAGTCAAATAATCAGATTATATATGGGCACAGTTTTTAAATTATCCGATCGATCAGGACAATTCTTCTTGACAATGTCGAAGAACTACATCTCAGGCATTTTAAAGACTATTGGTTTGTCCATTGGCATAGATGTACGTTGAATACCCTGTTGCCTACACTCAAACTGAAAATGGCTTGGCTGAATCTTTTATTAAATTGTTTCAGTTAGTTGCGCAACCCCTTCTTAACTCCCTGTTTTTTGCTTGGGGACATGCCATATTACATGAAGCATCTCTAATTCATGTTAGACAAACGACGCATCATAAGTTTTCGCCATTTCAATTGGTGCTTGGTCAACACCAAATATTTTTTATTTTTCAAATTTTTTGGTTGTGTTCTATATGTTCCCATTGCAGCTCCCCAACACACTAAAATGGATCTTCAACGTAGACTTGATATTTTTGTTGAATTTGACTCCCCATCTATTATTAGATACCTTGAACATGTAATAGGTGATGTCTTTCAGACACGTTTTGAGGATTATCGTTTTGATGAAACAGCGTTCCACTATTATGGAAAGAAAAGTCACAGCCCAAAGGTAGGCAAGAAATTATATGGAATATTCTAATTTTATCTTATCTTGATGCTTGTACTAATTAATTGGGGTGTTACAAACCCGACCAGACCAAAAAAAATCGAAAAAACCGACCAATCAGTTCGGGGTGGTGTCAGATTTTTCAAGTTCGGGGTGGACCGAACCAAATTCGGTTCGGTCTCGGTTTTGTGGAATTTCTGACCGACCGAACCGAACCGAATTGATTACCCCAAACTAGACCGAACCGAACCGAACGGAACATATATATTATACATGTTTTAATCTTGGCTGTTATTTTTTTTTTTTTTTCAATCTCCACCGTCCTTCTCCCACAAACCCTATCTCTTATCTCTAACTCCCTCAGTCCCTCTCATACTCTCATGAGTCTCATCCGCAGCTTCTGAGCACACTCTCTCTCTCTCTCTCTCTCTCTCTCTCTCTCTCTCTCTCTCTCTCTCTCTCTCTCTCTCTCTCTCTCTCTCTCTCTCTCTCTCTCTCTCTCTCTCTCATCGAGTTCACAAAATTCCCAAGCAATAACCAAGGATGGGATCAGGGGGGTCTAGTGGCGGCGGCCGCCACGACAAAAATTTTAAAAAATGCAATTATTATATGTGAAAAGAAATTTATCCCCAACTTATATAGTCTCGCCACTGTTAGATTTTTTTTCCTTATTTTTTATTATATACTAGTCATAAATCTTCTCTCTCTTTTTTCAAGAAAAGAGACCCAAAAAAGTATTCTAAAACTAAATTCAATGGGTCAAAGTGAAATAATATAAATGATGATGTGTAATTAAGAAAAAAAACTCCACATTAATTCTAACCCTAAAAAATTAAGGAAATTTAATTGTAATGCCACTCCCCAAATTTATAATGTCGCTCCCAAAAGGGAGTGCGGTTATCAATTTGGAAAATCCATATAGGGATCTGGGGAGTAACATTATAAATTTGGGGAGTTGCATTATCTTTGTGCATACCGATGCTCTGGACCATCAATGAAGGAAGCATAGTAACGTGCACATAAATTGAATTAGGACTCTAGGTCTGCCCTCTCTAATGTCATTTGGCTTTGATTTGGGGGCATGATTTCGCAGCAAAACACATATATGGGGGCTACTATTTAAGTAGTATTCTGAGATCAGCCACTTTGTACATATTGTCAAAAGTTAGGTTTGTCTCAAATCATCTCCCACTTATACCCCCAATGATTGGGGACTACATGGGTTCTGTTGTTGTTGTTGTTTTTGGAGTGGCATTCAGTGGCGGCTCCACATGGAGACCACCATGGTCACACGACCACCCAAAAAAAAAAATTTGCTATAATACATGTAGAAATTTTAGGATAATCCATACTTTGAAGTAGTTTGAACACCTAATCCATACATCAATGAACACCCAATTCACAAAATTTCGAACACCCAATTCATACATAATGACCACTGATCAGTGATAAAATTACGGGTCTTTATTCTCTTTATTTGAGAATGTTTATATATTTTTCCATCATATTTCTTACTGTAATATATAAGCAGTCTACAAAAATAAGTTCTTTAATTTTTAATCTGTTTGAACCAGTACGAAGATATTATTTTTCTAATTATTTTATCCTAAATGGTCATAATTAATTTGTGGCTCTAGAGCTGTCATATGAGATCCCTAAGAGAGCAATCGAACCAAATGAAGAGCAGATACTTAATTTTGAGAGCTCTAGAGACAAATATTAATTATAACCTTTTAGGATAAAATGATTATAAAAATAAGATTTTCGCACCGGTTGAAACGGATTGAAAATTGAATCACTTAATTTTGTAACCATATAGTTTTTAATATAAAAACAGTGTTAGTCTCTTTTATTTTTTTTATTTCAGTCCATATTGTATTAAAAATAATCTCTTGAATTTTGTAAAATAATGCCGAATTGCTCAGCGGCGCCTAAGCGAGTTTGGTGCTTGGCGGTGGGTCACCACCCAACTAGCAGCAAGCGCCATTTAAAATACTGGGTAGTATATTGTAAGGTTTTTTATTTTAACACTCTCCCGAGAAATCCTAGAGCCGCCACTAGTGGCACTATCCATGCCCAAATGAAAAACATCATTTACTATAGTTTTTATTATGTTTATTTTAATTTTTTCTGGAGCCAATGACTATCAATATTGTAATGCATTTTTTTATTTTTTTATTATAAATTTTTCCACTGCAAAGATAAAATCTTGATTCCGTCCCTGGTAATAACTAGTAGTGTCTCTCCCATTTGTTTCTTTTGATGAGGAGTTTTTACCTAAACAAGTGATAAGCCCTCAATAGTGTAAATAAAAGGGTTTATCTCTCTCATTTTTGTCACACGCACGCGCGTAACTTGTTTGATTTGAATGATATTGCGCGAAGGTTGTGTTTTTGGTATTTTCAGGTTAATTGTGTGAATAAGGCGTGCTTTGACGCCATGGATGGCTACCAAGAGTGTCCAAGGCCTTGAGGCCATGTGGCACCCCGCCGCCGAGTCCCAAGAATCGTGAATTGATGTATCAGAGGGTACTCGGGCCGTCAAATGGCCAAGAGAAGATGAAGGAAAGAAGGGTTGAAAACTGCCCAGATGCTACATGTACCACTTTTACCCTGCTACATGTAGCCACAGATCGGAATTGAAGTTAAGAAGTTTGCTACATGTAACACTTTTACCCTGCTACATGTAGCCAGGGATCAGAACCAAATTTAAGAGGGTTGCTACATGTAGCACTTTTACCCTGCTACATGTAGCAACTGGGCAAAATCTGTAGATTTTGTGCCCGACTTTAGGAGATTTTAAGAGCATTTCGGACTTTTGTAACACAACTCTCAAGGGCTATAAATACCTTTAAGCCTCATTCCACTAGGTTATCTTTCATTTTTGCAAACTAATAGCTTTCTCTCTCTACCTCCTCTCCTCTCATCTTCTCAATCTCTCTACAAAAGAGGTTGATTACTTGGGTTTTGAGGTATTTCACTTTTATTAAAGTTGTTTGTATTGTCGAGATCTTCATTAATCTTAATTTTATTTTCGTTTTCGTCCATGAATCACGTTTCTCTTTTTATGCTTATGTCTTGTTCTTCGAATATGAGTGAGTAGTCGAATAGGCTCGGTCATGGGGTGATCTCTACTCCGTGGCTTAGTTGTTTTAATAGGTTCTCTTGTTCTAAGGCTATATTTCGGTTTGTGAATGGATAGAAACTCTTATTTTCGATCAAAGCTTGTAGTTGTTAACTTCCTTGATCGTGCGTCGACAAGCTCACTTGGCACGCACGATGCTTGGAACCATGGCACTCCTTGTGTTTGATAAAATGACTAAATGAGTTTCGATCCATTTTCAGACTCCCTTTTATGAGTTACATTTGATTTCACTGCAAAATCCTCCGAGTGAGAGCGATTGACTTCGACTCTCACTTGAGTTATCCGAGAGAGCCATTAAACAGCTAAGTCACGGGTAGTTTGAACCCCTAGACCTGACTAACCTACTCCATTCAATGTTCTTAAAAAAAACGTTCAATTTTAGATTGGAAAAGATACCCCGCAAGATGCGAACCCTTATGATCGCCGTTTACCCATGCACAGCGGGGAATGAGTTTTGGACCCTTATTCCCTCATTCACATGGGCTCTAACAATGCTCAGGTTCGTCTACGGGAAGTATTTTACCAATCTAAATTTATCTTTTTCATCGTTTAAAAATAGGAGCAGTACTCGGACTAGCCACGATGTACTAATCACCCCGCGACCCTACCTAAACGACTACTCACTCATTATTAAGCAATAAACAAAGGAAACCCTAGATTTAAGCATGCTTCTAGTACTGAAGAAAGAAAATAAACGAGAGATAACAATTAACTGAAAACCAACGAACAACTTTAATTTAGAACAAAAGTTGAAACAAGTTACCAGAGCGCGAGTAATTGAACAAAACTCTAAGAACTTGAAGAGAAAAATAAACTCTGAACGAAAAACGAAAAACGTAAGCCAGAAATAGCAAAAGTATTTTTTGGAACTCTCGTCGTCGCCCGTTCTTCGTTCCGTGGGAATAAGTCGGCTGTCATCTTTAGTTCTTATATAGGTAGGGTCCGATTGGATGCGGTATAAGTTTTGGGTGTATTATTTATGAGGGGGATAAGATAGTAAGGGGTATTAGCTAATAAGTGAGGGCCCACATTGATGTGATATTTATAGAGGGTGTATTAAAAAATAGATGGTTTGGAGAAAGGGGATAAAATAATACTTGCTTTGGATGAAGGATAAATTGGGTGTATAAGGAAGGGTGTATGATGTAAAAAGCTGTCAAATGACTTATTTGCCCTTGTGCAGTGTTTAATTTGTTTATTCATTACATTAAACATATAATTATGAAATCCAACTTTTGATTAATTTTTTTCACAAACAATCAATAATAAATATATGATTCGTTTTTAAAATAATATAATAATATTGAAAATAAATTTTTTAAAATAATATGAAACCCTTTTTAAAAAATCATTTTTAAACATATAATTCGTTTTTTAAATTAATTAAATACCACCCACATGTTTCCATTTTATAATACTTAGCCCCCTTGAACTATCATTCGGCCGCACTTTTTTCGGTCTTTTTTTTTTCCTAGATTGAAGACCGTTGCACATATTTTTGCTGGTATGATCCCCCTCACTGGAAAAGGCATATGGGTTTGGGGCCAATGAGGAAATTGAGAGTGCAACCTCTTTCAACAATAATGAACACTGGAAAAACATAGCAATGCAACTGAAGATTGATTCAATGCAAAAGGAAATTGAAGAATTGAAAGTGGCCAATCAAATAATGCAAGTTAGACAAGAATTACAGAAAAAATGTGGAACAATCCAAGTGGAAAGTGTTATTTCATTTTTTTTTATTGTTTTTGTGGTTATGCTGCACCTGTACACTTCAATGGGGAAAGGAAATGACTTAGCTTTGCCTTAGTCATGTTGTAATGAATTCTGTGAGAAATGAAATAGAATATTTCCAACCTTGGGTCTCAAAAAATGCCAACATTTTGCATATTATATCACAATCTCTTACATAACTGTTCCCAAATGATCAAGAGACAAACTTAGATAGCCATAAACTAGCGAAAGTACTTAATTAGAAGCAAAACAAACAGGTCCACACTCCAAAAGTAATACCAAACAAAAAAACCGGCAGCTCCATAAACTTTTTGACTGACTTCTAAAAGGCTGCATATCCATCAAGTGCCATTCCTGAGTTGGGTATAGATTTGAGAACCTGAGAACTATGTGTTGGTGCCATGTTTGATAAGCTTTGTGAGTGGCCAACTTGGACAATATCACCACCTCTTGAGCTGCATATCTATCAAGTGCCATTCCTGCACTTTTTTGAACCAAAAACATGGAATTTTTGAAAAAAAAACCTGCCAAACTGAATACACCAAACAACATGCTAAAACCTGCATTTGGCAGAACCAAACTGCCTTTGGACACACACACACACTGGAATTAAAACATGCCAAAGGCTGCATAACCTTGTACACAGCTGAAAACTTCAAATAACTAAGTACATCTGTTTTTTTTGGCTCAGATAAATGACTAAGGCACTAAGGCGGCAACATTAGTTGCCAATTGGCCGTCTCATGTTGCCCCGCCTAAGTCCCGTAAAGTGTCTTTTTAAAATTTTGTCATCATTGCCAAAGTGCATAACCAAACTTCTATACAACCATTTGTTTTAGATTTTAACTTACAGCAGTTACCACTAATTTTGCCAACCGACCTTTAAATAGCCAATTGACCTTCAAAAACTAGTTTCTTTTTTCAACACACACACACAGAGCCCCAAAAGCAGCAGCAGTACACACAGCCTAAACCCACATAACTGCAGAAAACAGCATGCAAACTAGCAGCAGCACTTGCATACACTACACACACACACAAACCACCTCTTAACCTCCTCCAAATTTCCATCCTTGCCCAAATCTACACAACATCATAACAACATGGTAACACCAGAAAACAACATGGTAAATCAAATTTGGCTCAGCTTTTACAACATCATAGCCACCTGCATAACCTTGTACACAGCTGTCTAAAAGATACACTACACACACACACACTCTGCACCAAATACAGCAGGCTGCCCATCCATTCAAATTGAAATATCTAGTCCAAAACATAGATACACACAGCATGCTAACCCTCAAAAGTAGCATCAAAAACTGCAGAAAAGAGCATGAAAGGAGCAGTCTAAACCAGCAGCTCAAAATTGTCATCATTGCCAAAAAAAAAGTTCAAAGTACTGCTACGTACGTCCTCGATTGGAAGAGGCACACACCCATCCCTCTCCAAGCATCAGAGTGGGCTCAGAAAAGTACTACGAAAAGCATGAGGGTACTCATGGCTGCAACCAAAAGGTGCCCCGCCAAGGCACTACCTTCATTTACACGATAATTGTTTCATCATCGCCTTATTAGAGGTACCAAAAATTGCAGAAAATAGCTTGCAAACCCAAAAAATAGCTTTCTAAACACACACACAGTTGTTCTAACAGCAGCAGCAGCACACACAAGTGAAGTTTAGCATGTTGTTTTCTGTCCAGTGGCAGCCAAACATGTGTCCAGAGGCAGCCTCAATAAAAAGTTATCATCACAGCTAAAAAGAAAAAAGAAAAAGGCCCGATTGGATGCTGCAACCACACACAGCCCTACTGCTGCACACACTCACACCACCACCAGCAATAGTTTTGAACTTGCAGCTTTGAAAACTGCAATTTTCAAGCAAAAAAATACAGTTTTCAAGCATAATTTGGACACACACACACCTGCTACACCCACCCACACTTGAACACAAACACACACAGCCCTGCTGCTGCACACACTCACACCACCACCAGCAATAGTTTTGAACTTGCAGCTTTGAAAACTGCAACTGCAGTTTTCAAGCATAATTTGGACACACACACACCTGCTACACCCACCCATACTTGAACACAAACACACACCTGTTGGATCACACACACACACCCCCTATTGCACAAATATTGGCACATCAAACCTGCAGCCAACACACCCCTTCAAAATAGCCTGCTAAAAGGGTACTCACAGCTGAAAACTTGTTTGGGCTCAGAAAATATAAATTGGGAATCAAAAGGGTACTCATGGCTGCATTTAATTATATCCCGCCAACGTATCTACCTTAATTAACAAGTGAATTCATTCATCATTGCCCAGAACCTGTCATGCAAATACTTTCTGTCCAGTGGCAGCCAACCCTTGTGAAAGTTGGGCTTTGGCTGGACTGCACACACACACACACTTGGCTCAGATAATGTATCATCACAGCCTAATAATTAGCAGATAAACCTGCTCATAAACCTGTAGCAACAGAAGGAGCAGCACACACACACACACACACTAAAACCTGCATTGAAAGCTACTTGCACACATGCCATTCATGATAGCAACTAAGTAAATCAGTTCTTTTGGCTCAGATAAATGAAATTTTATCATCATTGCCAACAAGCATCATAGTGGGCTCAGAAATGTACTACGAAAAGCACGAGGGTACTCTTGACTGCAACAAAAAAAGTTACCCCGCCAAGGCACTATCTTCATTTAACATTGTTATTATTTCATCATCGCCCTCTTAGGGATACTTAGTCACCCATAACCTATCATTCAACAAAATTGCAATTACTTAACCATATTTGCCATACATTGGATAATTAAAAGTACCATTACATGGCAATGCCATAATTAAAAGTACGATAATTAAAAGTACCATTACAAAGTTGTTACAAACATTACCCCCATACTTCTTAGTTACCCCATAGTTAGTGCTTACACATCACAAATGGAATAGTATTCCCGGTCCCTAAGAAAGGGAGTGTAGAGTCAGATAATTGGAGGTTGGAGATGAAAGAGGCTGATGTCTGTACAATTCCCCTTCACACAACATTGTCTCTTAAATTTATTGGACAAGGGGAGCATATTTTTGGGGACGCCAGATCTGTATATTTCAGTTCATCTAATTAAGAATATGGTTTCTTATGTGGTGTATTCAGAGACATTATTGCTTTCTTGACGTGTATGTACGTATTCAAACTGTACGCTAACATAAGAGGAAATAACATGTAATACAGAAAATAGGGAATGGAACACTTATTGACCACTCAATAACATAAAAACCGAGCGACCACTTATTTAGTGGTTTGTCTTGTTTCGACTTGGGCCTTCTGTCCCCACACTTCCCTCATTCTAAAACGTCTAACAATACTAATATTGATCTCCAGGTTCTTTGGCTTTGTTAACTGCCTTCTATGTCACAATAAACTAACTTAATATGGAAACTTTTTTGCAACTTAAGTTGAAATAGCTTAGACATCTCTATTGCCATTATGCCTCCTGTTGGGTGGGTCCCTCCTTGTTGGTGGGTTCCACAAGGGGCTCATTTAATTGGGTCCAAAATATTATGGGTCATCTTGTTATTCTTTGAATGACAAAGGGGGAATCTTGTAATTTCTTCAATGAAACTACAAAAGGAATCTGGAGACTTCGTCTCCCATTACCTGCAGAAAAAGAGAGAACAGAGAGAGCACGACTGAGAAAAGAAAAAGGGGCAAGGGTTTTGCTCAAGTTCAAGCCAAGATCGGGTGTTCGTTTCTTCTCCGATTTTGATGGGTTTTTAGTATGTTATTCAGTTCGACAAGCTCTACGTGTTGATCAGAGCCGATTGCGGAGTTTCTCTCGGGTTCTAGGAGTTTGGGAAATCCACTTGGTGAGACCTAAACTTGTATCTTTGTTGATTTTGTTGAAATCCACCTTAGGGTGATGTTTGTATGCCTCTAGTAGCTTGCTAGGGACGAACTCTTGTAACCCCATTATCGTTATAGTGGAAGATTTGGTAGCGATTACGCTCCCGTGGACGTACCTCTAATTTAGGGGGAACCACGTATAAATTCCGGTGTCTCGTGGTTTGCTTGTTTGTTGCTATTTACTTTTCGGCTCCTAGATTTGCTTGTGGTTATTGTTGTTGCGATAATTTAGCCTATTCTCTATTTGCACAAGGAGGGAAAGATATTCGTTGTGTTTCGGCTAGTTTTTCCCAACACCTCCAACCAAATCAATCTGTACATATTGGTTCACTCTTTAATCTTTATCGAAGTGTATTTTAATTTTCTGGTAAACTAAGCTAATCAGAAATCGTGAAACCCTAACCATAAAATGTATTAAATCGGAAGTAAATGGGAAGTAAACCTGCAGTTTTAGTGCAGTTCCATAAACTAGAAGTAAATCTGGACTGAGTTCAACACACACACACAGTTGTTCTTACAGCAGCAACACCACACATGCAAGCCCCAAATCGAAAATCAGCTTTGTACCCATCGTTATGTACGGCCCAAATCAAAACTTTCATTAGGATTTCGAAAATCACAGAAAAAAGTAGTTCAAATTAGGCAACAAAACCCTAGTTTTTGGGTAAAACGCCTAAAATCAAAACCATAATCGAAAGCTACAAAATCGGATTCAAGACTAGGAGTAAAACATACCAGAATCGCACAAGAAATCGCACAACAGATCGCACACCACAATCGCCAAAATCGCACCTCAGAACGCACAACAAAACCCAGAGTTTTCTGACTGTGTTCGTAAAGCGAAGAGGAGTAGAAGAGGGGGATTAGGGAGGGCAGAAAGGGAAGAATCGCACCTGTATTGTGCCGGATTAGCTAACGCTCGGTCTAGGGGTGGCAATAAAATAGCACCTCTTCCGCCGGATTGAGGTGTATACGCGAAGAAGGGGGAGAGAACAATACAGGAGAAAATAGGGTTGCCAAAGTTGGCTAACTCTGTCCCATCAACTAAACCGGGTGTATTCCGGAATACACCCCACCAAAACAGCATCCAATCGGGCCCTTAATGTTAATTTCAAGCTAGTATATATGTAGTTAAATAATCACACTTCGAAAAAGAAAATTCGAATATTGCCCATGTTCAAACAATTTCACATGAACAATACTCGAGGGGTACTGTAGAAATGAAAAAAATTACCACAATTTAAGTGGGCCCAAGATCATTAAGTTGGTGATGATTACAATAAAATTACAAGTTTGGAATGGTGGGTAACAAATATATATATAGTCCTTTTCCGGTCCAGTCGTCCGGATTTTCTTATGGTCCGGATTTGTGTCTTAGCTCCCATTTCCTGATCGATTTACGATGATCCGAGCCGCTCAATGTGTTCAGAACGTGATTTTAAGGATACACGCGAGAAATCAGCAAAAACAATGACCGGGAAGGGCTTGATCTGAGCAGTTTTTTTCTGAACCGTTCAATAAAAAAAACTTCTCGGATCAAGCCCTTCTCGGTCTTTTTTTTTTGCTGATTTCTCACGGGTACCCTTAAAATCACGTTCTAATCACATTGAGCGGCTCGGATCATCGAAATTCGATTGGAAAATGGAAGGTCCGGACCGTAAAGCATCCGGACCTGAAAACAACTATATATATATATATATTAGGGGCAATTGTTGACGTTGAACTAATCACCACAAAGCCTGAGGTGGGCCGCATCCATCGAATGATATAACAAGGAATTAGGAAATACAAAATCCAATTAAGCAAAGCAAAACTCATGGGAGAGTACCCAGGTAACCATCCAAATAAGGACATGGCCCACGTGATTTATTTAATTAGGTGAACGATTTAAAGGGAGAGCATCAGTTTGGTCTCACTCCGCTCCAAAATTGAGGTTGTATGGACTTTTCATTCTGTTAAAAAAAAGTCCTTAAAAGTTCTTGAATTTACACTTCCTTTATTCATGCTTTCGAAATTACCCTCTGTGACTGTAACCCCTCTCCTTCTCTCTCTAGGATTCGAAATAGCTTTTAGATCTAGGGCTTTTTTGTCTCTGCCGGGGGCGGGGATGGGACGCCGCCTCTCCCCTCCTCCCCCGGGATCTTCTCCTCTTTAATTTGTCTCCTCTCCCCTTTCCCCTTCTGCCTTCTTTTTCCCTCTTTTTTTCTTTCACATAATCGATTGGCAACAGCAATGAGTTGGTGGCTGTGCTAGTTTTATGGATTTTCAGCGACTGGTTTTCTCTTGCCATTTTCGGGAGCCAACTTGGTGTGCTTCACAGTGGCTACGCAGCAGTGGGTTCCGATCGTCCGACAAGGTTGGCTCTGGCATGGTCTTCGAATCCTTCTTCCTCTCTTTCTCCCCCTTTATTTTTTTCCAACCCCCTACACTCGTCGTGTGTCCCCATTGCACAGCCATTAGTCTTCTCAAGTTTCCCAGTTGGAGTTATTCGTTGGACCTCTGATTGCGCCTAACGGCTAGGGTTTCTTTGGGTTTGGACAGAGCGGTTGGCGCTGGCTCCCACCGTGGCCATTGTTGGACGGCCTGGATCTCGCCTAACAACTTGGTGTGGCGTCCACGGTAGGTGATGATGTTTCTGGGTTCTGGTCAACTTTACGTACCGTGGGGTGGCTAGTGGTGGCTTGGTGAACGTTGGTGGTATTTTTTTTTTTTTTTTTTTTTTGATCGGCAAAAGATGAAATTTTATTTTAAACGGGAAAAGAGGAAAGGAATCCAACAAAAAGTTGGATGATACATCTCGAGAGCAAAGCCCAAGTCACCCAAAGGTCTATTGGGTCCAAAACAGTAAAACATTACAGCTCAACCCAAACACCCAAATATAAACATTAAAAGCCCAAACACCCTAACCCGGTCCATCCAAGGACTGGCCCACCCAAACCAGCACCCAAACCCTAACCACTTGAATCACCACTGCCGCACAAACCACCGGAAAACCAACCTCGCCGTTGGTGGTATTTGACTGGCAGTGGTGGTGGATCTGCCTGTAACGATGGGCGGCAACAGTTTCTATTTAGGGTTAGGTTTTTAGTTTCTTTGGGCCGGGTTTTATTTGTTGTATCTGGACTTTTTAGGCCTTTTGGGTTGTTTATCCTGTTCATTATTTTTATTTGGGCAATTTAGGCCATCAAGTATTGTATTGGGCTTTGTCCCTCTGGCTGTACAATTCTAACTTTTGGTTAGTGTCTCTTTTCCTTTTCCTACTTCTAATAAATGTTACTTTTTCCGATTAAAAAATACTAAATAAATAAATCTGCGAGGAAACCACTTCATTGGTGGTTACACAATACACACCCACAATCAATGCCATCCTATCCGATTCTTAGAGGTGTTTCCGGTAGTGAAATTTTTTATTTGTGATTGAGAAGTTGTTAGGTGTTTCCGATAGTGAATAAGTTGTTGAGAAATATCAAGTTGTTTCCGGTAGTGAATAAGTTGTTGATGAGTTTGTGAGTAGAGAGTTACTGTAGAGGACAGAGATAATGCCACGACTATTTTTTATAGTGCCACGAACTTGTATGTAATCTGACAATCTTGCCCTCTTTACTAAAAGCAACCAAGTTGGATTCGTCTCTTTCACGAGAAATTTCTCCTCTTTCACCTTTTGACCTTTTTCCTCTTCACCAGGAAACCACCACACTTCTTCTCTGTTCTCTCAATTTTATTCTCATTCTATATCGACCCACCGTCTCTTCAATCCACCACCCCCTTTTCTTCACCACGGCGTCAATATTGTGCACTTGCGAGTTGCGAAATTACCAAGCAAATCCCTTGTTTCAAATCTGTTCTTGTTCTCGACTTCACTCCGAAGATCCCGAACCTGATCCCCAACTTCGAGACACAAACCGTCCCAAATATTCCTTTCGACAAGCAAAGATTGAAGCCTTCTAGTGATAGTTTGGACTATCTTACAGAGTTACAGTTTAATTCAGAAGAACCAGAGAAAATTTTCATGCGCATATTTTCTCCTCTGTGGCTCGAAATTGCTCGCCTCAACTCAAGGTAATTGGTAGCAACCCTATCAGCGATTGCTATACAAAACTGGAAGACAATTTGGAGACTTTGCAATCGACTTTTTTGTGTGGGTCATCACAGGAAGTGATAGAGGAACTCGTCAAAGGTATTCAACAGGTTTTTTTGGGGGGGTAAACTCGCCACTTTGGATGAGGTGATCGTGGCACCATAAAAACTTGTCGTGGCATTATCTTTATTCAAAAAAAGTTACTGTTTGTCAAATTTTTTGTTAGTAGAAACGAGATGATAAAATGTTGAAACTTTTTTGTTATTGGAAACGAAATGGTAAAATGGTTAAGTTTTTTGTGGTTTTTATTAGTGGAAACACCCCCTTATTTGTAGTACACAGATTGCCCTCTCTTATATACCTGTGCTATGATTCCCTGACTTTTTCCCAATCAACCCAAACCCAATCAAATGGATTCATTTGATTGGGAGTTAAAACAAGGGTTGCAATGTGGATGAAAGCCAAGTTCGACATCAAGGTCTACACCGTGGAAGAGTTCAAGGTCTTTTTAGATGGTATCCGAAAATTGAAATTGTAATCTAGTTTTTAGGTGTGTTGTCCAACTATCGGTTGGATGCGTTTGTATTTTTTGGTGCTTCTAAGCTCTATGAGCTAGGATGTTTTCCCTCGATGTAACCCTTTCGAGTTCTATAAAATGTTTCGTTTGCCGGGAAAAAAAAAATTTCAAATGGATTCATGGGTTAGAGAGAGAATTTTGTAATCGAAATTCATGCATGCAGACCAACAGGTAAGTATATACGTAAATTTTGAATCTATTTGTCGAGATTCAGAGATGAATTATGCTTTTTTTCGTCCCCGAAATTCAAAATCGCATTGCCTTTGAAAGAAGTTTGGGGCATAATCTTAATTGAACTAATATTGTGTATTTTCTTTCTCATCTTTTGCACACGCATTACATTACGTGTCCTTCTGACGCTAATATGGATAATAGACAGGTGTCATCCATGTCCCTTAATAATAGACAGATTCAGCCAATATTTTTACATGTAGGTTTTTTTTTCAACAGCAAATTAAAAAAGTTTCATTAATTTTAAATTGTTACTCCCTCCGTTCCCTTTTTAAAGTCCATTATTTCATTTTAGGCTGTCCGTTGATGTGAAAGGTATAATAATGATGTTTTTTTAAGAGCATCTCCAATCCAATACTCCATTTGAGAGTATCAAAATAATATTTTTTACTCATAAAGTGATTATAGAGGAAATTACTATTCATGTTTACACCAACCACAAACCCTCTATTTTTGTCTCTAAAATCACTTTATGAAAAAAAAACCTTTTTTTATACTCTCATGAGAATAAAATTTAAGTAAGAAAAACAAACAAGGACAAAAATATCTTTTAAAAAGTGAATAGTGTTTTAGAGATGGTCCTCTATTTTTTCTCTCACCCTCTAAATATAGAGTATCAAAATTCAATACTCTCAAATGGAGGAGGGTTAAGAGTATGGGTTGGAGTGGTTTGATACTCTCAAATAGAGATATAGAGTATGGATTGGAGATGCTCTAATAAGTTGAAGTTACGAAGCGGGACACTTAAAAATGGACGGGAGGAGTATAAGACTAATAGGAGTAAGGAAACAGCATCATACTCGATCAAAGAGCAATCTTATGTCCAATCCGAGACACAAACCTAGTATTGGCAAGAAGCCAATCAAGGACAACTTTTGAGACAAAGTCTACATAAAAAAAAGCCGAAGCCCATCATCCCTGTGGGTCTAACAAATCTAGATATTACATTCAACTCAAAGACGGGCCAAGCCCGACCTAACACCTATTAAAATCCTAACCCTATGCAGATGCCGCCGCCGACCACCCTAAAACTGATTTAACCATCTTCCGGCAACCCCAGCCGCCACCAGAAAAAACCCCATGGCCAAACCCAGATCCACCAGACATCTAGAGCAGCGCCATCGTGATCCTCACCCATTGCCGAACCTCCAAAGCGGCAACCGAGAAACTGCCAGTTCATCCCTCACAAGTGGCTAGAGCTTTCGATCGACAACCTCGCCCATTCGCCGCTTCTCCGTCTCCCTCAATAGCTCGAGCAGAATCATTGCCCAGACCAAAGTCGTTCTGAAATGTTTGCCACAATGCCTCCGCTTGCCGTTAAATCCAATCAGAACACACCCCGGAGTGCAGAGCCGGTGGGAAGCATCACGATCCATGCCTCCACAACCCGCAAACCGCACCACGCCGTTAGGCCTACTGGCGACACCAAGGAGTAGAAGCCAGCGAGCGATCGAGGAGGGGAGTCACAGCAAGGGAGAGGCCGACGGTGAGGAACCTGCAAATTAAAAATAGGGAGAGGGGAAGAAGGAAGAAGAAGAGGAGGGAGGAAAGAGAGAGAGGCGAGTGAAAACGCCTAGGGAGGAGGGCAGGAGGCAGCAGCGCCTCCCCCCGCATTTGCTCTACTTATATCGTTTCTTGAGCCCCTGAATACTCTGATTCTTGCGTTGGAATACACCTTCAATGTTTCCACAAACCAACTCCTTTTCTACAGCCAGACATTATTTTTAAGTCTTGTAAACATTTCCCATTTGGGATCCCCCAACCCGTCCTTACTTCGAATCTAAGTAACCTATAGGTGAACTGGGAACAAATTAGCCCGGTCCGCTAAGAGAAATAAGTACTTATGAGAGAATGACCTGTCTCGTAAAACGGTAAATAAGTACTTAAAAAATAAGAACCTTAGCTGAACGGGGCTTCTAGTGCAATAGTCTTCAGAAAAATGGCTTCAGCACGGGAGCAGTTCTGGAATGTGCACACATGAATATGTTTGTTGATATTTGGTAATAACTTAGCTTTTGTGGTTCATCGAGAGTGGGAGAACCCCAAACTAGTTGTCGAGTGACCACATTTAAGTCTTACATTTTGAATACCATCATATGCGTCACTAATACATCGGTCCACTTTTCAAAGTTCCACCGAAATATGTTACTTAAAATGTGGTCACTTTAGAATTAGTGTTGGTAATTTCCTCGACAACGGGTTTAATCGGTGTCCTATGAACTGTCTGTGTGATGGTGTGTAGCTAACCACATGTTGATGGTGGATGAGTTGTGTCCTTTCTGTTGTCAACATGGGTATGCTATTGAGACTTGAGAGGATGATCTCTTTTGTGTTCTTTTTCACTACTGGGGTAACTGGAAAATTCATGAAGTGTGAAATGTAATTTTGTGAAACAGAATCTTAAATTCGCGATTTTCTAGTGAAGTCCTGTAAATCCCCTAATCCACGGTTTGAGAGCTAGTTCAACACCCTTGAGGGCGGATTAGGTTGCTTAGCTTCTAATTGTACCAATTTTTAACAAGAATCCATTTAAACTGCAAATCAGACAATGTGAATGACCTTAAATTAGAATTGAATTGAGATCCCTCCAGATTGCTTGTTGTATAAAATTCCTTCAACATGGCGAGTATCTGATGACTGCTAGTAACCTTTGTCTTGCTCTGTCGATTACTTTGGATTCTGATGTCTTGGTTTCTACTTATTGAACAGAGGCATCAAGTTTGTTGGAAGCTGAAGGTGGCATACGGGCAACTTGACTTTTGTTTACAGGTACATATGTATTTGTAATTTGTCCTCCAAAAAATACCTTATCTGTTGGTTAGGATAACTTGAAATGAATTTTATTTGTAATTCAGACTCTGTGAAACTTCAGTTATTTAGTGATCAAAACAAGTATTTGTGTGGTCAAAATTATGCTCGTGTGTCTGCCATGGTATGCAGATCATATAATTGAGAAGAGGAATTCTGTACCAATTAAAGGGTGTTGAAACTTGAATTTTTTACCTATTGGAGTGTGTAGGTTGCAATGGTTTGTAAAGAAAGTGTCCCTGCAATCTCTCCTTAATAGTTGTGTCTATCAACCTCTTCCCCTACATCAGATGTTTTCTGCTAAGGAAGAAAATGTTTTTTTTCCTTTTACTTTTCTGACTGTGACAGGCAAGCCATTTGAAGTCATTGAAAATATGTCTTAAAATGCATGTACTCTAGTGGGGGTACTGTACTAGAATCTCAGCCATATTCTGATGTGCATTGGACTGATTACGGTACACATCCTGAATGATTTGCTTACATAACACCACGATGGCTTCTTGTCCTGAAAATTTGATACTTGAGGATAAGATTGATCTGACGAGATGCTCTTGCACTGATTTTGTTCTTATATCTTTGTATATGTTTCATGTTTAAAGATTTCGTATGCAGATACTTAAGCGATATACACAGTTTTGTGTTCATTCCATGCGCTGTAATACTTAAGAAATATCTAACTGCAATGTGGTGTTTGAGTTTTCATTAACTAAGGGAATTTGCTTGGACTACTACTGTGTCTTTTGGTTCCAATCGTTTTCTTAGAGCTGCAGCTTTTCATCGTATTTCTCGTCTGTTGATTTATCCTTTTTATCTGGAGCCGGTTTCAATACCAACCATCTTTATTTGAAACATGTTATTACAATGAATTTGCATGTCATGACCTGTTGCTAAATCACTGCCATTGGGGCATGCTAGCTTTTGCTGCCAAGCTGCTGCAAAAGCTGAAGTTGGTGCTTCTGTTGTTCACAATTTTGTTGGTTGGACTCTTGTACAGTGTACAGTACAATATGTGGATAGTATTCACTCTAGTGAGATTGACAGGTTGCGTCAATCTTTTTCAGGATTGGGCACGAAACCGTTTTGGTGATAGAAGCTGCTCTTACAAAAGGAGAAGATCCTGGTTGTCTTTGGTTAGTTCTACACCTTACTGCTGTTTTGAATTCATGGCTCCAGTATCATTGGTTAAGGTTATTGCTTGCCTGTAGGGTGGCTGTACATTTACTGCTGCTGTTGTTACATCTTTCACTGGTCCTTCACGATGTAATTTTTTTGCACAACTTCATTAAAGTTGCACAATATATAACCTTCTTTCATTGAGTTTTGTGTATACGCGTTGCTCGCAAATGTTGGTGATTTATTTGGAGGCTATACTGCGGTATTCCCCTATACCAACCATCCACACACCTCTGTTCTAAATGGCGGCTGCCCAGGCCGCCTAGGCGCTACCTAGGCGCTTGGAGGTGCCATGCCGCCACGCCAATACCCCTTGGCGTTTGATTTGGCGCCCAGGGAGGTTTTGCGGTGTTTGGCGGCCGCCTAAGCGGCCTTGGCGGTCTTGGCGGCGTCGTTGGCATCTTTGGAGGCCTAAAATGTATAGTATTAAACTAAAATGGCTTAATATGTAATTTTTACAAAGATGTGTGTGTGTATATATATATAGAGAGAGAGAGAGAGAGTCCCCTTCTAATAAGGACCACCTCATTTTAATAAAATGAGGACCTCCCTTTCCCGATTGAATTTTGATGATCCGAGCCGCTCAATGTGTTCAGAACGTGATTTTAAGGGTACCCGCGTGAAATCAGCAACAACAAAAAACCGGGAAGGGCTTCATCCGAGCAGTTTTTATTTATTTTTTATCGAACGATTCAAATAAAAGCTGCTCAAATCAAGCCCTTCCCGGTCATTTTTTTTGCCGATTTCTCACGGGTACCCTTAAAATCACGTTCTAAACACATTGAGCGGCTCGGATCATCAAAATTCAATCAGGAAAGGGAAGAAATGGGGTGGTCCTCATTTTAGGTCCTCATTAGAAGATTAGTGTATGTATATATATATATATTACAATTACACATTTACATTCCACACCCATTCTATTTCTCACTCTAGTCGAACGAAGACAAGGACTGAAGAACGAGCCCTAGCCCAGCAATGAACGAGGCGTCGAGGTCCCATCGTTATTATGGTTATTTGTTTTATTCAACTTATTTGCTAGTTGCTACTACTTAATTTCATTTGGGCTTGTACTTTGAAGTTTGAACTTGCATTATGGATACATGGAATATAGTTTGAATGGATAATGGTTTGTTAAAAAAAAAAAAATTCCGCCGAATAGCTTGGCGCCGCCTAGGCGGCTTAGCGCTTGGAGGTGGGCCTCCGCCCGACTACCGCCAAGCGCCATTTAGAACATTGCCACACACAGAGACAAATGAGGTGAATTATGTTTTATTTCTTCTTGAACAGTCCAAACTATTATACCGAGCCCATTGAAAATGAAACCAAAAGGATGGGTCTTCCTGATAGTGTCGGTCAGCCCATGTGAAAATGGAAAACTGAAAAGTCCGGTTCCAATATGTTCCTAAATCCCCCCGACTTAACCTGACTATCATTTCTATCCTCACTGTTTGATGATGAATTCAAAAACCACTGCTCTATGTAATCTGTCTCCATAGGTTAATTATGTTTGTCTGTTTTTGGGTATATGGTCTTCGCTCTTAGAAAGAGAAGTTTTAGTTAGTAATCAATTGTGCTTTGAGCAGGTCATGGAAGTTACTTTCGAAGAAGAATTTCCCGACTTTGATGTCCGTCTCTCTCCACAGCTTAGGAAACAATTTTACGAGAAATTAAAACATCTAGTGGTTGTTATTGACACAAAGCTCGAAGATGGGACGAAAAATGGGATATGGGATTGGCAGGTATACCTTAGAAGAAGAGGATGAGGAGAAATTTATTGCGAAATCCATCTCCTCCAAAACAAAGGTATTGAGTCTTATAACCCTACCACGGAAATCAATGACGGGTGCACCAAATGACGTCCTCTCCAAGTTATTGGTACCATGAAAGTTGTTGATTTGAATGAGCTGCAAATCCTTGGCAAGGTGTTTGAGTTCATCATCAAGTTTGTCATCAACCACAAATCCAACTAACTTCGAACTAGGAGTCTGATCCCGAGGATAGGTCACTAGGAGCTGTACCATCATAGAGGCATGGAACGGTGACCTGTCCAATGAATAACACAAGTCTCTTGGGTGAGCTATTGAAAATACTTCCATCCCTACGTCGATGAACTCACGAAAACCAAACTTTCCGAAATCAGATACAACCCCTTCATCCTTCACAGGCCTCACGATTGCCAAATCTAAATCCGTTTTTCTTGCTACCAACACACATTCTGAAAACGACTCATCATTCACCCGACGAAACTGAATCTTGCTGAAATTAGGAGGTATCAACTGTGCACACGTAAGAATAAAACCCATACTATTCATTAGGTATTCATACGTGTGCATAGTTGATACCTCCTAATTTCAGCAAGATTCAGTTTCGTCGGGTGAATGATGAGTCGTTTTCAGAATGTGTGTTGGTAGCAAGAAAAGTGGATTTAGATTTGGCAATCGTGAGGCCTGTGAAGGATGAAGGGGTTGTATCTGATTTCGGAAAGTTTGGTTTTCGTGAGTTCATCGACGTAGGGATGGAAGTATTTTCAATAGCTCACCCAAGAGACTTGTGTTATTCATTGGACAGGTCACCGTTCCATGCCTCTATGATGGTACAGCTCCTAGTGACTATCCTCGGGATCAGACTCCTAGTTCGAAGTTAGTTGGATTTGTGGTTGATGACAAACTTGATGATGAACTCAAACACCTTGCCAAGGATTTGCAGCTCATTCAAATCAACAACTTTCATGGTACCAATAACTTGGAGAGGACGTCATTTGGTGCACCCGTTTTTGATTCCCGTGGTAGGGTTATAGGACTCAATACCTTTGTTTTGGAGGAGATGGATTTCGCAATTCATATGTCTGTTCTGGAGAAGTTTTGGAAAGAAAATGTTTCAGAGCCTCAAGAAAATGGTTCAAATCCTCAAGAAAGTGTTTCAGAGCATCTTTCAAAGCCTCAGCCTCCAAAAAGAAAGAAAAGGAAAAGAAGCAAGGCAGAAAAGCAAAGAGGAAACTTGGAGGCGGGCAGTTGTTGATGGATATGGAGTCGCCGGTGGGGGTTGGATCATAATTTTTTTGGTTCTTGTTTTCAGAAGTCTGGAAGTACTTATGATCTAGGTATTATTTCACAGTTAGGTTAGGTACTAGTGATGACAGTTTTTGATACTTGCGGTCAGTAAAGATTGTAATTTCACGCATGCGATCGACCAACTCTAACCTTTCACTTTCGCTTATTTACTCCTAGAACACAAGTTTGCAGTTGTGAAAAAGTTTAAGTTGTAAAAAGAGCATGACAAGCATGGATCACTTGTGGCCTATTTGTCATGGCCAAACACAGCACTTCGTGTCATGATAGGTGATTATATATATAGAATGACGGACTTTACTACGTTATCTCAAGTCCCTCGAACCAATTCTCGATCTAACATTTACACGGTTATGTTTGGAAAATGGTGCAGCTTCTCTCCAGTCCAAAATTTCAGACTGTAGGTGTTTACACCGTAATACTGCTACCGTTGAGCGAACCATAGAACCACAAGAACAGTTTGGATAAATACGGAGGCAGTTGAATCACAGATGTCGAAGAAGAAGACATCTGAATCAAATAACTACCTATTTCAAACGCAACGATTCAAGACAAGAAACTGCCCAAATTTGAATCAAGGAGGGAAGTTGTCCGAATTTCAATTCACAAGGAAGAGTAGTCATCTCCTATAAATACGAGACTTTGAAGTTAGAACACGGATTGGGAAATGTTGTAGTGCGCGCTGTGTAGTGCGGCATTATAGCCATCCAAAAGTGTTTTCAACGGTTCATATTAAAAACAAGAGGAAAGTCCATTTTCATCCCTTGTGGTTATCGCCATATGCAGATATCCCCCTCATGGTTTAAAACAGACCACATAACCTACCTGTGGTTTTGAAAATGTGCGGATATACCACATGCCGTCATGTTTTTCATCCATATTAACGGAGGTGTATCTCACACGCCTCTAAAATGTAATCTGAGTCGTTCATAATGTATTAAATAAATAATCGAGTATCTCTATAAAAAATCATCTCGATCAGACATCAATAACCCAGTGATCTAATTTTTAGTAAATTCAAATTTGAAATTTTAATTTCATAACAAAATCGATTCGACCATGAGCTTTTCATTTTTTGATTGACTTGAATTTTAGCATAGACGTAGTACTCGTCAAAATTTACAATATCAACGGTTTGGATTCAATTTTTGGTGTAGGAGATGGGGTGGTTAGATTTAAAAAAGAAGAAGAATCAAGGAACATGATGAGGGTATATCGGTCTTTTAATGTTGTGTCCGTTAATATGGATGGAAAATATGACGGCAGGGGGTCTATTCGCACATTTTCAAAACCACAGGTAGGTTATGTGATCAGTTTTGAACCATGAGGGGGGTATCCACACATGGCGATAACCACAGGGGGTGAAAGTGGACTTTCCTCTAAAAACAAACTCTTCTAGGGAAGAGTTTGTTTTTAA
Source organism: Rhododendron henanense subsp. lingbaoense (assembly GCA_020567845.1). Classification (NCBI taxonomy): domain Eukaryota; kingdom Viridiplantae; phylum Streptophyta; class Magnoliopsida; order Ericales; family Ericaceae; genus Rhododendron; species Rhododendron henanense. Next base: position 35,916,665 of record CM036316.1, on the reverse strand, counting down.
TCTGAACCGTTAGTTGATGAGATCGACAGTAGTGGGCTGCCCTACAGGCGTACTACATAGGGGTGCACTACAGCACCCCAGATCCATCGATTGTAACCTTTGGTTACTTTCGATTGTAATCTTTTGAAGATTAATAAAAGATCTCATTTGTTATTCTTCTTTCTCTCGAAGTTTGCTTTCAAAGAAGTCTTGAAAACGGTAAGGAACCAAACTCTACTTTCATACATCCACATTCCAACACTCATTCCACAAACTCTGTCGATCTCAACCGAGTAGAATTTTTAGATAAACTACTGAAATTTCTCAATAACACGAACTGTCCAACTTGTAGATACACCCGAACTGTACATATATTGTGTGGGTTTGTTCTTGCTCTTGGTCATGTACATGTAGATATATTCCTTTGGCCTGATTCATGAGATAGTAAACTCCCATCCAAACATCTTTCACATGTACAACACCTGTTTGAGAGGTGACCCTTATGTATGAGATTTTTGGATCCGCCACTAGTCGAGGTTTTGTACGTAATTCGTGTTGTTGTGTCTCATGGGATGAATCGAGCTGTCATTCATATTGTAATTACAACCTTGCCCGATGAATGCATTAGAAGGGTGCAGAGGAGAGGGAAATCAGTTGTTGTATGCCGGACTAGATTGACACAAATTAGACACCCAGGAGTTGTCCCAGTGGTTTAGGAGGATCCAATGATGCACAAGACAACCGGAAAAAGATTCTCACTGATGTTTTCTTTCTATCTCCATCATCGAATGGACAAGACACTAGTTATGATTAAGCTGCAGTAATAGCTGGTACTCTTACTGCAAAAAGCTGGAAAATCGGCTTTTATAAACCTTAAAATCTAAAATATTATCAGAAAAGCTAGCTCCAAAAGCTACCCAGACTCAACTTTGGGATTTTCAGAATTTCATTCCTTGTTTAGCTTTCCAAATTCCGTGGAATCTGAGAAGCTGTTATTTAGAAATTTTTGTAAGTACTCTAAACTGATTTTGGAAAGATAGAACCTCATATCTGCAAAAATAATTTTTCGTAAACACCACCCGTAGTATATCCAATTTTCGCAATTGGTTGAAAAGTTTTAGCTCAAAAAGTATTGGTTAGAAAATTCACTATTGAGCTGTGATGTCTTGTCCTACCTGTAGGTTTTGGAATGTGTAAACTCTCCCAATAGACAATAGAGTGTAATTTCGCATTCCTTTCTATTGCTAATTTTTTGACGGTCAAAAGAGCCAAACAAAAAACATAAATGCTCTATTGAAGCTTTATTTTTTGATCGTGGAAGTTTGATATTGAAGTGGCGGCCGGCCACCTCCCAAATGAAAAATCTGACAGGATAAAATTGAATGAGCCGATCAAGCCCTGATATCGAAATGAGTTGATTTTTTATGGGAACCCTTAAAAACATGTTTTAAACAAATTGAACGGTTCTGATTATTCACATGGGGCTCCAAAAAATATATTGTCAAATGTATTGTCTCTAGAACCGGTCCCGTATCTATATCATTAGAATTTCACATGTACGAAAAGTTCATACATATTCAAGGTTATAAGAATTTCGCATGTAACCTTGAATATGTATGAACTTTTACGTGGACATAATGATGACTTTTTAATTTGTACATGTATAAACTTTTAAAAGTATTATAAACTTGAAATTTTATTTAATTTTTTTATAATTTTAGATATTTATGAGCTTATTTATGCGCAAAAAATGAAATTTTTATTTGCAGTTTTAAATCTGTATGATAGTATAAATATATACTCCAATATTTATGATTCGTTAAGGTTCACGAATAAGTTCGAGTTCAAGTCAAATCTAAGCAAGCTCAGCCCCACAAAATTTCATTGAGCTTCAGCTCGGCTCGAGTTCGTTTAAAATCTTAATGAACCAACGTAAACAACGTTCTATAAGTCTAAATTTTTGTTTTTGGTTATAACTTTTTATTTAGTTTTTCGTCGTAATTTTTGGAGTTAATCGTTCGTCTTGACAAGACGAATCAAAAAAAGTATAAAAATATGGACCGATGTTGAAAAAATTCAAATAAGACGGAACTTTAGACAAATAAGACAGTTGTTTGATACTTTTTTCGTCTTTAGTATATATTTTTTAATCATAATTTTGCATTATTTGAACTCCTCTCTTGGAGATGGTGATTAATTCAAAAAATATCACTTGAATTTAACACAAAAAATAAACAAAACACAAAAAATAGAGAGGAAAAATAAGTTTACGATAATACTAGAGCGATTCGGCTTGTTTTCCGTACATAGTACATACTCTCTCTTAAAATGTTCCCCAAGTTCAAAATCTGTCTGTCAAAAAAAAAATATATATATCTGATACTCCTTGTCTCCACCGCCTGCGCGCCGTGTCCCCGCCAATTTGCTCGAGTTCCTTCCCCTCTCTCTCTCTCTCTCTCTCTCTCTCTCTCTTGCTGCTACTGCTGCTGTCCATGTTTGAAACCTTTATGTCATGTGAATACAATGATAGTTCTAACCTTTAGTTAAGTTAGATATTACCGTCTTTTATTTGGTCCTTGTAGTATTATGGAGCTTGATTGTCGTGATCCGGAACAAAGAATGGCAAGATTGAGTCCATGGAAACGAGGACGCTCTGAATCATGGGGTAACTAAGCAAATTCCTTGCAAATTTTTTTTCCCCTTTTACTAATTTCTATTGTTGGTTATATTCGGTGTTCTTAATTATGTTATGAACAGGTCCCTACCGAATTGGTCTTCACTCGTTCGCGGAGAAGTTTGATACTAATACAGAGTCTAACATAGACTTAGATTTGGATATCAAAAAACTTGCTTTGAAAGTGTCTCCGTTCGTTGTCAGCCTTGTATCCCTTACTGGTAAGAATTGTTGGGATTTTAGTACAATTTGTTCAGCAATTATTTTCTTAATTATCTGTTGATTATTATGACTTGGAGAATGAATGTTTTGGTGGCTGGCTCTCATAATTAGTGCATATGAAAGCTTATGATGTCAATCATCTGTTGGGCATTTGGGTTTTGTGTATGTATCTTTTTTGTCAATCGTTAGGAGGGGCATAAGGGAAGGGGTGTTGCAATTCTCAGCGATAGCCGATAAGACTCGAACCCAGACATTATACTTGGTAGGGAGTGCCACAACCAATAGGCCAACCCCGTGGTAGATTCTGTTTAAATGGGTCTTCTTGAACTCTAAGGTCTGATCTGCTTGATATATGGCAGTCTGGTGTTCGGTTTTTGTTTATTGGTTGTTAACTAGTTTTTCACATTTTGAGTCTTCTTTTTTCGAGCAATAGCCATTCTGCTTGTCTATTTGTTTTGCTTGTTTCTTACCCCTTGTAAAGATATGTTTTTTTGGTTAAATAAGATTGTGCTTTCCCGGGGAAAAAATTCTGTTTATTTCGTTATCCAGATGAGAAGCCACTATTTATGGGTTCTGGGACTATTACCGAGTCTGAAGAAGTTAATGGTACATACTTCGGTACCATCTTAACTTCTGCTAGTCTACTTAGGACTTCTGCTGAATCAGATGCCATACCTGATGATATCAAGGTGGTTATCGTTTCTTTTTCCTCGTTATGATATTAGACCCTAGTTCAATATTTTTCGATGAGCTAAAGTACAAAATGACATTGTTATTGCAGGTTAATGTGCATCTACGAGATGGTACACTATGTGAGGGCCAAGTGTTGGCGTACGACTGGCATTACAACATTGCTTGGATTAAGATTAAATCTGATGCACCGCTGGCGACCGCTAGTCTGAGGCTTCTAGATGATACCATGTGTGTAGATCCAAGTGGAATCCAGGACAAAGAGTTGGGTTCAAACAGTTTTCAGCTGCATCCTCATTCAGATTTCTTCAGGCTTTGTCCTGGAGACGTGGTGGTTGCCATCGGCCGCTACTTTCAGCCACCTAATGAGATTATGGCTGCTCCTGGTAGATTCAGGTAAACACAGAAAAACTACTTTACATGTAGCAATTTTCTTATTGGAAGAGGGTAATTTATCTTAGTCTATGGACGGTTTTCCAAGATTTAGAGTGTAGAGATGTAGGAACCTCTTTGCATTAGTTGTATTATTGCATCATTTTGTGTTAATCGGAGCACATAAAAGATGCACTAACTTGCTCATTGTATGAGTTGTGTAAGTGACTTGTCGATTACTAACATTTTCTCTTTTTCCTGTGTATTTTTCCTCTGTGTATAGTATTGACTGGTGCGACTTCGACTGTAAAGAGCTTTTCCGGGGTAACTGCAAAATTTCAAAAGTAGTGACCTCTCTCTCTCTCTCTCTCTCTCTACATTGGTTCTTGGTTTTAGATCATTTCTGAATTAAATTACCTTTTTTGGTTTTAGAAGTAATTGCAAAACCTTACGGAAATCCTACTATTCTTGCAGAATAGACGAGTAAAAAATATGCCAATGGGGCTCGAAAAGTAAGAAACCTGCCCCACCCATCTAGAACATGATTTGGGGCTAGTCAGGTGGGGGGCGGAATTGTTTTTTCATGGAAAACTCCATCAGGATTATAGGAAAGATGTGGCATTTTTTCTTGCAAAACCCACCCGATTGGTCTATATTTACATTATTGTGAAATACGCTTGCAATATAGTACATCTTTATGCTGCTATGTATGTTTGATGTAGTCTTCAGTTACCAAGACTTGTGTGGTAGAATGTAGATAAATGGTGGAATGAGTTCTGGCCTTATACGTTTCAGAAACAATTGACACATGTCTGTGTGTGCCCGTTAGTTAATGCGATGTGCTTTCGGATTATTAGAGAAAGTTAACTGAAATGTATATTGCAAGCGCTGATAGATTTTTCTTTTGCTAGTGCGGTATTGGGGGACCCCTTATTAATCGTCATGGAGAAGTCATTGGAGTCAATTTCTATGACAAGCTATGTACTCCTTTTCTTCCTATCAACATAGCTTCCAAATGCTTGGAGCACTTCAAGAAATACGGGTATGTTCCAGATCTTTGTATGTCATTTCGATGGGTGTTTTTCTTAGGGTTGGGGGAAGGGGGAGGAATGCATCATTCCTCTTGTTTGGTTAGACAAAGGAAACGGAATGGTTACCTCTCCTTCCTCGTGTTTAGTTAGACAATAAGCATAAAGGGGAAGGCGGTTCTAGATATAATGTGACAAACACTTCGCCTTTCCTTTGTTTCCTCCCTGTAGGCAGTGGATAGTAATACTCGCTTTATTTAACTCTTTGCGTCCCTGTCACATTCTATCTCGGTGGAGGTGAACTAGGCTATCATTGTCTTTTGAGGCAGTGTGTTGTTTTCCACACCGTACTTGCATTATACTTGTTGCTAGACATTCTCCATTATCTGCAACCCCCACGTGCCTCTTGGTGCTCTGTCACTTGAGTGACTTTTTTTGTCTGTGCTCCTGCTCCTTTTAATCTTTGTATCCATTACATTTGATTAATAAATTTCAGTTTTTCGCCGTTTGAAAAAAAAAATAAAATCTGCAACCCCCGACGTAGAAGGTTGCTTGATCTTCTGTGAATTGCCTGAAAAAGGTTTTAACCAAAAGAATGTTTAAGCTGTCTTTGTCACTTGGATAGTCTAATGGGTTTTTGTCATTGCATAAGGAGATTCTCTCGACCTCTGCTTGGAATGGAAATGACTAATCTTTATGCCGCAAGTTTACGCAACTTGGATAGAATTAACCTGAAGTTTCCGAATGACTCCTACGGTGTCTTTGTTGAAAAGGTACGGTATCTGCTATGCGTGATTTTAGATGGATCGTGAGTCGTTGTAACAATCTCTTCTGTCTGGATGTTCGAATATGACTAAAAAAACTTTGAGATTTGACTGCATAAGTAGAATATTGAGGTTGGTGGTGTCAGGATGACTGCAAAATCTATTACTGCTGGCCATGAACAATTTTTTTGCCAATCACTAGATATTATTGCATTACTAATTCGATGAAAGGTTCTGAGACGCAATCCGTTGAACCCAGCTAGGAAAATCTCCCTGCCAAGTCATTGGATGCTCAGTAGAAAGGGCATATCTGGCTATTTCATGAGCATGAGCCGCCCCATTACAACTACGAGGAATAAAACGAAAAGAAATAGCATGTAAACAACTAACTAAATTTAAAGAGTCTTTGCTGCTCAAAAAATCCGGTGAACCGTGGAACCGGACCGATCTGAACTGATCTGTCCATTTTGGATTGGAACTGTGGATTAATGTAATGGTCCGGACATGGCTTCAAGAATTTGAAAACTGTGATTAATGTAATGGTTTGGTCCATGGATTTTCATTATGACACCGTGGATTAACAGAACCGGACCGTGGGATTTTTATTAGGTACAAATAATATATATATAATTTTATATTTTTTACCTACTGTTATAGCTATTTTTACCTAGAAAGTAGAAACCAGCTTCTCCTACTTTCGTGTTTAATGTACTGACCTTGAATCTTGGCCAATTGAATCTCTAAACTGGTGTTGCATGTAATGGATGCTTTAAGTTTATGTATTTTGAAGCTGTCAAACTGGTATTTGGAAACTGGACCTTCATTCATGTATTTTTTTTTTCCTTGCTAGTTGCTTTTTTTTTTCATGTATGTAATCCGTGGATAAAACTGGAACCGATCGCGACTCACGGATTGGATTGGAACCGGACCGTAGGACTTTTGGTCCGGACACGGATTGCATTTTCTAAAAGCCTTGACTCGCAGTTCGGTCCTCGGATTCCTAGGAATCCGATCCGATCTGGACCGCGAGCAGCCTATTAGCATGGCCTCTATATCCTTCCTCAGCACTTTGATGATTCTTTTCAGCTCTATTTCTGTTCTAGTATGCTCAATTAAGTGATAGAAAGTACCATGCTAATATGAGCAGATTAGTAGAAACTAAAACATGCGAATGAGATCTAGTAGAAATTGGTTTGAAGATGATCGAGTATAAACCAAGACATAAAATCTTGATCTTGCTCATCTAAACTTCTCATGATATTATGAGTACATGCTTGCTTAATAAAATATAAGCTCTTTGTGATCTAAAAAGGTTGCCCAAGGTCTTTAAAGTTCTAACTTGTAATGTTCCAGATCAGGATGGGCTATTTATCAAATGTCTAAATAAGAGAATTACTTAAGTTTCTTTAGAATTACTTGTAAAGGATGGGCTATTTATGGATAAAACCCTAACTTATGTGTTTGGTATTGCTGACTCATCTTTAAATGGATTTCTGACACTAAGTTGCTTGATCTTCCTTTCTTTCGCAATTCTCAATTTGTGGGTAGTTTGTTATCTATTTTTATGTTGTTTCTTTTCTACTCTGATATTCTGTTGCGATTTCTTTGGTTGGATAGCTCACCAACTTTCCTGGACATTGGCATTTTTTCATAAATTATTCTTTCTTATAAATGATT